>CM064484.1:496020-619632 GCA_032716605.1 Paralithodes platypus
TATGGTTTGCAGCAATAGCCGGATTTCATAATTGTATAGATAATAATTTTATGTTTTTCTACCTGGATAGAGCGAAATAGAGCATATCCTTGGCAACCCATTAGGCATTTTCTGTATCTATCTAAAATTCTATATATCTAGTGATAGTCTATCCTCTCTCTCTCTCTCTCTATAGATATAGAGATAATACTTATATATATAGTTTATCATATATACTCTATATATATATATATATCTATAGTAGTACTGGTATATATATATATGTATGATACTGTATCTATAGATATATGAATATATTTCTATATATATATATATATATATATCTATATATTTATATATATATATACTGGTTATATTATAGATATGTATATACTGATATTAATATTTTTTATATATATATATATATATATATGCATATATATATTAGTAATACAACATAGGTGTATATAAGCCTGTACTAGCACAACCACATCGTCATAACAACTTCCCACGATGTGACCTTCCTCTACTCGTCTTACACACAGGGCTGGCTTGATCACTAGTCTGGTAGTATTAAAGCCATTATGATATAGGCTACTAAACAAAGTTAAATACTTCTTAGGCAAATGTAGAGTGCTTCTGAGAGTTATGATAAATTAGTTGTTTTTAACCATTTAGTTAGGAGAGCATGTTGTCTTTGGGAACTGGAATTATATACTATATATAATATACCTTATATACTATATATAATTATATACTGATATATAATTAATATATTAATACTATTTCAGGTGACTGTTACTATACTTGAATTTTGACCATAAATTATATTATTCTGAATGATCTGGTTCTCTGCACTCTATATTTCATTATTATTCTTTATTATAAAGTATTCCTGTACAGTATGTAGTTCATGTTATTACCTTTGATGATGATGGTAAACCAGATGCCAGCCCCTGCCTGCATGACGTCATTCCCCCCCCCCCAGTGGAATATACTGTAAAGTTAACCCCCTCTCAGTATGAGGGCCAGGTCATATAATTTATGTAAGTTATATAAGTTATATTAGTCATATAAGTTATATAAGTTATATAAGTCACATAAGTTAACCCTGCTCAGTATAAAGGCATGCATATTGATTTGTTCTTCTTGCTAATACCTACCGATTTGTGCCCGCTTAAGAGGGAATTCCAGCAATTACAGTATTTGAAATGTATCTCGGTCACTTGCGAGTTTCAGGGTATAAAGGGAAGTTGGAGCTTGGTAGTAATCGGTATATTAATATTATTTGTGTGTCATGCCCCAGCTGGGAGGGTTCGAACACAGGCCAGTAGTGCAACACTCCAGCACCTAACCAACTAGACCACGCGAGGAGCTTAATAAGAGAAAATAATAAGGGGTGATTTATTTGCTAATATATTATATGTTGTTTATTATGTGTTAGTTTCCTCCCCAGACCTCCATCAGCTTAAAAACAATATCCTCTTATACCTCCCTTTGTGCCGAGATTAATTTGTACATTTTTCGATATAAAAAAATTCCACAGCCGAAGGCCGATTCCTACTACAATTACAGTCTCGATGTCGCTCGCCAGGAAAAAAATCGACACATAAATGGCACGAAAGGTCCTAATATTGACAACAAAATGGGTTGAAAGGTCTTAAAATCGCCAAACTAAAGCGTCGAACTTCTTAAAATCTGAAAACTAATGGGACTAAACGTGAGAAGGGGGACCAGAAAAGCCGACCATGGATGTTAATAATATTACTACGGATGTAATGTACAGTCGCGCTAATAAGTGATGTCGCGGCATCAAGTATATTTTGATCAATAATTGGTATCAGCAGTATCTAAGCTTCATTTCTTCATATCGAGTGAAATATATAAACATATTCCTACACTAACCCACCCTATTCAACATCTGACAGACATTAATACAGCACAGAGCAAGCCAAATATAATGATAGCTGGGACATAACTTATTAGTGCGACTATACTTCCAATATACTGTACGTGTAGCCTACTACTAACATATATTTACTTGTATTTCGGCTAAACATCGATTTCTAAGGCATTAGTTTATGTATAACCAGAAACTCGCTAGTAGTCAAATGTCTCTTAGATTGCCATAGATCCTTTTTAAGCTTAAATAAATCAAATAATAACCGGAATAAAATTACATAATGTGTCATTGTACATGGGTAAATCAATATATTCACTCAGTTATTTACCGATATATCTATAAAATATACGGTATGATTACTATTCTTTATTCATCATAATTAATCCATGTATCTTGACCACTAACCTCTATAACTAATAACATAAGTAGAATAATCGAGCTCAGATTTGGGAAGAGTCAGGCAAGGCATAGGTATACATATGTATAGCCCATTTGGTCAAGCACTTCTTGAGTTACAGATGTTAGAAGGTACGAGATCTGGCCTATTTATTTTGAATGGACTATATATTGCACGTTCTATTAGAAAATCTTTCAATTTTTTTTTTCTATGTGATTGAGGGAGGCAAAAGGAAGAACTGCCTATAGCGAGTGCCTCCCCCATAGTTGAAAGAGTGACAGGGCCAAAATCAAGGGACGTTCGAGCCAAAATGCCTGGACACACGGAGTTTGAAGCAATTTAAGTCATAGGAAGAGGGAAAGACTGATTCTGGGAGAGAGTTCCAGAGCTCAGCTGTTGAGTAGAAGAAAGATTGAGAGTAACGTTTCACTCTCGGGTTGGAGAGTTGCACAGAGTAGGGGTGGGATTGAGTTGCAAGACGGGTACCACGTGCCCTACGTAAAGGAGGTGGTATACACTGGGAAAGCTCTGAGGAACACTGATTATTATAGTAGCGATAGAATAGCGAGAGAGATGCAACATTGCGGCGGAGAGAGAGAGAGATTGCAGAGAGTTGGTGAGTGGACGGGAGTTAATAATACGAAAGGCCTTCCTTTCAACTTTGTCTAGGAGAGCGGTGTGAGAGGAACCTCCCCACACATGTGAACAATACTCAATACAAGGACGCACTATGCCCCTGTACAGAGCAAGAAGCTGTGCAGCGGAAAAGAACCCCCTAAGGCGGTTAAGCACACCCAGCTTCTGGGAGGCTGCCTTAGCAAGACTGGTAATATGGTCCTTCCAACTGAGAGCAGAAGAAAAAGAGACACCAAGAATATTGAGA
Source organism: Paralithodes platypus (assembly GCA_032716605.1). Lineage (NCBI taxonomy): Eukaryota > Metazoa > Arthropoda > Malacostraca > Decapoda > Lithodidae > Paralithodes > Paralithodes platypus. The sequence continues at coordinate 499,183 of CM064484.1, forward strand.
GAAGATGAAGGATTGATTTTTGTATTGTTGAACAATAAGGGATAGTCCGCTGGGAGCTCCTGATGGGTAGATAGATGGAGAAATTGGGTTTTGGAAGCATTAAAGGTAACAAGGTTTTCTCGGCCCCAATTGGAGATAGTATTTAGATAAGAATTTAAGAGTTCTATTTTTTTTTTTTTTTTTTTTTTTTTCTATATTCCAACTACTCCCTCTCCGGCATAGGCTGAGAGCCTGTACATTCCACCGCTCAACACGGTGAAGCCCGTGAGGTCTTGTTCCAGCCTGGGGAGTGAGACATGTGAAGCATCCATCATGGCTCAAAGCAGCTCCATCTCTGAAGCGGCTGGTTGCTTCGCTCAAGTGCTTCACCGTCTCACCCTCCAGACTCAGACCCTCACTCTCAGAACGCCACCTATTGAGCAGTGAACTCACTAGGCATTGTCCCCCTGTAACATATTTTGAATATGGGAATATTCATACAGTGTTATTTAATCAGGGAACAATGAGGGTATTTTTTTGGCATTTCGGTGGGCTTTGTGGTAATGCAATGATACTAGGTACAGCACAAATTCAATCCCAATAATATCTTCCCATTGACATATCGGGATTTGAACCCGGGTCCATTGGATTACCAATCCAGTGGCATGACCACTCCACCACACCTCCCTTCATTACACCTGGGTTCATTACGTTTGTCGTTGAGGGATTGCTGGCTGGGGCGTATGAAAAACTAATGGAGTAGTGTAAGGTTGAGTCGTCTGCGTATGAATGGATGGGAAGTGAGGTACAGTTGAGGAGATCATTTATAAAAATTCGAAATTTTACAGAAAATTCGAATTTGGATATGTATACAGTTCAAGATAAATATAGTTTATCTTTTTAGACATAAAATTGAAATTGAAAGAAATAAAAAACAAATCCCGCCGTATTCCAACTGTGTTTTATATATTTTAATGGACTGCCTGAAATTTGGTTACGTAATTTGGAGCACTATATTATATATTTAACACACACACACACACACACACACACACACACACACATTCAACCTCTTACTCTCTCGTTTGTGTGTAACGTATTTCAATGACATAATATATAGTTCCCCTTATGTTACCTACTCTCTCTCTCTCTCATTCTCACTCACCTTGACTGACAGGCTTGAGAGAGGGACAGATACCCGACACCTCAAGAATCCTGTCCACCACCCGATATCTTACTGTCTTTATTTTCTCACTATCTTTATTATCATCATTGGTTCACTATCTTTATTTTCTCACTATCTTTATTGTCTTTATTTTCTCACTATCTTTATTTTATCACTCGCTTTATTATATTCATTTGTTCACTATCTTTATTGTCTCGCTATTTGTATTATCTTCGTTTGCTCACTATCTTTATTTTCTCACTATCTTTATTTTCTTCATTTGTTCACTATCTTTATTTTCTCACTCTCTTTATTATCTTCATTTGTTCACTATATTTATTTTCTTACTGTCTTTATTATCTTAATTTGTTTACTATTTTGTTTTCTCAATATCTTTATTATCTTCATTTGGTCAATATCTTTATTTTCACACTATCCATATTATCTGTATTCCCTCACTATCTGTATTTTCTGTTTTCTCGCTCTTTCTCGTGTCCTTATTTCTCACCTTTAGTATCTGTATATTCACTCCTTCGGCAAATATGTCGTTTAGCAATAGATAGATAAATGGTTTTCAGTAACTTCAACCCTCTGTGAAAAAGTAATTAAGTCAACAATTTTTAAAAAATATACTGTATAAAGGAAAGTTTGTTTCAACATTTGATTATATAAGTTTGATTTGCATAGGCAAATGGTGGAGTGGTAAATAACTTATTCCGACGACTGTACCTATTTATATAAGTGATGCTCATAATAACATATATAATTACCAACCCGTTCTTTCTCCTGCTGATCCTATCTAAAGACGGTATCACACAAGCGCTTTTGCTCTTAACATTTCCTTCACACTGGTCTGGCAGCCTTATGAGTTTAACATGTATAATATTTTAGCTACCTAAATTCATCCATCATCAGCCTAGTTTCCAATACCAGTGTACAAATGTTGATTATCTAATGTTGACTATAAAAACTCTCGTTCAATACCGGCGGTACAATCGTGCTAAGAAGTAATGACTCACTTTTTATAAGGCTCGGACATAAGTCCCCAAATCTGGCTACCACTGGCAACTCTCCACTACCAAACGGAGCCCAGTCTTTTCCTAATTTTAAAATATAGGTCTCTGGATATTCCCAATAATTGGCCTACTGCAAAATTAACCTATTTATACCCTCTAAATTATATTTATGTTGTAGTTTGAGTAAATATAAGTAAGGATTGTTTTCAATGTTTATAAGAATAATGAAAGTATTATTTTTCCATGCGCTATCTAGCATGTTTCACTCCCAGGGCCTGGAGGCCTGCCGCCTGCAGTCCTGCACCGACTGCAAGTCAGTCACTGTCAGAATATGAGGGAGAGTGTATCTCTTTTGCTTTTATGTCCACCTTTGTCCTCTACTACTTGCCTTTCCCTCTTCTGTTCCTATATGGGAGTCCCTATGGGTCATTATATATTTATAAGTGAAATTTCATCGTCTGTCCTATACAAATTACAAGCTGTTGTTGAGTATTTAAACTTTCTCACAAAATATAATGGAGATGGCATTGTTTTAGCAGAATGTCATATCTCTTAGAGAATTAAATGTGGAAAAAAATGGTTATGTGTTTATTTACTTGATTTACTGACACTCATGGTTTGAATATCACTTTTAACTGTTGATTTTAACGCCCTCAGTCTGATGATCAAAACTTCTCATCTGGACAGAGTACAGTGTATTTGTCACTAGTGTCTTGAGGCGAGGCCAACATAATAATCTTATCGCTCGTTTTTCACCCACAAATATCACCCCAACTGCATTTAAATTTACTTCACGAGATAGAGGGAAGTCTATACAACAATAGTTCTATAAACAAAGAATAGTGTATCTATAATGGTTATCGTGTACAATTAATATTCATAATATTTCTGCTGCAAATTGTGATTTTTTGTCATTTTACTTCAGATAGGCCTATATCCGAAACTTACATAATAAGTTATTTTATTTCATACTAAATAACAGCTATTTTTGCGCTGAACATGATGCAGTGCTTAGAATATTCTATCATCATATTGGATTTATAGAAATAAATCTATAACGATAGTTTTTCGCTCTTATGGAATCCATGCCGCACCAAAATATTCACTCTCCGTCGGTTTTCACCCATAATAATATTTTGTTTTATTTATTTTTTATGAACGGCAAGAGGAAAGGTTATTATATGATACATCAACAAAAACAAATATAATAATAATATGTGGAATTTCACCGTAGGTGAATGTAAGTGTTCAGTCTGCCCGTATTTTCCTCCCCATTTTCACCAATAAAATGTGGGACAATGAAGATTTGTTAACCCTTCTTTGGCGGGGCGCATCATATGTCGAGTGAAAGAAATTTGGACTATGTGGCGGCTCACAACATAAGTCGTGTGGCATTTTCAGCACGTAATGTTGCTGAGAGAGAGACAAGTGGTGGCAGGAGAGTAGCGAGGTATGACTGCTCCAGACCACCGCGGTGGACCAACTGACATGAATCCCACCCTCCTCCACCCTGTCACACTCGCTACATAGTGAATTGTTTAGGGAAAGTACCGAATTACATGGTTTTTGTACTAGTGTTGTGCGGTTGTTGCAAGAAAACTAGCGGTCATACAAGGATCGTTGTGGTGTCATTGGAAAGCTCTGTTTATGCCTTTCAGTGATAGATACTTGTTTTACGCTCTGGTCTTATTTAGGCATGAAAATGATCACGTAAACAGCCCTATTTTGGGTAAAACACCCCGCTGGTGGCTACATAATTATTATTACCGCCTAGGCCGCTCGTTAGGTGTTAAGCAAGCGCTATTTAGGATTTTTCATTAGCTTTCGAATGCTATCTATATCATCAATGTACGATCAAAAACTTCTACTTTTCCCGAATATTTTTGTCCGTGTGCCCGTCACTGACTGGTAAATATTATCGCTTAATTTGACGGTCTATTTAAATATATTTAACGATCGATACAGTTTTTAGATATTGATATCGTTTATCGGCAATTAATACAGATGTTATTTTCAAAGAACCAGCTCTCTACGACTAAAACTTGATTTTATATGAATATTTTCATATGGCATACCTTACAACAAAATAATTCGACCAGTACATACCTTAACCGTTGAACGTAATACCTTAACCCCATATGTATTGAGGATATCCAAGCATATTTCAGTCATGTTCAATGCTATACATTATCACTTATATCACATAAAGCCATCTTTGACGATATATCCAGGGGGGAGCGGCCATTTTTAAATGTCGCCACCATGCGACCTCCCAGCCTGGCCTGCCTCAGTCAAACTGAGGTTCTTCCACATTCAGAGCTTACTCACTTAGGGATATTTTTATCTTACAGTGATGTAAGTTACCTCATGTAAATCCTTAGATTTTCAAGGACATGCTGGTGAAAAGATACACAACGATCGGGGTAATAAGTTTGCTAGGCTTGCATAAGTTCGCCCCCGATTATACACGCGATTGTGTCAAAATCAGTGTTAGGTCCAAAGTATTTATACCACGCAATCGGCTTATCAGACTGAGGGGGTTAACCCCTCGAGTACCAGCGACGCACATTATGCGTCGGCAATGTATATAACGCCGCATAGGGTGCGTCATGGTAAATTACTCCGGTCCTATGGCACCTAGAGGCTTAGAGTTGTATGGGAACTGCGTACGTATTCCCTCAACAATGTCGATGGTTGAAAACCCTCAAAGTACAGCGCATGTGCGTGAGCACGCAAAAAAACTTGTTTTTTCTATATTTTTGCCCAACCATTTCTCCCTGTTAATTCGACTTTCGGGCGCCCCGTAGGACCTTAATGACCTAGGGGGTCGTTTTATTTTTTTATTTATTCATTTCTAGCTCATTCCAGGTGTTTTCTGGAAATACAATAATGTTGACAACCTGCCGGGCCTGGAGTGTACATTTATATTATATTGCCTGGTGCTCATGTGGGTTAATTTTATGAGACACTTTTCTCCCAGTATTGTTGGTTTAAAAAGTAATACAAGCATTAAGAGACTTCCTCCACATTTTTATCCAGAATCTAGTGAGCGAAATACTACGAGTTTCACATTTTTTCATTTGGCTTAGTCTTAACTTTCGTATTATTTGGTTTCCTCTCACATAATAAGAGAAATATATTGCAACAATACCCATATATCGTGTTTTTGGTATTGTCTTTGAATACAGTTCTCCCTGGTGTGTAGTAATGGTATATAGTGGAGCCTCAATTTTTGTCAGAGAGCACTTTCTGAACGAAAGGTACTGGGAATCGAGTCATGACTTCTTAGCGCGATTGCACTTGAACAAATTGTGGCTATTCAATTAAAGGATCATCTGGATACTAATATATTACTGTCCAAATATCAGCACAGGTTCAGATCAAAGCTATCAACAGAACCAGGTCTATCAGTTATCACCAATTTTATATATACAGTAATATCCTGTACTATACATGCGACGTCTTTTGTTTTATTGTCTGGCTATTACTAATCGACTATATTCAGTTAAGGAAGGAACTCTAGCTATTATATGGCTTCGGACAATCTCAATCAACCCTTTTAAATATCACAGATCATTCCTAAGCTACATAAAACAGTCTGAATATAGCTAGAATGAAATATAGCAAACTTGGCTGGTACAGGAAGTAATACAGACTATAACTAAGTATCACTCTGATCTGTATGTGATCTGTTAAAGACCTTTGCTGGTATGGTTAAGATGCTTATGTTCTGTGTGTGGTATCCCAAGTTCGAATCCCAGGAGGACCTGTGACGCTCACCGCTTCCCCAAGAACCGCATGGCTTACTCGCTAGGACTCGCCAGGGCAGATAATGTAGCTACAGTCTACCTATCATTGTGTCCTTTCCTTCTCGAGAAAGCTTGTGTTGCAGACAGTTCAGAACTGTTCTTTATTTTCGTCTGTCACAATCCTTTCAATTTTATTTAGTCAATTGAAAGTATTGTGTTAAGTAGTTGAATGATGGGAAGGCGAGCGGGAGAGAGAGAGAGAGAGAGACCAGGTGGTGTGACTTGGTGGTGAGTGTGGCGCGTGGCTGGCCCCCTTACATAGGCCTCGCGGGATTCGTTGCTTCCTGCCTAACACTGCCTACTAGGCGGCTGCTTACTGGGCGACTGTCGTGCACCCTCGTGCCATTCCTGCGAACTGGGACTCCAGCGAGGCGGTCCCTGGGAATATCCTTGTCAGATCCTTCCCAGACAGCATACTCTAAGCATCTCCCATGAACTGTTCTACACTCTTGTCTTAGAATCTTTCTCTCCTACTGCCTTTATCATTTCCACTACTTCCTCACCTTTTATTAATATCAATCCCCCTCTGGTTCTCTGCATCCACACCTTGAATTGGTGGCCAGACTGTATTATATGCTGGATCTCACATTTCTTATGTACTAGGCTAAGGTTGAAGAGAGTCGTTGTCTTTTTGGGAGATTGTATTGCTCGGACTGTCTCCATCAATCACTAATGTTTCTACAGGGTTAAATAATGCTAGACTAGGGATCAGGTACCTTGCTGTTGGTATTTTCACTGTGTGTAGGCTACTTTTGAGCTCCACGACACTACGGATTCTGTGGGTTACCTGGGTGGATCTTTTGTCTGTGTACCTTGGAGTTTAGACTGTGTAGTGCGTGAGGGCTGCTTGCCTAATCCACCCAACACTGTTCTAACTCTATTTGCTTTTACTTTTGAGGGTCGCCATGAGGATACTCGATACTTGTGATCGAGAATCCTCAAGAGAGCACCCCTTCATATTAACGTAATCAGGCCGCACAGACCCAAGGTCCACACTAGGCTAGGAGCTACCTTGCTCCACCAGAATTCTGTACCTTTGCGCATCCCAGCTAGACTTTATTAACCCGGGTAGACATTAGCTGGATTAGATCATATACTCTTTTATGCATACCCATTATTTCTACACAAGCATTTTGAGGTCTAGGTTGCTGTAGAGAGACACAACCAGCATAGACCGGTTTTGTTAATAGGAGTACTACTTTTTCGTGGCGAGCATTATTACTGTTGCACCGCTTATAATGTTCTTGTGTCCAATAACATTATAGGTCCAACCTTTTTGTGTATTTAGCCTACACATGCATTGTCCTGCCTCCTGCTATTTTGTGGTTCCATTTCCGATACGTTCTTCTTAGTAGCATCCGACATTATTCAGAAGATTCCTTGTTCGGTGCTTGAGGACTTTTCAACACTTTCTTTCATAAAGGAGTGACAGATATTATTGATTAAAGTAACGTTAAGTAAACCTTCTTCTTGTTTGCATTAGATCACTCTTATGATTTAATTAAGTTAACTATCTTTTCCTTGTGTACCATAACTAAGCAACCATATGTTATAGGTAATAGGCTGTTTCAGAGAACATCAGCCTATAGTAGAAGCACATAGATACTGAGAGTTAACCCTTAATTAGCGGCGAGCAACATAAGTCGAGTTAAATAAAGCTGGACTATGTGGCGGCGCTCGACATAGGTCGAGTGGCAATTTCAGCACGTAATGTGGCTGAGAGAGAGAGACAAGTGGTGGCAGGAGACTAGCGAGCGTATGACTGCTCCAGACCACCGCGGCGAACCTACTGACACAAATCTCAGCTCCCTCCTCCCTCTCTCACTCGCTACATACCCAATTATGTACTGAAAGTACCGAATTACCTGCTTTTTGCACTCGCGTTGCACGTTATTGCAAGAAAAAAAACTATCCATCATACAAGGATCGTTATGGTGTCATTCGAAAGCTCTGTTTATGCCCTTTCAGGATAGGTACTTTTACGTTCTGGTCTTATTTAGGCATGAAAATGATCACGTAAACAGCCCTATTTTGGCTAAAAACACCCCGCTGTGCGGTACACATAAATAAACCGCATAGGCCGCTCGTAAGGTGTTAAGATACCCCGCTATCGCAGATATAACTAGGACTCTGGGGATATGTTCTTTGTTCGATGGGATTATATATCAGGGGTTGGATCTAGCATTTCCGTTGTTGCATTTATGCCAGTCTAGTCCAATGTATAAGAGCCACTGATTTATACGAGACCCGATCGTAACAAATGGCGACCTAGCTCAGGATTTGGTGAACTGACATATAATTGCAGGTTATTGTGCAGATTTTTCTCACAGTTTAGGCAGTGAAATTTTGTGGAATATTTTTTGAGGACATGCAAGAATTATTTTTTTTAGTAAAGTAATATAGCACTTAAGCGGTCTCCGAGAATTTGTTATTGTGAATATTGTGGTATAAGAGTTTGGGGTACTTCTTTTTGTGTATCAAAGTGAAAAATCTTCAGTGAGCATCATGTCTTATAGCGGATCAGTGCAGGATGAGGACACAGTACGTGATGTAGAAGCTGAGGAGCAGCAGCATGGGCAGGTTGTTAACTTGGTGAACAGTGAGGAGGATGCAAGGAATTTTTTACAGTGGCCTGTTACTTCCGACAGGTTGGTGGGTATGAATCGGTACGGTCTCCAGTGCTTAGCCGCAGCTATCGGTCATGTATGTACTAGTGGCATGACCAAGGATGACCTGATGACGTGTGTGCTGGGGGGGGTGACTGGCGTACGAGGTAGGGTGAGTGCTCAGAGCCCTTTGGCCGAGCCTCCCCTTCACTCGACTCCCAATCCTCCTATAGGAGTACCGACCCTGAGCACGCTTCCGCAGGTGGGTAGTGACTGGCAGGGTGGTTTGCCCCTGGGGGGATCACCGGGTATTTCTAACATCATTGCATCTCCTCCTCCTCCTCAAGGTTTGACCCCGGAGATGCTCTTTCAGCTCGAGCTAGCTAAGATAGAAGAGAGAAAAGAGCTAGCTAAGATAGAAGAGAGAAAAGAGCTGGCTAGGATGCAGCAACAGACGAGGGAAGCTGAGCTTAGGACTGAACTAGAATCTACAAGATATTGTGCCGACATAGATTTAGAGAAGTCTCGTGTTGAGACGACGGGACAGCGACTCGGTACTGGAAAACGTGCGCATGATCAGTCTCTGTTGCACCTTCTCAAACTGGTCCCTGTATTTGACGAGTCTGGTGTCACAGAGTTTTTCAATAGATTTGAGAAGAAGTGCCGGGAGCATCAGTGGCCTGAAGTTAAGTGGGCGGCCCTTGTGTCCTCTAGACTCGTAGGTAAGGGGCTCAAGGCTTACGATGCACTGCCTTTGGAGTCCTGCGTTGTTTATGAGGAGCTCAAGGAGGCTGTCCTGCGGGCATATGAGCTACAACCGAGACATATAGGTTAAAGTTCCGGGGTGTGACTAAGGGGCGAGACAGTACCTTCTTGGAGCACGCCCGGGACCTGTCCGACGCTATGGGAAACTGGCTCAGATCAGAGAAGACAACTACGTATGATGAGATGAAACAGTTGATGCTTCTAGAGCAGTTTTATAAGTGTACGGGCGGCGACTTGACTTTAAACCTTAAAGAGAAGAACCCAAGAACTCTCGTAGAAGCAGCAGAGATGGCTGATCGTCGGTTGTCACTAATTCGGGGGTGCGGCTCTGCACAGAGAAACGATGTAGGTGTTAAGGAGCGTTACCCTCCCCCTCCCCGGAATATGGACACACATAAATTTAAAACAATGACACCAAGACTGATCACAAACCTAGCACCGCCCCGTTTAAGAAGGGTCAGGGGACTTTACACCTCAGTATAAGTCCAAGGGGAAATTTGAGTGTTATCACTGTCACAAAGAGGGGCACATGGCAAAAGCTTGTCCGAGCAGACCTCCCACGGCGGCTGTGTCATTGGCTCGCAGCATTGGGGTGTTCCAGAAGTCTTCTGTGTTTGCTGGAGGCATAAGATCAGAGGATGGAGCACCGCCAGTAAAGAAGGATCCGGAAGGCTCGAACCCTGTCCGCGATGCCTTTTGCGACCATAGAGGGCATGGCTGCGTGAAGTGGGGGGGCAAGAAGCACGGGGTACAGCTTTTGCGTGACACAGGTGCCTCTCAGACACTCTTGAAGAATTTCACTGGTAGACCCATAAACGCGGCGCAGGTAGTTGTGGTGCAGGGAGTTAATGCAACTAGGTCATACCCGCTTGTTAGAATGGAGCTTGAAGTTGACGGTGTGACTCGCGAACTGGATGTGGGAATCGTGGAGAAATTGCCTGTTGGGGGCGTCGACCTCCTTCTCGGCAATGACTTTACGGTGCCTGCTTCTAAGGTTTCACCCTTAGTCGTTGCCGAGGAGCCGGCCGACGTGAGTAGGCGGGAACAGGAGTGGGTTGAGAAGTGTCAGGTGCAACCAATGGCGTGTGTTGTAACCAGATCTCTCGCATCCAGGGAGTCACAGCCTAACCAACAGTCTTCAAATAAGCGGAGGAACGGTCACGAGAAGGTGCTGAAAGCTGATACGGTGGAGAGTCTAGTACCAGCAGCGCTTCTCGGGGACTCAGTATTAGCACCGTTATTAGAGTCTGGAGAAGCACCACCACCTGTCACTGAGAGTGTAGAGGCAGGGCTTAAAGAGACTCAGAGGCAGCAACGGTATATACGGAGAGAGCAACGGGATGCAAAGTTCGATGTTGGGGGAGGGCATGAGTTGTTTCGCAAACACTTAGACAGGCTAGCTCCCTCAGATATTCTCAAATTGCAGCTAGAAGATCCGGAGGTTCTAAAGTGTAGTGACGGTGCTGTCGAACTTGAGAGTAGAGAACGAATGTTGCGTAGTCTGGAGTTGGCTGGCCGCAATCTGGTAGGCTCTCAGGCCCTCATGAAGGACAGGTACGACCACAAGGTGAAACTGAGGGAGTTTCACGTGGGTCAGGAGGTGTTGATACTACTCCCTCTTGTAGGTCACCCCTTATCCGCAAAGTACGCTGGTCCTTATAGGGTTAGCAGAGAAGCCCTCAGAATTAGATTACCTGGTGGCCACTCCAGACAGGCGTAAGAGGAATCAGTTATGTCATGTCAACCTGATGAAGGAGTATGTGAGGCGCCCACCTGAGCCTCTCACTGTCCCCGTGATGACTTTCAGCAGTCAAGGTGGAGAAGGAGAACGGGACAGTCATGCGCAGGTGGATGACAACTGGGATTATCATGTTTCTGCAGATCAGTGGGCGGAAACACGAGACAGGCGGCTCATGAGGCTTTGCAACACCTACCTGAGCAACAGGGTGTGGCTGTCGAGCGCCTATTGTTTATACCCTACTGTATTTGCGGAACACCCAGGCCTCACTACTCATGAGGTGCACGACGTTGACGTCGGAGACCACCCACCCTTCAAATCAGTGCCCTATAGGGTGCCCCATGTTAAACTTCCGGCGGGCGGAGTTGGAGTATATGTTGCAACAGGGACTGATCGAGAAGGGGCGGTTAAAGTGAACATCTCCCGTTAACGCTGCAACCTAAGCCGGATGGCAAGGTGCGCTTCTGTGTTGATTACCGCAGGCTAAACGGCTCGACTCCCACCAACCCATATCCTCTTCCCCGGGTCGAGGACTGTGTAGACATGATTGGCAGGGCCAAGTTCTTGACCAAGGTGGACCTGGTAAAAGGTTACTGGCAGGTGCCTTTTGTTGTTGAACGGGCGAAAGAGGTGTGTGGTTTTGTGGTGGATGGTGCTACATATCGTTGTAATGTCACGCCGTACGGTCTAAAGAACGCACCAGCGACCTTCCAAAGCTTGATGAACGAGTTAGTGGCTGACATTCCGAACTGTACCGTGTACCTGGACGACGTCAATATCTATGATGACGATTTCAAGAGCCACTGTGAACATGTAGAATCCCTATTTAAGAAATTAAGCGAGGCAAACTTGGTGGTCAACCTGGGAAAGTGTGATTTTGTGCGGGCTACCGTGCAGTATCTGGGGTTCATGGTGGGTTTGGGCCAGGTGTGCCCCCCACAGAACAAGATATTGGCTATTAACACCTTACGAGCGGCCTATGCGGTTTATTTATATGTACCGCCCAGCGGGGTGTTTTTAGCCAAAATAGGGCTGTTTACGTGATCATTTTCATGCCTAAATAAGACCCAGAACGTAAAACAAGTACCTATCCCTGAAAGGGCATAAACAGAGCTTTCGAATGACACCATAATGATCCTTTTATGATGGCTAGTTTTCTTGCAATAACCGTGCAACGCGAGTGCAAAAAGCATGTAATTCGGTACTTTCCCCATATAATTCAGTATGTAGCGAAGTGATAGAGGCGTAGGGAGCTGAGATTCGTGTCAGTAGGTTCGCCGCGGTGGTCTGGAGCAGTCATACGCTCGCTAGTCTCCTGCCACCACTTGTCTCTCTCTCTCAGCAACATTACGTGCTGAAATTGCCACTCGACCTATGTCGAGCGCCGCCACATAGTCCAGCTTTATTTAACTCGACTTATGTGATGAGCCGCTAATTAAGGGTTAACCACTTCCCCAGGCCGTCCACCAAGAAGCAGATCATGAGGTTTTTGGGCATGATTGGTTACTACCGCCGCTTTATAAAGGGCTATTCTACTGTGCTGGCTCTTCTGACGGACCTATTGGCCAAAGATAGAAAGTTTAAGTGGGCGCCTGAGTGTGAGAGGGCTTTTTTGCTAGTAAAACACCTGTTGTGTACTTACCCAATCCTCAGGGCCCCGGACTTTAGCCGACCATTCCAGCTGGCAACTGATGCCAGTGGTGTGGGGGCTGGTGCCGTTCTGATGCAATCAGACGAAGATGGGCTGGAGCACCCAGTCAGTTTCTCCTCAAAAAAGTTCAACTCGGCGCAGAAGAACTATTCAGTAGTTGAGAAGGAACTGCTGGCGATTGTGCTAGCGCTCAGGCACTTTGAGGTGTATGTTCCAGCCTATGGACCAGTTGTGGTGGTCTGAACCGACCATCACCCCCTCAAGTTCCTGAATCAATTCCATAACCGGAATATGAGGCTGACCAGGTGGTCATTAATGTTGCAGGAATACAACCTAGACATACGCCATATTGCCGGTTCTGAGAATGTGATTGCAGATTGCTTGTCGAGGGTGGAAGACCCGGGGTAGATCATCACAAGGGTAGCCTCCTACTTTGGTTTGATTAGTATGTTTACGTCTGGTGCTTGTTGGCTCGCGTGTGTAGCCCAGCGTATTGGGTCGTAAAGTAGGAGTTGCTGTGTTGGTATAGAAGAAAAAACTAGGCTTGCCCCTGTAGTGCAGCCGCCATAAACATATTAAAAATATAAAAATCCTATAAAAACTCTTTCTCTGATGGTTAAATTTTGTTTAAGTATGTTATTATATTCCTTCCAACAACCAACTATACTCCTAAAATCGATTAATGAAATTTACAAACACATGTGGCAGTCCGTGGATTCGAATCCAGGATACTCACACCGAAAATCAACACCTTATGCATCGCACCACGTAGACAGTTAAAGAATGGTGGACACTGCCTACGATTTATTATGCAACTTATAGCAGAAATTCTGAGTTGTACTCCTCTCAGAAGGCTGGGATAGTGAAGCTCGCTCTTATGAGCATAACTATGTAATTTAATCTATTGTGTTGGGAAGGGTTGTTCATTTTTATAATGTGTTATTTTGAAGAGAACTGCGCTTTACATTTCATTGTCGCTGGGTGGCTAGGAGTGGCGAATTTTGTATGGGTTCTGCGTGTCAGATTTAGAGCTCATAGTTGGAGCCTCTTAAAAATCTTGGGTGGGGTGTGACGCTCACCGCTTCCCCCAGAACCGCATGGCTTACTCGCTAGGACTCGCCAGGGCAGAGAATGTAGCTACAGTCTACCTATCATTATGTACTTTCCTCTCGAGAAAGCTTGTGTTGCAGACAGTTCAGAACTGTTCTTTATTTTCGTCTGTCACAATCCTTTCTATTTTATTTAGTCAATTGAAAGTATTGTGTTAAGTAGTTGAATGATGGGAAGGCGAGCGAGAGAGAGAGAGAGAGAGAGAGACCGGGTGGTGTGACTTGGTGGTGAGTGTGGCGCGTGGCTGGCCCCCTTACATAGGCCTCGCGGGATTCGTTGCCTCCTGCCTAACACTGCCTACTAGGCGGCTGCTTACTGGGCGACTGTCGCGCGCCCTCGTGCCATTCCTGAGAACTGGGACTCCAGTGAGGCAGTCCCTGGGAATATCCTTGTCAGATCCTTCCCAGACAGCATACTCTAAGCATCTCCCATGAACTGTTCCACACTCTTGTCTTAGAATCTTTCTCTCCTACTGCCTCTATCATTTCCACTACTTCCTCACCTTTTATTAATATCAATCCCGCTCTGGTTCTCTGCATCCACACCTTGAATTGGTGGCCAGACTGTATTATATGCTGGATCTCACATTTCTTATGTACTAGGCTAAGGTTGAAGAGAGTCGTTGTCTTTTGGGAGATTGTATTGCTCGGACTGTCTCCATCAATCACTAATGTTTCTACAGGGTTAAATAATGCTAGACTAGGTATCAGGTACCTTGCTGTTGGTGTTTTCACTGTGTGTAGGCTACTTTTGAGCTGCACGACACTACGGATTCTGTGAGTTACCTGGGTGGATCTTTTGTCTGTGTACATTGGAGTTTAGACTGTGTAGTGCGTGAGGGCTGCTTGCCTAATCCACCCAACACTGTTCTAACTCTATTTGCTTTTACTTTTGAGGGTCGCCAGGAGGATACTCGATACTTGTGATCGAGAATCCTCAAGAGAGCACCCCTTCATATTAACGTAATCAGGCCGCACAGACCCAAGGTCCACACTAGGCTAAGAGCTGCCTTGCTCCACCAGAATTCTGTACCTTTGCGCATCCCAGCTAGACTTTATTAACCCGGGTAGACATTAGCTGGATTAGATCATATACTCTTTTATGCATACCCATTATTTCTACACAAGCATTTTGAGGCCTAGGTTGCTGTAGAGAGACACAACCAGCATAGACCGGTTTTGTTTATAGGAGTACTACTTTTTCGTGGCGAGCATTATTACTGTTGCACCGCTTATAATATTCTTGTGTCCAATAACATTATAGGTCCAGCCTTTTTGTGTATTTAGCCTACACGTGCATTGTCCTGCCTCCTGCTATTTTGTGGTTCCATTTCCGATACGTTCTTCTTAGTAGCATCCGACATTATTCAGAAGATTCCTTGTTCGGTGCTTGAGGACTTTACAACACTTTCTTTCATAAAGGAGTGACAGATATTATTGATTAAAGTAACGTTAAGTAAACCTTCTTCTTGTTTGCATTAGATCACTCTTGTGATTTAATTAAGTTAACTATCTTTTCCTTGTGTACCATAACTAAGCAACCATATGTTATAGGTAATAGGCTGTTTCAGAGAACATCAGCCTATAGTAGAAGCACATAGATACTGAGAGTTAAGATACCCCGCTATCGCAGATATAACTCTGGAGGGTATATGTGTTCTTTGTTCGACGGGATTATATATCAGGGGTTGGATCTAGCGTTTCCGTTGTTGCATTTATGCCAGTCTAGTCCAATGTATAAGAGCCACTGATTTATACGAGACCCGATCGTAACAGACCATGTGCTTCCATTAGTGTATTCAAGTGCATTGGGGTTTGTAGTAGAGGATTAATGTTAAGAACGGGGTGTAACTTAATGTATATGTCTTAATGGGAGGCTTTTATTGTGTTCCCTAGACTTCCATCAAGCTCAAAATTACACCCCCTACACCACCTTTCAAAGATAAATTGTAAATTTTTCGGTAAAAAAATGTCCTGGCCAAAGGCCGGTTCCTCTTAGATTTCAGGCTCGTTATCACTCGCCAGGAGAAAATCGACACCTAAATGGCACGAAAGGTCCTACTATTGTCAAAGAAATGGGCAAAAGTTCTTAAAATCGCCAAAATAATGGGGCGAACGTCTTAAAATCTCAAAAGTAATAGGGTTAAACATGAGGGAGAAAGGGGTGCAGAAAAATATCCCTCCAGTGAAAAATATCTCCTTAAGCTACAAATCGAGTCATTCTGGTTTGGTAATTATTTACTGTATATAATAGAACTCCGTCTGCTCGACTAAATGAAGTTGTATGTACTGTATAATCCATACAAATATAATAGTGGTGGTGTACCCCAGGGCTCTATTATTGGATAATCTTGTTTTCAATTTTTGATAAGGGGGGATGGGCGTATATATTTGCTTATTTATTTGTCTGTTCCTTATTTTTTTAGTTTCCTCCGTAAACCTCCATCAAGCTTAAAAAAATAAGATAAATGTGTACATTTTTCGATAGAAAAATGTCCCGGCTGGAGGCCGGTTACTCCTATATTACAGGCTCGCCAGTATAAACACCTGCATTGTACGAAAGGCCTTAATGTGGACAAAGAAATGCGGCGAAAGGTTTTAAAATCGCCAAACTAAGAGGCTGACGTCTTCAAATCAGAAAACTAGTTGCGCCAAACATGAGGGCGAAAGGGGCCCAGGAAAACGAACCCCCCCCCCCCCCCCTCTTAACAATATGGGTAATTTGGTAAATGACTGCCTATTGGTGCAGTATGCTGAAGATACGCAGTGATTCGGTATATATATAATAATGAAAAGTTCAATGACAGATCTAAGGCAACATGCTGGAATGCTATAGATATTTCTTATAAGAAAAGTGGATTAATGCTTAAGGGGAGATGGGTTGTTTTTTCTCGGCCCCTTATCCCTCGTGTTTAGCCCCATTAGTTTTCATATTTTATGACATTCAGCCCATTAGTTTGGCGATTCTAAGACCTTTCGCCCCTTTTCTTTGTCAATATTAAGACTTTTTGTGTCATTTATGAGTCGATTTTTTCATGGCGAGCTGGAGCGAGCCTATCATTTAGGAGGAAACGGCCTACCGAAAAATTTACAAATATATCTTGAAAGGGGATCCTGTTTTATTTTGTTATAAGTTTGATGGAGGTGTAGGGAGGAAACTAGAAAAATAATATATAAATTATAAAATCGACCAAAAAACGAACCATGTGAAAAAAGACTCGATTTGTGATTATTGGAACCCGTGACCTGATTAATGAAGTACGTAATTGAACACATAGTTATTAACGTAGACTCTTGTGATATTCCGATTAGTAAGCATGTGAAGAATCTTGGTATAACCTCTACAGGGTGTTTCAAAGGCATTTCCATGTGTTTTAGGATGTATTCAGCATGTGAAGAATCTTGGTATAACCTCTACAGGGTGTTTCAAAAGCATTTCCATGTGTTTTAGGATGTATTCAGCAGACACTAATTATAAGACCATGTTACTCTATGACCAGCGAGGTGAGTCATCGTGTTTCGGAGTTATTATATCCATTTAACACCTTCTGTACCGGCAACGTCTTTTTAACTTTATTCTGGCTACTGGTAGACGATTTTATTTAGCTTAAGATGGGCCTCCAGCAATTAACAGGCATCGAACTACCTCACTTAACCCTTTTTACTACCACAGCTCCTTCTTAACCTGCATACACTCGTCTAAACATACCAAGAATCTAATTGTAAAGACGTCGCTGGTAGGGGTTAATAGTTATCGATAGATAGAAGAACACAATTGAGGAAGAAAATAGAGCATCATTGATTCATTTCGTGGTATCAAGATGCTGCATGAAACTTTATTAAGAGGGGTCACCGGCTTTATTTCTCTCATTTTCTCTCTTTCTCTGACTTGTATCCATTCTGCCCCATTCAACTTGCTGTTTTAAGACGTTAAATTATCCCCATCCAGGCGTCATCCTAACGAGCGATAGTGGAGAAATCCGGCTTTGTCGGAGACATTTTGCGATAGAAAAATGTACACATTTAGCCGGCTGTCAAAAACGTATAAACACATATGCTGGCTCGCTACCGCTTGCCATGAACAAATCGACACCTGGATTGGGATAAACGTCTTAAAACAGTAGGCTGAATGGGGCCGAATGGATAAAACCCAGAAAGAGAAGGAGAGAGAGAGAAAAAATAAACTGAATAATATACCGGCAGAACAAAACATTTATCTTCTCCACGGCTGATCGTAATGCAATAATATTGGAAACTGTCCTAACAATAACAATAGCCAGCACTATCATCCAATATTACAAGAAACGAACATTTTGATGTAAATTACCTAACTAGTTTATTGCCATATCGGTAAACTAAGTTCATATACAATTCTGGTAATTTCGTTTCCATTTCGTAGACTTCCTCTAAGAGAGTAAAAGAACATTTTGAGAAAAACAAGAATGATGGTTGTTCAGACGCTAGTACTAAGTATAATCAACTATTGTATTAAGTACTACTAATGTGTCGTTCATGCCCGAGGTGCACACAATACCATTGTTGTTTTAATTGCAGTAGAAGCCATAACATACGACCATGATATTCCCATTATTTTGTTTAAACTAAAGTGGATGAAAGTAAAATACAAAGTAATATACGATATTGCTGTCATGGTTCTCCTAATTATAAATAACATATATTCTGAATGGTTCTTGGGAGTATCTCTAGACAGAAAGAGGATCACCATGTTCCGAGAACAAATGCTGATAATGGTAAACGATCAATATTTGTAAAGGGACCTAGGATCTGGAATGGACTCCCTCCGTGTATAAAATAACAAAACTAATTTAAATACCTTCATCATGATCTTAGAGAATATCTTCTGAACCAGGGTTCCTAAGCGAACATAGTATGATTGGTATTCTTAAACCATTACTTTCCATTCGCAACGCCTGATATCGAACGAATTATGTGGGAATAAGTGTAGTTTAGAAAAATTAGATGGATTGTAGTTTCCATTTCTCAAGGTAACGTAATTGTTCAGGTTATTTCGTTCATTAACAGCGCTCCGAAGGGAAGGAATTGTTTAAAAATAACACTCCATGTCTGCTAATCCGTCTTACTTTTCATTAGACAGAATATCAATATTTTTTACTGTTACTCAATTTGTATATATTTTATTTTCTATCTCTTAGTTTTATGCAGCTGAGTAAAATATTAAATGTTGTATTTACCAGTGCTATATAGTGCGAACGCGAATTGTTTAATGGTTTACGTAGTCTCTCTCTCTCTCTCTCTCTCTCTCTCTCTCTCTCTCTCTCTCTTTACCTGGCGGTGTTGGTGTGGTCAGTGGTGTTTATGGTAGGGTGGTGGTGTAAGGGGGGGGGGGGTAAAGGAAGGCCCTATTTTCCGGCTAAGCCCCCGTTACCGCTACTGCTTCTCTCGAATTAGGGGGAATGGGGTGGGGGGGGGGGGAGAAAATAACATAAAATCATATCAAATAATAAGAGAGAGAGATATATTTACATATATACACTGGCCACACAGAGCTTACGATCCCTGCGAGGTGGCCAGGACTTAATCCTAATAGAGATAGCAACCCTAAGAGAGTGTGGAAGGAAAGGTTAGCAAAGATGAAGGCTCTCTTCCCACCCTCCGCTCCCTCCGGCAAGTTACCGTATATGAAAATAGTTAGAAGTGAATAACCTTGCAGGGCTTGGAAATCACCTGAAGGAATTTATAGTATAGTTAGAAATGGAAAGGTAAAAGGCATGCACACCTTCACTTTTTTTTCTTTTTTTCAGCTCTCTTCAACTGAAAACCTGTTCATTTCTGCCAGCTTCTACTGCAGACCAGCTTCTCTGTGATATGTGGCTAACCTTTGTTTAAATGTGTATATTGAGTCACTGTCAATAACTTAATTAGGGAGCTTATTCCACTCACTAATAATATTGTGGGTGAAGAAATGTATAGTTATGTCTAGGTTCGTTTTCCTGCCTGTTAGTTTTGACTTGTTTCCTCTTGTGGAACCTTCTTTGGCAATCTTAAATAGATTATTATAATTTATGTTAATAAATCCTTTTAGTATCTTAAAACACTCCATCAGCTGTCCCCTTATGCGCCGTTTCTTAAAGCGAAAACAGATCGAGTTTTCTTAATCTCTCATTGTATGGTTTATTTCTAAGGAAAGGGATTGACTTTGTTGCTCTACGCTGAACGGATTCGAGTTTCCCTATGTCTTTTATTTAGTAGGGAGACCAAAGCTGCACAGCATGCTCCAGATGTGGCCTCGCAATACTTTTATATAGTGGTACTACTATGTCTTTACTATGACAATGACATTTTTTGTTAATGAAACCTAGTGCTCTATTTGCTTTGTTAGATGCTGCGGTGCATTGGCGTGCAGATTTTGGATTTTCTTTGATAACCACTCCTAGGTCTTTTATCTGTGATACGCTCTTTATCTTTTCTCCGTTAATGTAGTATTCGTATTTGTTGTTTTGGGAGCCTATTTGTAGTATCTGGCATTTGTTTACATTAAAGGGCATCTGCCAATTGTCTGACCACTCAGAGAGAGAGAGAGAGAGAGACATTAAACGGGTAGAAGGTAGACTGACGGTGTTGTGGTCTGAAAGTTATAAATCCTGGCTGAAGACCATAACATAGGCCCTCGTTAAACGATGTTACCTTCCTCCCTGGGCTGTCTCCTAGGGCACGTGTGGGCTGTGGTGGAGAGAGAGAGAGAGAGAGAGAGATAATGAAATAAGGGAAAGAGGGTAAAGCAAAGAGGGAGAACAAGAGAGAGAGAGAGAGATGTATGTATGTGAGAGTTTGTACAGTATAAAACACAACTCTAATAATTATTGTTGTAACTTTAGATAATTGTTATTTATGCCAACTTTGCAAATATAGCAACCTTGGAAATATGAAATATAATACATCTTTGACATTGTGACAACTATAGTTGGTTTGATATTAACTGACGGTAAATTTGATTCCATAGCAAGTGCTTCCTCGATAGTCAACGTTTTGAGTACCAGCGATGTGTGTTATATTTTATTATAGCTATATTTAGACGATAGTATGCAGCTTAGGAAGGATCTGTGGTAGTTGAAGGGTTGGTGGAGATAGTTCGAAGCATATTAATTGCTGGAGGCATTTTTAAACTGAATATAATCGTCTCATAGTTGCCAGAATATGATGAAAAGGACGTCCCTGGTACTGAATGCGTTAATAGAAAAATATGAAATGTCTACGTGTCTGCGTTTATAATGATACCATGTGTTCATAATAATAATATATATCGCTAAAACATCTTCATTATTGTGAAGTAATCAAGATGGGATATGGTAATTTACCGTCGGATGGAAATAAACTTTGATATTAGGGTAACCATTGACAGATATCATATACGTCAGCTTTGCAACACCTCGATGACCTATACAGACTAATAATACACACAAACAACCTAGTCCAACAGCTTCCTCTCTCTCCAACACCCCTTCACCCCTTTCAACACTCTTTGGAAAGTAGAAACGAGGTCCCGTTGTAAAAGTTTATCCCTCAATATCTTCACCATCACCATATACACACTAATACTACACACAACAAAGTCACTCCAACAGCTTCCTCTCTCTCTCTCCAACACCCCTTCTCTCAACACTCGTCGAAAAGTAAATACGAGGTGCCGTTGTAAAGGCTTCATTATCCCTCAATGCCTTCAACCTGACCTGACCTGACCATGTTGCCATTATATTGTAACTGTGCAATCCTGGTAACTTTGAAATATTGCCTTACATGGTGGCAAGTTACAATATTTGCCAGTTTGTCCTAAAATCCCAGGTCGGATTAGATCATGTGAAGGTAATGAGAGATATAGCTTGACAACGGCACCTCGTATCTACTTTTCGAAGAGTGTTAGAGAGAGAGGAAGCTGTTGCAGTGACTTTGGTATGTGACTTAGACTTAGAAGAAAAAGGAGAAGAAGAAGACAGGATGGAGGTTGACCTTCGGATACCTATCAAAGTTTGATCTTTCGGTATCCCACAAATAGGAAAAGTAGAAAGTAGCTACGAGGTGCCATTGTAAAGGCTTATCCCTCAATACCTTCACCAGACCTGGTAATATTGGTTGTGGTAGTGTAATTTGTGGTGGTAATAATGTTGGTAGTAGAGGTGGTGGTGGTGGTGGTAGGTGTTGTGATTCACGATTGTGGTAGTTGAGGTGGTAGTATTGGTTGTGGTAGTGTACTTTGTGGTGGTAATAATGTTGGTAGTAGAGGTTGTGGTGGTGGTAGTGGTAGTTGTAGTCCAAGATTGTTGTAGTAATGGTTGTGTTAGTGATTGATGGTGCTAATAATGTTGGTAGTAGAGGTAGTGGTGGTGATGGTGGCAGTTGTGATAAAAGTAGCTATGGTACTTGGGTGATGGTGTTTGTAGTAAGTGTGGGTAATAATCAAAAGTAATGGTTTGAAGTAAGTGATTGTGAAAGTTAATTATTATAGCCAATTACTATCTGATCCAATTAATGTTAGTGAGAGGTGTAATGGTGGTATATTTCATATTTTTTATTTTTTATTTTTTTCTATGTGATTGAGGAAGGCAAAAGGCAGAACTGCCTATAGCGAGTGCCTCCCCCATAGTTGAAAGAGTGACAGGGCCAAAATCAAGGGATGTTCGAGCCAAAATGCCTGGACACACGGAGTTTGAAGCAATTAAGTCATAGGAAGAGGGAAAGACTGATTCTGGGAGAGAGTTCCAGAGCTCAGCTGTTGAGTAGAAGAAAGACTGAAAGTAACGTTTCACTCTCGGGTTGGAGAGTTGCACAGAGTAGGGGTGGGATTGAGTTGCAAGACGGGTACCACGTGCCCTACGTAAAGGAGGTGGTATACACTGGGAAAGCTCTGAGGAACACTGATTATTATAGTAGCGATTAGAATAGCGAGAGAGATGCAACATTGCAGCAGAGAGAGAGAGATTTCAGAGAGTTGGTGAGTGGACGGGAGTTAATGATACGAAAGGCCTTCCTTTCAACTTTGTCTAGGAGAGCGGTGTGAGAGGAACCTCCCCACACATGTGAACAATACTCAATACAAGGACGCACTATGCCCCTGTACAGAGCAAGAAGCTGTGCAGGGGAAAAGAACCCCCTAAGGCGGGCACAATCATCTGCCACAATAGGTACAGTGAGAGACAACAGTCGTGTCATGAAATTTGGTGAAAACTTAAGTCGCCAGTCTAAACATCTGGCATATTCCACAGTCTATCAAACAGACGGTTGGTAGCACTGACTTGGGTTGCCACCTGGTCCATATATTTGATAATTTCGGAGATAAGACCAATCCATTAACCCACTGAGCACCAGGCAATATAATATAAATGGACCAGCAGGTTGTAAATTTTGTTTCTTTCCAGAAAACACCTGGAATAGGTTAGAAATGAAGGAAAGTCAACAAAAACCGATCCCCTAGGTAATTAAGGGGCCTACGGGGCACCCGAAAGTCGGAATTACAAGAGGGGAAATGGGTATGCAAAAACATGCAAAAACACGGTTTTTGCGCGCTGACGTGCACGCAGTTGGACTTTGAGGGTTTTCAACCATCAGCATTGTTGTATGGGATACTTACGCAGTTCCCATACAAATCTGAGCCCTCTAGGTGCCATAGGACCGGAGTAATTAACTGCGACGCACCCTATGCGGTGTAAACCCTGGGGTTTAGCGTTCCATACATTGCCAACGCATAACGTGCATCGCTGGTCCTCAATGGGTTAATACTTTTGGACAGCCACATTTAAGCTTGTATTATGATATGCTTCACCATCAATATTCCTCATCATATATGTGGAAGATAAATTCTGTATTCTGTAACAGTAAATATATTTGAAATGGTTAACCCGGGAATGGCGAGAACACTCTTAAGAGGTTTTGGTGAGCGACGGCAAGAACACTCTTAACCCTCTCACATCCTTATGACGCAGAGGTTGCCAGATTAGCAATAAGAAATAGATTACTCTCACTCTTATAATTACCTCTCCAAAATTAGTTTTCTGCCCACAGCTAACTCAAAGACAACTGCAGAGGTTGAAGTAAATAAACTAAAGCTTTATAAATACCACGGACGGTAACAAAGGCTTTAAAGTATCCCTAATAGGCTCAAAAATTGTGTGAGGACGTGAGAGGGTTAAGAGGTAAGGCCTAAACAAAACACTTTTAAAAGGCCCCAGTAGCACTTAAAATTTGTTTTTGTTTTCCCCTCCATGCCTCATATCACTCCTCCACATCCCCTCCTTCCCCCCCCCCTTCAATTATCACCTATTTTCCCTGTTATTCCCTTATTCATTGGTATATTTTTGTGTAAACATCTCCAAACCGATCCTAGGCTGTGGTCATGTGTGTGTTACGTAAGGTAGAGACTGGGAGAGTGTGAGGGAGTAGCTCAGTACTGATTCAACCCTCGAGAGGCCGGCTGGCTCACAATTGTTGAATGAACCGCTCGCTAACAATGCGCGACTTTGACCATCCAAATGATATTTCCACTTGTTTTATTGTTGTTACAGGTTACTATCTTCATATTAAAGGTAAGATAGGCGCATATGAATAATTAATAACGATATTTATCGTAAAATGACGATTATAGGCAGGAATAGAGCTTAATATTGCCCCCCAGAACTGTGGTGTTCGCTACACCCTGCTCGCGCTCGCCGGGTTAAAAATCATACAGTAAAAGGAATCCCAGATCTGTGTAAATTGTGATTATTTACTGTTATGTGTGTCCCAGCTAACTCCATAGATGCACAACAGGCCTATCTTGGGTTGGGGAGTAAGTAGACACGCTGTAGATATATAGGTTCTTATTGAGAAGGATATGGGATACAGGCACGAAGCAGAGCCTACAGGGTGATAGCTCTGTCTCGTGGTACACAAACATGTATTGGCCCTCTGGTGAGAGGAGCCCCAGGCTTGAGTTGCCAGAGTGGCTATATGACATAACTAATATGACTGCCTGGATGCTAACATGAATCTTACTCATAGAGAGATATTACATATGCATAAGTGACTGTACTAGATATGAAAGTGATACTGTACAAGGTAAATCATATACATACACCTCCCTCCCCCCTCATGCTCGCAGTTCATTCTCGAGCGGACTCTTTCCTACTGAGCCGTTCTGATCGACGTGGGGTAACTTGGGGGTCAGAAGCTAAGGACTGTTCAGCGTCATTGAAAGGGGCCACAGGGTTGAGGGAGTCACCAATTTGGGGCACGGGGCGGAGGAATCGACGGTTCCGCCACCACACACGGCCACTAGGGAGACGTACCTCATAGGCCCGTGACCTGCCAAGGCTCATCACAACCCCCACCTTGTCCCAGCGTTTCGTGGTCGGGTCTTGAATCCGCACTTGCTGACCGACACGTAACCTGGGAAGGGGTTGTGTGTGCTCATCGTACCGGGTCTTAACCTGCTCGGCACAGTCGGCTGCACGTCTATCACAGTCCTCGGCCTTGGCTTGCCATTCCGCAGCAAAGGACTTGGGATGGGCCGGGAGACATGTCCTAAGAGGATGACCATACAGGAACTGGGCTGGGGAGCGGCCTGTGAAGTTTGGAGTATTCCGGAGTTCCAAGAGACCCCGGTCGAAGTCCTCACAGTCAATGTTGCCAGAGGGTGCAGTCTTTAAGGTGAGGTGCTTGAGAGACTTCACCGCAGCCTCGGCATGGCCGTTCGCCTGTGGGTAATGCGGTGATGTTACCACATTACGAACTCCCCATCGCTTCATAAAGTCCCGGAACTCGTGGCTGGTGAATTTTGGGCCCCCGTCGGTCCTCAGACGAAGGGGCACACCAACTTCCCGGAAGTAGCGACAGAATATCCTGATGGTCGCAGAGGCGGTTGTGTCGCCTGTGCAGGGGACAACAACAGGCCACCCTGAGAGACGGTCGACGACTACCAGGAAAGACTTCCCGGCGACCATGAAAAAAGTCGGCCGACACAGACTCAAAGGGCCTTGTAGGGTTGTCATCATTCATGAGTGGTTCCTTCTGGAGGCTAGGCTGAAGGATCTGGCACGACTCACATGCTTGAACAGTGTTGGTGATGTCGGAATCTATCCCCGGCCAGAAGACAGCCTGCCTCGCCCTGCGTTTAGTGGCCTCCACACCACGGTGGCCGTCATGAAGATGCTGTAGGGTGCGTCGGTGGAGGGCAGCAGGAACCACGATCCGAGCTCCATACAGGACGAGGTCATCATCAGCGTAGAGTTCGTCCCGTATCTTCCAGTATGGGAGCAAGGAATTGTGAAGGTCGTATCGGTTGGCAGGGAATCCTGAGGCCACACAGTCGAGTAGACGAACATACCCAGGGTCCGCTCTTGCCGCGACCCGGAGATCCTGTAGCGTCCTGTCTGCGTCTGGTGCCGAAGATCGTGCCGAAGATCGTCCTGAGTTGATAACGTCCTTGGTTGTCACTATAGTCCTGAGGTAGGTGGCGGCGTCGGCACAAGCGATCTCATCCTCTGGCATGGGGCGGCTGACCGGGGCTCGAGACAGGGCATCAGGGATGCAGAGCAAACTTGCCGGCACGCCACACGGCCTTGAAGATATAGGGTGAGGTCTTCTCCTTCAGGCGTTGGAGGCGGGGATACTCCACAGCGTCCAACGTGTAGTGATTGATGATAGGGATGAGGGGGCGGTGGTCAGTCATCAGTGTGAAATCCTGTAGACCCTGTAAATACAGTCGACACTTGGACATGGCCCAAACAGCAGCCAACATCTCCAACTCGATAGTAGCATAGCGGGTCTCAGCGTCCGCCAGGAACCGAGAGCCACACTGGATGAGCCGCAGGTGGCCACTGCCGTGGTCCTGCAAGAGGGCATACCCAATGCCGTTGAGTCGCGATGCATCAGTCTGAAGAATGGTGGGTAGGTCTGGGTCGAAGTGTGCGAGAACAGGAGGACTGACAAGGGCTAACTTGACTCGCCTGAAGGCCTCATCGTGGTCAGGAGTCCACACAAATGTCCTCTTGGGGCTCATCAAAGGGCGGAGGGGCTGAGCGGCGGCGGCGATGTCAGGGGTAAACTCTGCCAGCTGGTTGACCAGACCCAGGAATGACCTGAGGTCGGTGAAGTTGGTTGGTGCCGGAAAGTCCCCGATTGCAGCCACTTTGCTCGTGTCGGCCGCAATACCATCCCGTGAGAGGGTGTATCCACAGAAGTCCACTGAAGGTGCGGCAACCACAAACTTGCTCTTGTTGAGGGTAATCCCGAACTTGCGGCACCTAGTCAGCACTTCATGGATGCTGTCGAGGTGAGACTTGTAGTCCTCATCGTACAGCAGTATGTCATCCACGACCTTAGTGCACCTCTGCACACCTTGTAGAGCCATATCACCCCTGTAGCAGAAGGCATCGCCCGTAGCTGTGAATCCCATGGGTCCTCTGCAATGCTTGAAGCGTCCATACGGCGTGATGAAGGTGGTCAGGTGCTGGTCCTCTTCAGCCAACTCCATCTGCCAGTAACCACAGAGGGCGTCCGCAGTGGTGAAGTAGCGAGCTCCTCGGTCGACACCACGAACTGCTGCGGAGGGAGTAGGCGAAGGGTGAGCTGGTCGGGACACATGTTTGTTGAGTTTGGAGAGGTCGACGGTGATGCGCACTCCTCCGCTGTCCTTACCAACAACGACAAGGGGGTGGCACCATTCTGAGGGGTTGTCTCCAGCAGGCTTGATGATGCCCTGGGCCACCATGGACTCCAACTCTCGCTTGACTTGGTCCCTAAAGGCAAAGGGAATCTGTCGGGGAGTATGGATGGCGAAGGGCTCAGCTCCCTCTTTAAGATGGATCCTCATGGGTTGACCCACCATAGGCTTGAGGGGCACAGTCTTTAGGTCGTCTTTGGACATCAACACGTCGCTAAACTCCCGCAGGAAGTAATTCTTGGCTTCAGCGGGCGACGTGGAGACTGGAAGTGGTGTAGCCTTACACCTGTTGACGTGCTTGACCTCTTGTATGGGCGTTGGGAATGCCAGAGGTATGATGGCTAACTCCCTGCAGTGGCTGTATGAAAGCAGAGGAGTCTGGACACCCTCGTGCACATGGATCAGGGCAGTACACACTCTCTGTCCCAGGGTGAGGGTAGCCTGAAATACCCCCAGAGCAGGTGCCATCGGGGAGCCGTCCGCTGTGAACGTTGTCGTGGGCGAAGGGGCTCGCAGGCTGCTCATGGGGATAGCCAAATCCTCAAGGTGATGCCGGCCAATCACGGTGACATCAGCGCCCGTGTCCGGTAACATCCGTAGGCGGGATGTAGCGTCGCCAAAGGAGAGGGTAACACAGATGGGTTGCGGCGTCGAAGCTGTAGAAGGAGTCGATCCCACCTGACGACAGCTATTACTCCTAGCATTGGGGGGCTTGCCAGAGTTGGAGGGGGCACCCGTATCGCCTGGGGGGCCACCTTGGCGTCTTTCCTTCTTCTTAGTCGACGGACAACACTTGTCATAATGCCCCAGAAGACAACAGATGCGGCACTGAACCTTGTGAGCAGGGCACTTAGCTGTCCGAGCCCAGTGACCGTGGCGCCCACAGTTGTTACAGGTGCTGCCAGCAGCGGGACACTTGTCAGGCCCGTGTCGGCGAGCGCAACTCTGGCAGGCATCAGCTGCATTCGATGGAGGCTTGGGGGGTTGGGTCCTGTCACTGCCCTGTTTCTTGTTTTTCTTGTATGAAGAGACGGCCCTTACTTGTTCATGGGGCGCACCAATGGCCGTGGTCGCAGATTTGGCAGCCTCATACGAGCGGCACGTAGTGACGACATCCTGTAGTATTGACTTGGAGTCCAGTGCGATGAGGTGTCTGGACAAACTCCTTGTCCCTGAGGCCCATGAGGATGATAGTCCTGAGTTGTGTCTCCACACAGATGGGTGAGTTACCAGGGCACACATCCACTTCTTCTGCGAGACGTTTGAGGCGGACGTAGAACTCTGCAAAAGTTTCCCCTTCATGCTGTCTGCAGCTCAACAATTCACGATGCCGGAGTGCCTCATTCCTTAGACTCTTGATATGAAGCTGCAGGGCGTCCAACACCTCTTCAACAGTCTTGTCTGTGGAGGGAGCGATCTGGAGGGTGTGTTCTAAGACACGCTGCGTCTCGAGAGTCAGGCACATGCGTAGTTGTATCATCTGTTTGGCCGCAGGCAGGTTGGACAGGTCCACCATGACAGCATAGTCGTCCCAGCGTCTCCTCCACTCCCGGAACATCTGGAATGTAGCGTCAGGCTTCAATGGTGGTGGTGTCTGGGCCGTAGCCTTCTGTGGTGGAGGATTGTGTGAGGGATGTGGAGAAGAATGTGGCTGCTGTCCGCCAAGGTGACCAGCAGGTGTGGAGGAGTCGGGAGGGGTCCTGGTGGGAGCCAACAGCTGAAATAAGCTCTGGAACTCCTGTCTCCTTATAGCCTCATCATGCCTGCAAGACTCCTCCAGGACACGATCTCGGCGGGCCTCCTCCTCTTGTCTCCTCTGCTCATCATACCTGCGAGACTCCTCCAGGTATTTGAAAAATTGCAGGAAATCAGCTGAAGAAGGGGCTCAAGGTGTGGTTGGGGACAGAGGGTGCTGATAATAAGATGTGTATTCCTCCCCATCATAAGGCAAGTTTGTTCCTGCCCCTTCGTCCTGTACATCACCAGAGTCTGACATCTTGTTTGGGTGACAGACAGACAGGGAGATAACAAACACACAGTTATTAGCCTCTCACATATACTAGTGGGGTATCAAAATGACTGGCAAAAACAGAATATTTAGAATACACACCAGCTGTATCCTCACCAATGTATAAAACCAAATTACAATTAGCACTGAAGGGAATGCTTGGGTGATGAAATAAAAGTTTGCCAGTTGTGTGTGTGCCCAGTGTGTGTGCGTAACGAGGATACCTTTTATACCCTATTCCATGTAAGTAGTCCAAAACTCGGGAACATTATTCACTACAACTCACGAACAACTAGAACAATCAAGCAAATATGTATGTTATTTGGGAAGAGTTAGCCAGGGAATAGGTGTGGAAATGTACATCCCATCTGCTCAGGCCCCTTTTGAGCTATAGAGGTTAGGGTTCACGATTTCTGGCCTACCAATTTGGAACAGGGGATTGTTTTAATATTATTCTTATTTGGAACAGGGGATTGTTTTAATATTATTTGTATTTGGAACAGGGGATTGTTTTAATATTATTCTTATTTGGAACAGGGGATTGTTTTAATATTATTCTTATTTGGAACAGGGGATTGTTTTAATATTATTCTTATTTGGAACAGGGGATTGTTTTAATATTATTCTTATTTGGAACAGGGGATTGTTTTAATATTATTTTTATTTGGAACAGGGGATTGTTTTAATATTATTTGTATTTGGAACAGGGGATTGTTTTAATATTATTTTTATTTGGAACAGGGGATTGTTTTAATATTATTCTTATTTGGAACAGGGGATTGTTTTAATATTATATTTATTCCACAGATTACCGATACTGGAACAGTGGGTGAGGTGGTGTAGGTGGACAGATGGGGGTTTGGGGTACTGGAAACACTAGGGGGGGCGTGGGGGAAGGTGGTGGCAAAGTAGCAGGGGGTAGGGGGGAGGTTAGAAAGAGGGGGGGGGGAGACATATTAGCAGGGGGTAGGGGAGTGGGGTTAAGACAGAGAGCGAAAAAACAAACGGAATACTCGGAAATAACCAGAAAGTAGAGAGTGTGCTTACGTCAATGTTAACCCTATGAAGATTATGACGCATTCTGATACCTTAACTAGGCTATCACAAGACGAGTGTATGCAATTTAGGAAGGATTGATGGGAATGACAAGGGTAAAGACTATCTCAATTAATCCTCTGACTTCCATATACCCTTGCTAACCAAATACAATCGTCTAATAATAGCCAGAAAACATAATATAGATGCGTAATCATACCTTCTAAGGGTTAACTATATGAGAGGAGTAATACAAATGAAGGGGAAATGTAAGGAAACCGAAAAAAATTATGGGTTTTGTGATATACGGTAATTGGTTTGTATTGGTTTTAGGGTGTGTAGTATTAGGGTATTGGTTTTACGTAAGGAGGCCATAAAGCACCTATCTTCAGATCTCTATTAGCTCTCATTGGGGTAGAGAAAACCTTTTTACTTTCAATGCTTCCAAAACTTAATTTCTCCATCTGTCTACTCGTCGCCCCCTTCCAGAAAACTATGACTTACTCTTCAACAACATATATATTAACCTTTCATCTTCTCTTAACATTCTTGGTGTCTTTTTATTTCTTTTGATCTCTAATGAAAAAATCATATTACCACTCTTGCTAAAACAGCTTCCCACAAGCTAGGTGTGCTAAACCGCCTCCGGGGGTTCTTTACCCCTGCGCAGATTCTTGCTCTGTACAGGGGCACAGTGCGTCCATGTATTGAATATTGTTCACACGTGTGGGGAGGATCCTCTCACAAAGTAGAAAAGAAAGCTGTCCGTCTCATTAACTCACGTCCCTTACCAACTATCTGCCGTCATTCTCTCTTTGCCTCAATGTTGCATCTCCTTAACTATTTTACCGCTATTACAATAATCAGTGTTCCTCAGGGCTCTCTCAGTGTACACGACCCCCTCTTCATAGAGCATGTAGCACCCATCTTGCAACAATATCCCACCACTACTCTGTCAATTCTCCAACCCAAGAGTGAAACGTTATTCTCAATTTGTCTTCTATTCAACAGCTGAGCTCTGGAACTCTCTCCCAGAATCAGTCTTTCCCTCTTCCTATGACATAAATTGCTTCAAACTCCGTGTGTCCAGGCATTTTGGCTCTGTCACTCTTTCAACTCTGGGGGAGGCACTCGCCACAGGCAGTTCTGCCTTTTGTCTAGCTCGTTCACACAAACAAAACAAAAATAATATATACTGTATATATATATATATATACAGTATATAATTATATATATATATATATATATATATATATATATATATATATATATATATATATACAGTATATACCGGTATATATATATATATATATATATATATATATATATATATATATAAATATACTGTATATATATTGTTACGTATCTTGATCCTCAAGTGGTTAACTTGATGAATCTAGATAGCACAGAGATATATATTAAGGTATCAGTCAGCTGAAGGCAAAACAAAAGTAAAATCTAATAAAATTATTTCCTGTTGTTGCTTCCTTTCCTTTTGGATCTTAGGACTTGGTATCCTTTATTGACTGATACTCTTTAATTATGAAAAATACTGAAACTAATTAAAGTCATGTAGTATTTATAAAGAATTATTCTTTAACCGAAGCTTAGTAGGCTATGGTTATGAACCGAAGAAGTTATATCTAAAGAAGGACTATTAATTCTATAAAAAGTCTTGAAAGATAAATATTAAAGTAAGAATATTTCTGCCTCTTACCCTTTTTGAAATTAATAGATAGTTTTCTTCTATGTCCTTTTATTTATATTTAATGTAATTATTCTTGGTTCTTGTCTTACGTTAACAGTATTATATTATTATTATCATCAGGATTTATATCAAAGTCACATAAAAAGTTAGATATATATTTAATAATTAGTTAAATGTATTTCTTAACCACGTAACAATGAGGTTTAATTAGGAGTAAATTAAGTTACAGGATCGCTTCATAGATTCGATTCAGGTCTCACTCAAATAATATGAAAGGCAAAATAATGTTTTCAAGCTAAAAGAATTTTCTTCAGCTTAGGAAATCACTAGAAGTAATATTAACACAGCCATGTTAGTCTAAGGCGATATTACTAATATGAGACAATAGCATCACCGTACTAAGCACGGTTAAGCAATGTAAGCTTAATTAAAAGAAAATTAAAGAACTCGTAAGTATTAATATAAAACAATAGTATTACTTTCATCATAACCCAATTACTTAAAGAGTTGCTTTAGTCCACAAGTTAGTCAACTAAAATAGTTAAGTACATAATAGTAGCGTTAACGTTAATTCGCAATCAAATAGTTAAGCACATAATAGTAGCGTTAACCCGTGGAGCCCCGGCTAGTTTTGTAATGTTTGTTCACCAGAACCCGGCCGGTTTTCAAAAAATGGTTTTATTCCAGAAACAATAGCGAATGGGTTAGGAATGAAGGAAAAACCATGAAAAACCGTTCAAAAAGCTTAAAGAATGGTCCTACAGAGCCCCCGAAAACGTATTTTACAAGAGTAAAAAATTGAAGGCAATTACCCCAAAAAACCAGGTTATTGCGCGCTCACGCGCACGCACGTGGACTTTGAGAGTTTTCAACCATCGGCACGGTTGCGTGGGATATGTACACAGTTCCCATACAAATCTGAGCCCTCTTGAGTGGCTACACCTGAGGTTACGGTCGGCGCAATTAGGGTGACGCGCCAGACGCGTCTCTGGGGCTGTGCATTATATACATCGCCGACGCGTCAGACGCGTCGCTGGGGCTGTACGGGTTAATGTTAATTCCCAATCAAACAGTTAAGCACATAATAGTAGCGTTAACGTTAATTCCCAATCAAATAGTTAAGCACATAATAGTAGCGTTAACGTTAATTCCCAATCAAACAGTTAAGCACATAATAGTAGCGTTAACGTTAATTCCCAATCAAACAGTTAAGCACATAATAGTAGCGTTAACGTTAATTCCCAATCACATATCTCACTAACCAACATAACGTAAGTGTTTACACCGAACACACTTAACACACATTTATATAATCTGACTGACAGTCACAATCCCATTATAATACTTCACCCCGTCTTCCTCCAGCTGCAAGTTCACCTTCCCCAACTCCAAATGAGACTGATTTGAATGCCCACAACTCGGGTCTTATATACTAAACAATG
Organism: Paralithodes platypus; assembly: GCA_032716605.1. Lineage (NCBI taxonomy): Eukaryota > Metazoa > Arthropoda > Malacostraca > Decapoda > Lithodidae > Paralithodes > Paralithodes platypus. The sequence goes on from CM064484.1 coordinate 532,886, forward strand.
ATGGTGTAGGAACGAATCAGGAGGCGGGGGGTGGTGCCCGCTCCAATCACAGCTCCTCGAGTTGCATAGCAGGTGCATGGTCCAATCACAGCTCCTGGCGTCGAATATACGTCATAGCGTCGTGTAGTTTGCAGGGTCCCCTATGACGCACGCAGGTGTGAAGGCTTGTTTGCTGGTATGCGGGCTAGTTGGTTTCCCACTCGCTAGTTCGCTCGCTAGTTTGCTTCGCCGTTTGGGTAGTTTGAACCTCATTCAACTCTAATTCTAACTCTTAAATTAACATACAGGGCTCCGTATGTCAGACCTCCCCCCTAGAAAAGAGTTTAAGGAGTATAGTACATAATATGAAACATAATACATAAATAGATTCACCACCATATTGGCAACAGCAAGATCATAATGAGGATATAATAAGGATATCACCCAAAGTAGGCAACGTCTCCAGGTACCACATCAGAACATAGCCGGAACGTAGCTGGAGCATTATTCGAACTGCAAGGCATTATCTCACAGCTGAAGGCTTGAAAGCGCACTACAAAAGCATGATATTTACCTCGCTACAAGGGAGAGCTAATTGCCAAAATCCTCGCATTAAGTTTATCTTACTGCTGCATGAGGCCTACCCGGTAAATGTAATCTTTGATCCGTGGCAGTGGGTAGGTATCGTTCTTTGTGACAGCATTAACTTGCCTATAGTCCCTACAAAACCTATGGCTCCCGTCGGCTTTGGCACAAGTATGACCGGACTACTCCACTGGCTGAAGGCCCTTGTGATCAGCTGGTTTGAAAAAATTAAGTCAAGCTCGACCTGCAGTATACTCCTGCGTTGTGGTGAGACACGGTAGGGGGATAGTATAATGGGAGTTGCATCCCCTACGTCGATGTCGTGCACGGCCAAAGAAGTGAGCCCTGGAGTATCACGGAACACACTGGGAGACTGAGATAAAACAGAGATTAGTTGGTTCGCTTGATCAGAGGGAAGATGACATAGTTTAGATGGTAATTCCCTCCAAGCCACTGAATTATACTGAAAGTTGGATAGGCTACATGACAAGTCAAAGTCTGCATGGATACCTTCAGGCTCTGGAACAGTCTGTTGCGGGTCAGTAAGAGAACTGACTTCGTCCGCACCAGGCTGTCCACAGGTCCTGACATTCACTGCCACAGTGGGAGAATCTGGAGGAGAGGAATCAGGGGACCTATGGTAGGGTTTCAACATATTTATATGGAATACTTGCGTGGGCTTTCTCCTGTCTGGGGTAGTTACTAGATAATCGGTAATGCTCACCCTCCGAATGATCTTATATGGGCCCCTGAACTTGGCAGATAAAGGTTGGCCAAAAAGGGGGAGCAGGACCAAAACCTCATCACCGGGCTGAAACTCCCTCTCACGGGCTTTTCTGTCATACCATTTCTTCATGGAGCTTTTAGCCACGGTTACGTTTTGAGCGGCAAACTCACATGAGGATCTCAGCCGGGTTTTGAAATCAGAAACATACTTGAGGAGGTTTTGGTTCCCCTCCTGGCCAACTAGGCTATCCTGCAATAGTTGCAAAGGACCTCTTACCTGGTGACCGAAAACTAGCTCATTTGGGGAAAAACCCAGGGATTCAGTTGGAACCTCACGAGTAGCAAATAAAAGAAAAGGTACCCCCTTATCCCACTCAACTCCGGTCTCTGCACAATACTTACGTAACATTCCCTTTAATGTCTGATGATATCGTTCGAGAACCCCTTGACTCTCTGGGTGGTAGGTGCTAGACTTAACATGCTCGATACCCAACTCCTTCAGGGACTGCTGGAAAATGTTAGAGGTAAAATTAGTTCCTTGATCACTTTGCACCTCATGGGGGAAACCCATGCTGGTGAAGAATTTGAGCAGTTCCTTAATGACAGTTGGAGCAGAGGTAGTCCTTAAGGGTATAGCCTCTGGGTAGCGAGTTGCCATGTCCATGATAGTTAATAAATAAATGTTACCTTGGGAAGTCTTAGGCAATGGGCCTACAATGTCCACTACCACCCGAGTAAAAGGATTCTCGAAAACGGGCAAGGGCACCAGAGGATGTACAGGCACCTTCTGATTGGGTTTTCCTGTCATCTGGCAAGTGTGACACACTCTACAAAACTCCACTACATCTGCACGCATTCCTGGTCAGTAAAAGTGGGCTCTGATTCTGTCTAGAGTTTTTCTCACACCTAGGTGTCCTGCCAATGGTATACAATGTGCCATTTCCATGATATCTCTACGACAAGGTTTGGGGACTACTACTTGATGGACGTCCCAAGCCCCGTCATCGATTGGTCTGTGTGGCGGTCTCCATCTTCGCCACAATACTCCTCCTTTGAGGTAGAAACAATCACCACCCTCCTTCTCACATTCCTCTTCACTCACGGACCTGGCAGCTAACTCCTTGCATTCACTATCATCTCTCTGTAGCTCTACCAGGCCACTAGGACAATTTGGAGGGGTTTCATGGTCATCGTTAGGGTCAAGATGAGCCATAAAGGTGTCAGATAAATCCACCTCAGTCACATCATCAGGCACAGTTGGAGCATCATTCACACTCTCATCATCCCTTTCATCAACTCTTACATTCGGTACATTTCTGTCTGAGGGAACTGCTACTTGAGACATTGAACGTGTGACAGCACACACAGGGAAAACTGTTGGCATCTCCTTTTCGAGCTCACCGGTTAGTGGCTCATTAACAGGGGAAAGTGACAAAATGGGGTCTGGTCGGACCTTCTCACCTGCTACATCATTCCCCAAAAGGAGTGTTACCCCAGGCACAGGGATATCTTGGGACCTACACAAAGCTATGGTGGCCTCACCCTGTAGTAACTCACATTCAATTTCGCCTTTTACCAAGTGTGCATAAAATTGGCCTCCAGCACCTCTCATTACAACTGGTTAGCCTGGTGGGCACTCCGTGTAAGGATTCACCATGAGGGTGCTAGTAGAACCTGTGTCTCTCAGAATGTTTACCTCATGCATACAACCATTTAATCTCACGTTGCCAGATGAAATAAAGGGACGGTAACTGTCCTGCACTGATGTTGAAATTATTATTGGCTTAACCCTAGTGGGTTGCACCACACATGCTACTACACCCCTGTCTAGATGATTTACGTTAGCTGCTAGGTACTCCTTCTGTCGAGAGTCCTGCATTAAAGGAACTTTTGGTGCTAGGTACTCCTTCTGTTGAGAGTCCTGCATTACAGGCACATATGGAGTTTGAGATACGGCGGCAACTGTCTGCCCCGATCTCTCGGTTTTCTCCTAGGCCCAGCACTGATAAGCTAGGTGGCCTCTCATGCCACAAAAAGTACATACTTTAGGGATAACGGGAACGTTCCCTCTTTGAGCATTACTATTAATTTGGGGCCCACCTCTGTTACCATTGCCCTGAGTCGCATTTTTAGTAGGGGGAACAATTCTATTTTGGCTAGCTGGGGAAGACGTTATAGGCTTGTGACTGGGTCTGTCAGATTTGTGATTGGGATACTTAAAATTAGAACTAGAATTATCGTAGGGCTTCTTTCCACGAAATTTGTTGTTGAGCACGTATGTGTCAGCCATGTCAGCAGCGTCGGCAAGACAATCTACCTTTTTCCCCTTTAAATGATAGGATACAGAAGAATCAATTTTCCATAGGAAATTTTCTAACAGGACCAACTCCTTCAGATCGTTGTAGCTTGTGACTTTCTTACTCTTGACCCAATGATTGAAATTTTTTGTCATGGTCCTGGCAAATACCTTATGGGTTTCTTCTACTTTCTTCTGGTTTTTACGGAAAGATTGCCTGTAAGCCTCAGGCTGCAATTGATAGGTTTTTAGGATAGCTTCTTTGAGATTGTCATAATCCTGCCTAACTTCTGCTACTTCTGACAAATACGTGGCTCGAGCCTGCCCTGTCAAAACAGTTGGTAACATAAAAGGCCATTGATATCTTGTCCACTTCATACCTCCAGCAACTTCCTCTAACAAAACAAAGAAATCCTGCACATTATCCTCAGTGAAAGGTGGAATGACACTAGTCATAGTCAATCTCAGAGGGGGAGCAATTAAGGGAGCATTTGTATTGACATTTAGTTGAGCCGTTTGATATTGATATTGATAATGTTCGGTCTTTATTCTGGCTTCTTCGATATTTGCTCTGGCTTGTTCGGCATTTATTCTGGCTAGTTCTATATTTAGTCCGGCTTGTTCGGTAGTTGCTCTGGCTTTTATGCTGGCTTCTTCGATATTTGCTTTTATTCTGGCTTCTTCAGTATTTGCTTTTATTCTGGCTTCTTCTATTTTTAGTTTGGCTTGTTCTAGTTCGAATATTTGATCACCGGTCAAACCAGGTGGCAATTGTTCATCAAGTTGGCTAGGTTTACTCGGGATCCAACCAACTGCTCAGTCACCCTCCCCGCCTTCTACAGGGAACAGGTGGGTTTTTATGGTCTGAGCCACCTCTACTTTAGACATGTTTGAGACAGTTAATTGGAGATGTGAGGCAAGCACTTTCAGTTCGGATTTTGACAGACAGTCAATATCAGGGGCTGTGGGGTCTGATTCTATGAAAACTCGAGCATCTTCGTCATTAATTAGTTGAGGCATGATTAATATTTGATTTTTAAGTAGTGAAACGTTAATGAAACTGAGTGAAACTGTATGAAACGAATCCTGGCGAGGTCGCCACTCTTCTGTTACGTATCTTGATCCTCAAGTGGTTAACTTGATGAATCTAGATAGTACAGAGATATATATTAAGGTATCAGTCAGCTGAAGGCAAAAAAAAGGAAAATCTAATAAAATTATTTCCTGTTGTTGCTTCCTTTCCTTTTGGATCTTAGGACTTGGTGTCCTTTATTGACTGATACTGTTTAATTATGAAAAATACTGAAACTAATTAAAGTCATGTAGTATTTATAAAGAATTATTCTTTAACCGAAGCTTAGTAGGCTATGGTTATGAACCGAAGAAGTTATATCTAAAGAAGGACTATTAATTCTATAAAAAGTCTTGAAAGATAAATATTAAAGTAAGAATATTTCTGTCTCTTACCCTTTTTGAAATTAATAGATAGTTTTCTTCTATGTCCTTTTATTTATATTTAATGTAATTATTCTTGGTTCTTGTCTTACGTTAACAGTATTATATTATTATTATCATCAGGATTTATATCAAAGTCACATACAAAGTTAGATATAAATTTAATAATTAGTTAAATGTATTTCTTAACCACGTAACAATGAGGTTTAATTAGGAGTAAATTAAGTTACAGGATCGCTTCATAGATTCGATTCAGGTCTCACTCAAATAATATGAAAGGCAAAATAATGTTTTCAAGCTAAAAGAATTTTCTTCAGTTTAGGAAATCACTAGAAGTAATATTAACACAGCCATGTTAGTCTAAGGCGATATTACTAATATGAGACAATAGCATCACCGTACTAAGCACCGTTAAGCAATGTAAGCTTAATTAAAAGAAAATGAAAGAACTCGTAAGTATTAATATAAAACAATAGTATTACTTTCATCATAACCCAATTACTTAAAGAGTTGCTTTAGTCCACAAGTTAGTCAACTAAAACAGTTAAGTACATAATAATAGGGTTACCGTTAATTCCCAATCAAATAGTTAAGCACATAATAGTAGCGTTAACGTTAATTCGCAATCAAATAGTTAAGCACATAATAGTAGCGTTAACGTTAATTCCCAATCAAACAGTTAAGCACATAATAGTAGCGTTAACGTTAATTCCCAATCAAATAGTTAAGCACATAATAGTAGCGTTAACGTTAATTCCCAATCAAACAGTTAAGCACATAATAGTAGCGTTAACGTTAATTCCCAATCAAACAGTTAAGCACATAATAGTAGCGTTAACGTTAATTCTCAATCACATATCTCACTAACCAACATAACGTAAGTGTTTACACCGAACACACTTAACACATATTTATATAATCTGACTGACAGTCACAATCCCATTATAATACTTCACCCCGTCTTCCTCCAGCTGCAGGTTCACCTTCCCCAACTCCAAATGAGACTGATTTGAATGCCCACAACTCGGGTCTTATATACTAAACAATGATGGTGTAGGAACGAATCAGGAGGCGGGGGGTGGTGCCCGCTCCAATCACAGCTCCTCGAGTTGCATAGCAGGTGCATGGTCCAATCACAGCTCCTGGCGTCGAACATACGTCATAGCGTCGGGTAGTTTGCAGGGTCCCCTATGACCCACGCAGGTGTGAAGGCTTGTTTGCTGGTATGCGGGCTAGCTGGTTTCCCACTCGCTAGTTCGCTCGCTAGTTTGCTTCGCCGTTTGGGTAGTTTGAACCTCCTTCAACTCTAATTCTAACTCTTAAATTAACATACAAAGCTCCGTTTGTCAGAATATATATATACGGTATATTATTATATATACATATATATTTATATATACTGTATACATATTATTTATATATATATATATATATATATATATATATATATATATATATATATATATATATATATACAGTATATATATATATATATATATATTTATATATGCATGGAGAGAGAGAGAGAGAGAGAGAGAGAGGGGGGGGGGGGGGGAGAGAGAGAAGTCTTCACCACAAGTGAAATAAAGGACAGCAGAATATTTGTTTAACAAAATAACAGCCACTTTTTTACCTGTATCTCAAGTGGCATGTCGTGTTCAGGAGTGTCCAAAAATGCCGCAAAGCATTATAGTCCGTTGTAATGTGTTAAACTTGGCTTGTGTTAATAAGTTGCACGCGGACATACAGGCTATTTATTATAGGGAGTTGTTTTAGAAGCGTTGAGGTGTACAAGTGAATTTTACTAATATTATAAATGGATTCTGCATGTTTTGCTGATGGTACAATGAAGTGTGTTTGTGTTTGCTTGGATTTTATCTATTGTCTTATTGATTATATATTTTTTGTTTGTGACAGATTAGTTGTGATGTTGTTTTGGCGATTCAACACACACTTAATGAGTTCATGTATTAGCCAGTGGCTTGAATTCGAAACACTTATTTAACTGCTCATTTATACATTTTTGTTTATTATTATTTTTTGTTTTAGTTTCCTCTCTAGACATCCATCAACATTGAATGAAACACCTCCCCATGACCCTCCTTCAGGATATATTTGTACATGTTTCGATAGCAAAATTTCCTGGCCCTCTTAATTAACAGGCTCTCTATCGCTCGCCAGGAATAAATCGACACCTACTGTATATTACACAAAAAGTCTTAATATTGACACAGCAATTTTGCACAAGGTCTCAAAATCGCCATCCTAATTGGCCGAACGTCATAAAATCTGAAAACTAATAGGGCTAAACATGAGGAAGAAGGGGGACCAGCAAAATAAACCTATCGTCCCATACATGGGGTTTAATACTTAGTTTAGAGCAATACAAGGTACATATTAAATACTGAAGGAGTTACTCAGGAACATAGCAAGTTCTTATGCTGTTCAATTGTGGTGTCCTTATTACAGAATGGACATAGATACCTTCGAGAGAGTACAACGACGAATGACAAAACATGCTCCATAATATTATAAATCTTCCATATGAAGAAAGGTTGAAGAAATTAGGCTTACAATCGTTAGAAAGACGCAGAGATAGAGGGGATATGATAGAGGTATTCAAGTGTGTTTGTGGGATTAATAAAGGGGATATGAAAGATGTACTGACGCTTATTGATAGCGAAAGAACTCGAACAAATGGTTTCATATTAGATACATTTCGTTTCAGAAAAGATATAGGCAAGTATTTGTTTGGTAACAGTAGTAGATATGTGAGATAGGTTACCGAGTGATATAGTAGGATAAAAAACGATAGCAAGCTTCACAATGTAATTAGATAGGCATATGGACGAGATGGGTTGGGTTTGAAAGGGATATGCCTTGTGTGGGCCAATCGGCTCTCTGCAGACTCCCTTTTGCTTATGCTCTTATGTTGTTATATTCACTACAGTGTAACTCCTAATCAAGCTAAACATTGTCTAACGCCAGCCAGCATATCATTAAACCCTACTGAACCGGCGACGTATGTTTAATTTAACGCCAGCCAGCATATCATTAAACCCTACTGAACCGGCGACGTATGTTTAATTTTCTTGTAGCTATATACTGTTACACGATATTATTCAGTTTAAAAAGGGCCTGTTCATGAACTATCTCACTTCATAATTTTTGCTACTACAGAACTTTCTTAAACTGCACAAAATCGTCTAAATGTAGCTAGGATAAATTGAAAAAACGTTACCGGCCGCTACAGAAGGAGTTAAAACTCGTTATCAACTTAAGAGGGTAGTACTCGCTTTTTCTGGACCCCCTTCTCCCTCATGTTTAACATATTAGTTTTGAGGCTTTAAGACGTTCGTTCCTTTAGTTTGGCGATTTTGAGACCTTTCACCCAATGTCTTTGTCAATATTAAGACCTTTCCTGCCATTTAGGAGTCGAGTTTTTTCCTGACAAGCGATAGCAAGCCTATAGTTTTAAGAGAAGACGGCCTACGGCCAGAACATTTTTCTGTCGAAAAAATTTCAAATTTAACTTGAAAGGTGGTCTAGGGGGCATTTTTGTAAGCTTGATGGAGGTCTAGCGAGGAAGCTTAAAATAAATTTATAAATTAATTAATAGACCAAAAAAAAATAAAAAAAAAATATATATATATAAACAGCCACTGTCTTCTTAACTCAAGGAAGGATCAATTGCTGACTTACGAGTTTCGTACTATAAGAAAGTTAGAGCTGTAGACAACGATATTTACCAAAATGTACAGGTAAAATACGGTCGTAGTTCATTATATAAATACATACAACCCAATTCAACATACCATTTATCCATCAGAAACGTATATTATTATTGCGTTTCTGTTTAATTTCGATGTTCACTTCTCCAACTTCCTTATAGCCTGAAACTCGGAAGTGGTCAATTGACCACTTCCGAGTTTCAAGCTATAATAACATAGGACCTGTAGATATAGATAGTTTACAGTATTACCAGTTAGAATATCGGTGTAGTGCACGTAAAAGCTCTAATATACAGAGTTTCAAGCTCTAATATACAGATACACATACTTTATTATTCATAGGAAACTAAACATTGTATTGCATTCTGTTTAATATGGATGTGTACGGCTCCAACTTCCTTATAGCCTGAAACTCGCAAGTGGTCAATTGCAATAAAATAATTAGTTGTCTGTGCCCCTTTAATTCCTACAAGTCCTTCCTGATACTGAATAATATCACTTAGTGGTGGCCAGATTAACAAGACAAATTACATTATACTGAAAGGGTCAAGGGGAATGGGTCGTTTTTCTGGTACCCCTTCGTCCTCATGTTTAGTCCCATTAGTTTTCAGATTATAAGATGTTTGCCCCATTAGTTTGTCGATCTTAAGACCTTTCGCCCCATTGTTGTTGTCAATAGTAAAGCTTTTCGTGTTATTTAGGTGTCGATTTTGTTCCCTGGCGAACGATAGTGAGCCTGTAATTTTGGAAGAACTGGCCTTCGGCCGGGACATTTTTCTACCGAAAAATTTACAAATTAATCTAAATGGGAGATCTAATGGATGTTGTTTTAAGTTTGATGGAGGTCTAGGGAGGAAACTAAAACAATTATAATAAGATCCATAAATGTACCAATAAATACACCCATCTCCCCTTAAGTGTATGCAAAAGCTAATTATTTAAACTAATGCGTTTCTTTAGCATATATTGGGTTGATATTTGTTAAGAGAATCATGAGTTAAGCGCTGTATCCTGAACACTAATAATACAACGTTAAGACTTTGACTGAGGAGGTTGAGAAAGTTAGGCCTATGTACGGTATATCTAATAAGTACACACACACACACACACACGCACACACATATACTGTATATACACACACACACACACGCGCACACACATATACACACACACACATACACACACACATACACAAACACACACCCCTAAAGAGAACCCTTACATATAATGCTATGTACCACAAAATGTAATTCCTTCTTTTCATCTCAGAACAAGGAAAATCTAACAGGCTTACGGAGGAGAATAATGTTATTATCATTAACGGAAAGAATACCTTCTTAGACCCCTCTCACAAAAAGGGTCCCACCCTCTGCCTCATTAGTACAGACAATGGAGGTTCCTTGTAGAGGGATAAGGAAGAAAGAGAGAGAGAGAGTTACATAGCGTTACATATATACACAGACTGCACAGACATTGCGGTTCCTGCTAGGCAGTCCGGATTTAATGGTAAAATAAAATTGGCTACAGAGTCCATTACTGCCATGCGGCTGAGGACGCTATATAAAACCTTCAATACCACTTAGATGGTTGAGATTTAGATATGTTGCCATGGAATATTGTACGCTTAAAATCATCTGTATAATCATATACTAAAGTTTGGTACATATACAGTATATATACAGTATACATATATACTGTATATATATATATATATATATATATATATATATATATATATATATATATATATATATATACTGTATTATATATATATATATATATGTATATATGTATATATATATATATATATATATATATATATATATATATATATATATATATATATATATATATATATATATAATATATATATATATATATATATATATATATATATATATATATATATATATATATATATATATATATATAATATATATATATATATATATATATGTTGGTAAAGCCAGGTAATACATTTTCTTTAATACATACGAGGTTGAAAGAAATGGCAATTTCTGCGTTGGAAATTTTATTATTCAAAGTTTCCAGGTCTCTGATGAGTTTTCGCTGGGTGGCAGGAAGTAGATGAAGGAGATGAGCAAAATTCATGGTGGTACAGGGTTTACATGAAGATACAGGATATACGACGCGTTTCACTGGACAACCAGCATTATCAAGTAAGGATGGAATGATATAAAAGGTAAACAGGAAGGGTATATATTAGTCCAGTAAATCTAGCAATCATTTAACTGGACCTAGAACAAATTGCAATAGAAGGTTTTTTGGCTTTAACTTGTTTATTAGGTCCCTCTGATGAACATATAAAAAGTCTCCAACTTTTGGACACTGGGAAAGTGGTTAATTTGCATAAATTCAAGATGGCCGCCGTCCAAAGCTTCAATTTACAGATAACTTTTTTCTGGTTGCTCCTAGACCCTATAAATGTATTACAAACAACGTGTTTTGGCTTTAACTTGTTTATTAGGTCCCTCTGATGAACATATAAAAAGTCTCCAACTTTTGGACACCTGGAAAGTGGTTAATTTACAGCCGAAAAACCTTACAGACAGGCTGAACTGTCTCTTTCACAAGGGGTGATACAGGCACTTTGAGCTTGTATGGGTTTTTTGACCTGTTGTCCCTCTTTTTTATAAAAAAAAAACAAAAAAAACATGACGTAGTATGACGTCATTCAGAGCCAATTATGTAATTCATGATAGGAGTTCGTATTCACTTGGATCATCGGTGCTTGCATCAAAGTTGCTATTTTGACAGAGTCCTTTACATTGACCACATGCACTGGAACATTCAAGCTCATTCCGTTTGCAACTACAGCGTTGAGTGTCACAGTTGCCCTTACACTGACATCTGACCAATTTCAGTAGTGAATCAGGAGCCACTGGCGAATCCATCGTCTTCGGTTCAAGCTGTCCCTTCCGCAGACACCAGCCCCATTTCTCGGGGTCCACACAGTTCCCCATCCATTCCGGGACCTGACAATAAACTCGGAACGAGTGGTATTTGGCTGCATCGGTTGTTGGGGGAAGGCTGTGAACTTCAACGGTAGTTGAACTTTTTGCCACCTTGTTGCAAAACTTTGTCTTTCGCAGTCCGTCAAGGGTGTCATTTCCTTTTCCCCCGTACAAATAAACCAAGGCCTTTTCACCAGCTGATGATATCGCGTCTTTACTTCCACTTTGGCAACAGAATGCTTCTATACATTTCAAGAAACCGTTGTCTTCCCTCACTTTCCTCAAGGCAGCCCCTTTACCAATACCATACAGTCGTGAGGTTGTGTCACATCCACAGAGTGCATGGACAACTGGCAGGACACGACAGATGCTTTCACCGAGAGCTTCTGCTACTGAGTTAATATGCCAACATTTCCCACCTTCCTTGCTCGACTTGAAGTACAAATCATTCATCCCTCGTTCCGCATAATGACACAACAGCACCAACAAGTATGTGTCCTCACCTATCACATATGTCACGGTTTCCCTTGCATGCTCAATTCCCTTCTTCGCAATCATGACATCTGCATCTGCTGGCGCATTGACACAGTCAATTCCATTTGCCTTGAATGTTTCACACAATAAGTCAATGAAGTTTTGCTTATTGTCCGAGTTTGACAAGAAGTTTTCCTTTTTTTGACCGAAAGGGCATGGTTGGAGTGAACATCACCTTTTGACCAAAGACTCCTTTTGATCGTCGATTGTGTGTCATGTCCTTGGTAGTAGGTCCTGATTTATAACCGTCGAATACAACCACCGGGTTGAGAAAGTTTTTGGAAACATGCTTCATGTACATGCTTGCAATGTCCTCAAATGTGTCACCCTTCTTCCATGGAATCCTTTGCAATAAGGAACCACCATCCAGAACATGGGTCACAGTCCTTTCTTCCTCAAATGATTCCAATGACGACTTGGGAACAACAGCAGCTATCTCATCTCCTAGCTGTGGTTTATTGGCTTCCCTGAGCCTCCCCCACTTAACAAACAGAGCAGTAGGGTAGCTAGACAACTCATACGCAAAGACCTCTTCAACACCTAAGTCCCTGTTATTAGCAAAGATGAGGAGCCTCTGGAAAAGGAGCTGTGGGTCGATTGGTACTTTTTCAGCACTGATTGTACCCTTTTATACCCAACGACTCAACTTGATCTTTCTTCCTAAATGAAAAGTCAAAAGCATTGCTACCTTCCATCTTCTGCACAATGTTTATACCAACCTCATACAGTAAATGAGGATTGGCCGAGGCTGGTCCTGTCACACCGTTGGCAATATTCCTGAGTTCATTTGATTCTTGAAATGGATCATAATCCTTGAAGAATGCGAGAACCTTCTCTGTGTCCTTCCTATCTCGTTCACGCCTTGCTTCAGTCATTTCTTTGTGCTGCTCAGAGGTGTGGAAATGCTTCCCTGTCAGTTCTTGCATAACTTCACTCACCTCAGCGCAGGCTGGCATAGCAAGTAACCAGCGCAGGCGTTGCGTTTCCTCCATGCCCCTACCACGTGTCAATCCACCATTCGTTTTCAAAGAGCGCATCAAAACCTGCTCTATAACCAAGTCGCTTGGCAGTCCTGCCCACAGCCGATCACTTCGGCGGATCACAAATAGACCGGAGTTCAATTGACAGAACATGTCGGGGTTGAGCTGCTCAAGTTCAATCATGTCTTGAATGTACACATGGGCTGACTTGGCATAATTGTTATGACCACACGCTGCAAAGTACGGCAACATCTCCTGGAGTGTTCCGAGGTACAGTAGGAAATCGCCCATTCTCAGTGCCCTCAGGAAGCGACGCAGCAGGTCAATCATGTCCATGTATTGAATCCATAGCTTTCCCATCTTATGCTCTGCTAAGGAGCTCTTCTCAGCTTTAAGTTTTTCAGAAATTCTGTTGAAAACGTCTTTACTGCAGACTTCATCCGGTGAAACGTCTTCACGCAACAGCTTATCCAAAAGATCTGCAGCCTCCTGGAAGTCCTTGCATGCGTCACTTTCCTCATCTACCATTGAGAGGTTGACACCGTATGCCCTGCCTAACACAATCGAACTCAAGGCTGTGTCAACCAAGAAGTGGCCTCTGATTGCTCGTGCATAGGCTTTCCCACTCAGCATTTGGGTCACAGCATTTTCAGCGTATATAAGTTCCAAAACTGTCTGCGGAATCACGATATTTGGAGGGGATCTGCCTATGTGTCTGGAAATTTGAGCTGCACTGCTTGTGATATATTGCGTCAGCTGCTGGAAGATCGCGTGCAAAGTTAATTCGGCCTCTAACAGTGTCAGCCCACTCATCAGCCCTGGCATCACATGCAGAAAGTATTGTCCTTTGAAAGTTGAAGGTGCGTACTGGATACACTTCTTCTGAATCATGCTTTGTGTCCAAATAGATTTTTGTACCACAAAAAAAGCAGTTCTCTGTAAAACAAAAGTCTGGTGTCTGAGAACGAAGAGCAGGTTTTTCAGGACGTTTCTTCTGCTTCCCAGGAATTCTATTTGGCTTCGTATTGACATGCTTCTTTCGGCAATCAATGTGCACCGTTTGGCCCTCGGACACGGTAATTGATGGCGTTCCACGTTCAGTACTGGCCTTGTTGATAGTATCTGCTCCCTTCGCCCTCAGCTTGACTGTTTCTCCTTCGTCTAACGTGTTTGAGCAAATGCCGCAGGGATTATGCACCACCTCTTCTTCCATGGCTTCGGTAGATGTCGCACCAATCTGTTGAAACAAGAAACAAGATGATGGGATTAGTATAGGCCTAGGCAAAATGTAATAGACAATAATGTGCAGTAAAGGTAGGGCTTGACCTAGAACAAATTGCAATAGAAGGTTTTTTGGCTGTAAGGTTTTTTGGCTGTAAATTACCACTTTCCCGGTGTCCAAAAGTTGGAGACTTTTTATATGTTCATCAGAGGGACCTAATAAACAAGTTAAAGCCAAAAAACGTTGTTTGTAATACATTTATAGGGTCTAGGAGCAACCAGAAAAAAGTTATCTGTAAATTGAAGCTTTGGACGGCGGCCATCTTGAATTTATGCAAATTAACCACTTTCCCGGTGTCCAAAAGTTGGAGACTTTTTATATGTTCATCAGAGGGACCTAATAAACAAGTTAAAGCCAAAAAACCTTCTATTGCAATTTGTTCTAAGTCCAGCCCTACTTTGACTGGTCTATATACTGTAGAGGGTGGAGGATCAGAGGAGGCGAAAATCAGGGGGCAAAAGTCTGCTATACTTCTTTCAACCTTGTATATATATATATATATATATATATATATGTTAGTATAGCCAGGTAATAGATTCTCTTTTAAACAGACGAGGTTAAAAGCAATTGCAGTTTCAGCATTCAGGATTTTATTGTTACAGCTTTCAATAGTTCTAACAATTTTCCTCTGGGGTTCAGAGATGAGGTACAAAAGGTTAGCAAAATTCATGGTGGATCCAACGTTTCACAAGTAAACATCTTGCATCTTCAGGGAATGGAGAGGTAATGATTAGAATAGGGACAAAGCATCATATATATACAAAATTTGAGGATCAAGTAGAGGAAGGTGGGCGGAGCTACTGGGTGTGTGGTGGCTGTTCATTGGTGGAAGGCAGTCTATTCGCGAGATGGGCACTAAATCTTATCGTTGGTTGGTTGTTGGCTGTGGGTGGCTGTGATTGGTTGGTGTTGTCAGTTGTGTGCTGAGCGTGGAAGCGTAAGGGACGGGGGCGCAGGGCGAGAGGAAGGGGGGCAGCATGCCTGTAGCGCTTGCCTGAAGGAAGAATTTGAAGGTCTTGTGTTTGGTTGTTGATGCTGGGGGAGTGTTTGGATGTATAGAGCTTCTAAAATTGCTAGTCTTCTGAGGTCTGATTCTTTGTCGAGTATGGTGGTTTGTTTGTCTAGGTCGGCGCGAGTTAGGGCAAGATGGTGGGGGGCTTGATAGTGATCTTTTATAGCGCCAGATTGAAGGTGGAGGGTTTGTCGACGGGAAAGGCGAGTCTGTGTCATTCCAACATAGGATAGGGGTCCACAGTCCCCAGAGGTGCAAATATGCTGGTATATCACATGATCGTCTTTCGGTTGGTTGGTGGAAATGGGGCGGTTACGGAGGACAAGGTTGGAGGTCCTAGGAGATAATTTTGTAGTAAATAATGAGTTTGATTTTATTGTCAGGGTTGGTGGGGAGGACGTTTTTGTTAATTATTTCTTTCATAATGGATTCGTCTGTTGTGTGGTCGGAAGACATGTAGTTTCTGTAGAAAAATGTAATGCCATTGGCCGGGTTGGTGCTAGGGGGGTCTTGTTTGTACCATTTTTCTAGGTGGTGGTTGATGGCATTGGTGACGTCAGTGTTGGAATACCTATTGTTGACTAGGACCTGGGTGAGCCTTTCCAGTTCATTGTGTGTGTCATTCCAGGTGGTGCAATGGGTGAGGGCTCTCCTGACATAGGCGGCGATGGTGAACTGTAGGTATCGTTTAGGGCATTCACTTTCCCCATTAAGACATTGGCCATTGTTAGTAGGTTTGGTGTACACAGTAGTTTTGAAGCCGTGGTCGTGGAAGGAGACAAGGAGGTCGAGGAAGGGTAGATGTCCATCGGTGGTTTCTTCGTATGTGAAGTTGAGTCCGGAGGCGGCCATGAAGCGCTGCTGGAGGTCCCTGAGTTCGCCCAGGTCCTTCACCCGCACGAAGATATCATCGATGTACCTGCAGTAGACAGTGGGCCGGTGGGCAGCCAGGAGTTCCTCTTCGATAGTTCCCATGAAGAAATTGGCGAACAGGACCCCCAGGGGGCTTCCCATCGCTACACCGTCGATTTGCTGGTACATATTCCCGCGGGGGCAGAGGAAAGATTCTAATCATTACCTCTCCATTCCCTGAAGATGCAAGATGTTTACTTGTGAAACGTTGGATCCACCATTAATTTTGCTAACCTTTTGTACCTCATCTCTGAACCCCAGAGGAAAATTGTTAGAACTATTGAAAGCTGTAACAATAAAATCCTGAATGCTGAAACTGCTATTGCTTTTAACCTCGTCTGTTTAAAAGAGAATCTATTACCTGGCTATACTAACATAAAACTCCACAACGAGAATGCCAGACATCGTACTAGCACCCGCCAGTTTCGTGAAGAACTGATACGAGAAGAATTAGCTGAGAAACGAGAGACCACCACCAATCTCCGATATGAACGTGACGCCCTGCTACAGAAATGGGATGAAGAAGAAACCACCCCTAACCACATCAAAACAGAAATCAACCAAAAACTCCAACAACTCAACGAACAACACAGACGACAAACAGAGAACACTACCATCCAAAAACTCTCCCGTCTATATGGTGGAAACATAAAACTTCCCAAGCCAACAAAAGGATATATTAACCTCACCAACACCACCCTAACGCCGGACCAAGAAGACCTCCTGAACAAAGGCTTAAATTGCTACTACATTTCCAAGCCGGGACCCCACCGAAAATGCCTTGAAATTGAAGTCCTACTGGATGACATCCTACGACTCCAGGAACACGGCAAGATCACCACCACTAGCAGAAGCCGCCAAAACCAGGGGATCCCACCAAAGTAAGCTCCTCAACAAACACCACTTCAAAGCCGCTAAACAACTAAAAGAGAACCCCAACATCATCATCCGACGAGCTGATAAGGCCTCCTGCCTTGTGATACACGGAAAAGAAGAATACCTACGGAAAATGGACGACATTCTTAGTGATAAGAACAAATTCAAAAGGATCACTCGCAACCCTACTGACGAAATAAAAAGGAAAGCCAACACCACCATCAATGCTATCAACGCCAAAGCCGGTGGCGTACACCTGAAGAAACTCATCGGCGAATTAACCGCAGGTTTTGCTTACGGTACTATAAAAACCCACAAACCCGGGAACCCCCTCCGCCCCATCATATCACAGATCCCTACTGCTACCTACCAGACCGCCAAGGCCCTGAACAAACTCCTCACCCCATTTTGTTCCACGGCAATACAACCTCAACTCTGCTTATGACTTCCTAGAAATTCTACGAGATGCCTCCCCAGCTAACGACCACATCATCGCCTCCCTCGACGTAGAGAGTTTGTTTACCAACGTGCCCGTTGACAAGATCATAGATTTCATCCTATGTCGAATTTACCACTGCCCTAATACGCCCCCCCTGGACATCCCGGAGAAGGCCCTGAAGACGCTCTTGGAACTATGTACCAAGGAGTCCCCTTTCCTCTGCCCCCGCGGGAATATGTACCAGCAAATCGACGGTGTAGCGATGGGAAGCCCCCTGGGGGTCCTGTTCGCCAATTTCTTCATGGGAACTATCGAAGAGGAACTCCTGGCTGCCCACCGGCCCACTGTCTAGTGCAGGTACATCGATGATATCTTCGTGCGGGTGAAGGACCTGGGCGAACTCAGGGACCTCCAGCAGCGCTTCATGGCCGCCTCCGGACTCAACTTCACATACGAAGACACCACCGATGGACATCTACCCTTCCTCGACCTCCTTGTCTCCTTCCACGATCACGGCTTCAAAACTACCGTGTACACCAAACCTACTAACAATGGCCAATGTCTTAATGGGGAAAGTGAATGCCCTAAACGATACGTACAGTCCACCATCGCCGCCTATGTCAGGAGAGCTCTCACCCATTGCACCACCTAGAATGACACACACAATGAACTGGAAAGGCTCACCCAGATCCTAGTCAACAATGGGTATTCCAACACTGACGTCACCAATGCCATCAACCACCACCTAGAAAAATGGTACAAACAAGACCCCCTAGCACCAACCCGGCCAATGACATTACATTTTTCTACAGAAACTACATGTCTTCCGACCACACAACAGACGAATCCATTATGAAAGAAATAATTAACAAAAACGTCCTCCCCACCAACCCTGACAATAAAATCAAACTCATTATTTACTACAAATCTCCTAAGACCTCCAACCTTGTCCTCCGTAACCGCCCCATTTCCACCAACCAACCGAAAGACGATCATGTGATATACCAGCATATTTGCACCTCTGGGGACTGTGGACCCCTATCCTATGTTGGAATGACACAGACTCGCCTTTCCCGTCGACTAACCCTCCACCTTCAATCTGGCGCTACAAAAGATCACTATCAAGCCCCCCACCATCTTGCCCTAACTCGCGCCAACCTAGACAAACAAACCACCATACTCGACAAAGAATCAGACCCCAGAAGACTAGCTATTTTAGAAGCTCTATACATCCAAACACTCAACCCCAGCATCAACAACCAAACACAAGACCTTCAAATTCTCCCTTCAGGCAAGCGCCACAGGCATGCTGCCCACCTTCCTCTCGCCCCGCGCCCCCCTCTCTTACGCTTCCACGCTCAGCACACAACTGACAATACCAACCAATCACAGCCACCCACAGCCAACAACCAACCACCGATAAGATTTAGTGCCCGTCTCGCGAATAGACTGCCTTCCTCCAATGAACAGCCACCACACACCCAGTAGCTCCGCCCACCTTCCTCTACTTGATCCTCGAATTTTGTATAAATATGATGCTTTGTCCCTATTCTAATCATTACCTCTCCATTCCCTGAAGATGCAAGATGTTTACTTGTGAAACATTGGATCCACCATGAATTTTGCTAACCTTTTGTACCTCATCTCTGAACCCCACAGGAAAATTGTTAGAACTATTGAAAGCTGTAACAATAAAATCCTGAATGCTGAAACTGCTATTGCTTTTAACCTCGTCTGTTTAAAAGAGAATATATACTGTATATATATATATATTACAAACTAGATAAATACTAGGTACTATAGCTTACATATAGATAGAAGAATAGATAGCTACAAACAGATAGGTAGATAGACAGATAGCTATAGGGACTAATTATACCATATAAGCAGTCTAGTTACGGGGAAAGGTTCGTTACCGGGCTGAGACTAATATGGTAAGAGAGAGAGAGACATATATTTACATCGGTTTACATACATATAAACACTAACCACAGAGGCCTTTCGATCCAAGCAAGGTGGCCAGAACATAATTCTAGTAGGGATGGATAAGGATAGTAAGAAAAGTGGAGGAAAAGAATAGCACAACAATAAGCGCAAGGATAAGAGCTACATTGAGTTAGATTTGCATTGAGAAGATGCGATAACGCTTTTTTTCAGTTTTCTAGCTTTTATTAGACGAATTAATTAATATTAGGAAAGTTATATGGAAGTCAGAGGAGTCATTGCTATACTGTAGTCACTACCCATATAATTCCCACAAATACTACTTAAATTTTGTATAATCGTCTAAAGATAGCCAAAACATTCTGTCAAAATGTGGCATAGTCTTGAAAGGGTTAAGTACGGAGCAAGATAGAACCTCCTTAACACTATTTGGTTCGACGTCTTGTGGGTTATAGTTATATTATATTTAAATATATTTGAAAATTTTGTTTTTCCTTTTGTAATTTTCGAGCAATGTATTTAATTTGTCCCTTATGCTAACAAAAACGCTTTCTCGGACTTCCGTCACACTGAAAAATACCCACCAGGACCCCCTTCAAGCTAAATTTGTCCGTGATTCTATAGAAAATTGTGTCCTAAGATACTGGCTTGCTATCGCTTGACCAGAAGAAAACAAAATCGACACCTGAATGGAAGTAAAGCGCCTTATAATCACCGAACTAATGGGGAGAAACGTCCAAACTAATGAAGCAATACAAGGGAGACTCAAAAAGACCTCCCTCGGCTCAAATAGGGTTTATGAGAAAGATACAAGCAAGGTAGTAAAGCGAGACCTAGATGTGTGTGAATATTGTGTTTTGTTTTTGTGTGTTCATTGTATTTTTGTTGTGTTGCGTTGTCCCTGTTCGGGCACTGTCTCGAGCCAGCCACCCCCAGAAACAAAAACTAAATAAAACAATAGAACAAATTAGGAATGGGTCTGAGTAAATAGATAGATAGATAGACAGATAGATAGATAGAGTTTTAGTTTCCTCCCTAGACCTCCATCAAAGTTAAAAAACATCCATTAGATTCCCCTTGTAGATTAATTTATATGTTTTTCGGTAAAAAATTGTCCCGGCCGAAGGCTGGTTCTTCCAAAATTACAGGCTCGGACTAACGTTCGCCAGGAGGAAAATAGACACCTAAATAGCACGAAAGGTCTTAACATTGACACATAAATGGGCCGAAAGGTCTTAAAATTGACAAATTAATGGGGCAAACATCTTAAAATCTGAAAATTAATGGGGCTAAACATGAGAGAGAAGTGAATCTAGAAAAACGACCTATCTCCCCTTAATTGAGGTTTCAGAGCGAGATATTTAGCAAGGCGAATTTAAAACTTTTTAACTCTACTATGCTCAATGACATTACTAGGTAGTCCAGTGGTGATGGGCTGGTCTATCAGAGTGAGAACTGAGCGATCTCTGCCATACCCATAGTTTACTCTGACTGTTCCTTTTACTTATATATTTTCTAGATCTCAAGTGACGGCGTCTCTTGCGTGGATTGACCTCCTAATCTACCAAGATTGGAAGCTAAAGCGTCACATCTTTCCTTTGCCCCTCAACTTTCTTCATAATTGCTGAGGGGCACAGGGCCCTGGGTGGGGCTTTGGTTTCCCGGGCGTTTCCGCACCCTCCTCAGCTCCCCGCCATGGAGTGGCTTCGGTCACCCAGGCTTTATTGTGGTCGGCAGGGAGGGTTCTGTGGGGGCGCTCGGTTATGGCCTTTGCCTTGCTCGGGGCCTTGGGGCTGTTCGGCCAGGCAGCTTGGGGAAAAACAACAACAACAACAACTAGGTAGTCCATTCCATAGGTTTACTACTCGATTGAACAAAACAAAACTTTGCTTCATGTGAGTTGAAAGGCCTTCCAATTATCTTACAACCATTTCCTCTAGGGTAATTAAAATAATCAAATGTGAAGCATTTGTTAACATCCATATTGTTAATAACTTTAATAATTTTAAACACTTGGATTAGGTCCCCCCTTAGCTTACGCTTGGTTAAACTAAACATATCTAATTTTGTTTAGATATACATCATATGACTTCGTTTGTGTTGTCTAAGAATAATTTTGGTACTCTCCCCTGTATTCTCTACAGATTATCAATGTCGTATTGAAATTACGGTCACCACAATTGTACACAGAATTCCAAATTGGGGCGAACCAAACAATTGTATAAAGTAAGACAATAATGTTCAGATTTGTATTCAAACGATCTTCCAATGAAGCCAATTTTTGTGTTTGTTTTCTTAACTACCTCAGTACATTGTTGGCTGGATTTTAATATGCATTATATTGTTACTTCTAAGTCGGTTTCTTTATCAGTGCTTTTGAGTTGACAACGATTCGTTGGGTAGTTTGATTTTTCATTTGTGTAACCTGGGTGCAGTACTTTACATTTATCGGTATTAAACTCATTTGCCAGGTGTGTGCCCAATTTGTAAATTTATTTTAATTAATTTGGATCTGTTGAACGTGCAAGGGAGATACTACTATGTTTGAAATTCTATTATCATCTACAAATATATAAATTGTACACACTTGAAAAATCATCATCGATGTAATAGGCGTGTGCCTTGGGGTACATCACTTGTGACATTTTTCCAGTCTCTGGTTTTACCATTTATTACTACTCGCTCCTTATACCTGTTTACCGAAGTATGCACCCTTCTATGCCATGACATTTTAATTCCATCAAGAGATGCTTGTAGGGGACTACTTCGAAGGCTTTCTGGAAATCAAGGAAGACAATGTCAACTGCTATTCTTTCATCATACATATCAAAGATATTGTGAACAAAGTCAATCAGGTTTGTCAGGCATGAACACTTGTTTCGGAGGCAATGTTGTGTTAATTTTATTTGTTTATCTTATTCAAAATGGTTTACAAATTTGTCTCTCATGATTGTTTCGAGAAGTTTACATAAAGATTGAAGTCAAGCTGATAGGACGTTTTGAATGCAGTGTTTTTCTAATAATAGATACATTGGGTAATTTATGTTTATTTGGTACAGTGGCACTCTGAATTGTATTGTTAGTTTGAATTATGGTTTTTATATCTCTTCTATCAATGTTTTCAAAACTCTTGGAGAAGTAGTATCAGGTACAACATTTTGTTACATTATAGTTTGTTAATGTTATTTAATACCAGTACATATATTTCCCTAATTATGGTATCACTTCGAATGTCATTATTGTCTATTATCTATAGCTGATGTGGCAGGTGGGATCGAATTCATTTCTTTCTCTGCAAAGACTGATTACAAAAGTCATCGAGACTATTACTCATCTGGACTTCGTCATTAACGAGATCTAGCAACTAGTAAGAGAGAGAGAGAGAGGGCGATATATATATATATATATATATATATAAAATTATTGTATTCAAGGACATGTTTACTTCCTACGTCTGGGATTCAAACCCAATTGGGCTATCTTGCCTTCTTACGGAACAAAAGGTTGTTCTGTCTACCATCCCTGCAAACCTTTGTCTCTGTTGTCAAGACCATATCTGGAGAAATGTGACTCCACCGACCATGGTATGTTGTTGGCAGGCGACATGTGGACACCAGGTTGACAAGGTGGAACACGGTCAGTACATGTTACACCCTACCCACTCTACACCCTAGGCCTCCTGAGGTCTGCCTCTCATAACAGATGGCACAGAGAGAGAGAGAGAGAGATTGATTTTTTATTTTGCCCCGAGAGGCGAGTTTATTGAGCAGCGCCCCCCATCCTGTGAGTGGACAACCACTGGTAAAGTTATACATACTGCTCAAAGAGCCATTATTCCACTGAAACAACAGCATCTTCGTCTGGTTACAATTCATATTTGTGTTTATAAATCAGGTAGGCATTTTTCATATGGTTATTATAGTTTCCTCATTTAATTGCCACATGTGCTGTATAGACGTAGCTCATGAAAAAAATGAGAGACTATACTACAACATAGTACATATAATACGAGCCTCTAAGTATTACATTCCCAAAGCTAAGGTAAAGAGGCTTACACATGTAATGCTCTTTAGTATTTATATAATTCATATATATTCTTGAAACTCCATCGGTACATGTGTAGTATGCCATATATATATATCTCAAGTATATCTCACAAATACACTTGACCTTATAAATGTATACTGTATATACTCACAGCCGGACTCGAACCTCCGACATTCTAAACGAGTGTCCAAGCTTTAGTCCACTACACCACGGCGTGATAAAGGTAACTTATCCTTATCCCATTTATAAGAAGGAGAAGAGAAATACTACTTAGATATAATGTATTTCAATTCATGCACAAGTCGCAGGATCCATATTCCAGGACACCATACAGGTATTATTTACAAGTTTCCCCACGCAACTCTGGCTATAGAGATTTCATTATAATTCTCGCCCAGCCAAGCACGAGAGTCATTAATATCAAGTATATCTCACAAATACACGTGAGCTATTAAATGTTTATATTCTCTACCCAAGTTGCGTGAGGAAACTTGTAAAAATCCCTGTATGGTATCCTGGAATATTGACCCAGTGACTTGTGCATCAATTGATATACATTCTTCAAGTATAATTTCCATTTACCTGAATATAAATAGGAAATAGTTAAGCTTCCTTTATCACGCTGAGGTGTAGTGGATTAAAGCTTGGACACTCGTTCGGAATGTATGGATGTCTGAGTCCGGCTAGGAGTATATAAACACACACACACACATATATATATATATATATATATATATATATATATATATATATATATATATATATATATATATATATATTATTGTATATATATATAATATATATATATATATATATATATATGCCTTCTGAGACCGGAACTTCTCCGAGGTGTTGGGGGTCGGGGGAGTGCTGGAGTGACCTTGGTGATCCCTGATCTCCTGGGTGACCTAGATGTGTGCTAATTTGTGTTTATGTTTTTGTGTGTTCATTGTTTTTGTTTTTGTTGTTTGTGTTGTGTTGTCCCTATTCGAGCTCTGTCTCGAGTAAGCCACCCCCAGTAAAAAAAAAAAAAAACACACAAAAATGGGAATGGGCCTGAGCAAATAGATAGGTAGATTGATGAAATATAATTCAACATACGCTTTATTCATCAGAAACCTACATTATTATTTCATTTCTGGTTTATATTGATATCTACGGCTCCAACTTCCTTACAGCCTGAAACATACAAGGGGAGAATTGTGAAAGAAGTTATGGTGAGTTACGTGGAGGGAAATGTATAGGAGGGTAGAGCACTAAACTGACCTACAGGTAGCTGTTGCCATCTATAGGGGGTTGGGGAATTGTTGCTTACAGGGAGATATCCCGTTGAGAAAAGTTTTTACATTTTTCGGTAGAAAAATGTCACACCCGATGGCCGTTTTTTCCTAAACTGCAGGCTCGCTCTCGCTCGCCAAAAAAACGTTGACACCTAAATGGCACGAATCGCCTTAAAATTGACAATGATATGGGGCGAAAAGTCTCAAAATTTCAAAACTAATGGAGCTAAGCGTGCGGAAGAAGGGAGTAAAGGAAAACAAAACTGTATCCCTCTAACTCCAACAAAGCCTTCCAAAACTTAATAAAGACCTCTAATGGTGGCTAAAGTATAATAACAAAGTATCCTGCCTGTGAAGTAAGGGGATTGGAGGAAAAAATAGCGGTATCAATAATTGTGAACAAGCATTTACCAATTGTGGGGAGGGGAAGCTTTTCTTTTTATTTTATTTTTTTATTTTTGAGGAGTAAGGGATGGGGGAACTTGCCCTTTTTACCCTGCCACAGGCCTATTTTCATAAGCAGAGTTCAATAAGAAGAGATTAGCCTCAGACCTCTTTTACTGTCAGGCGAAACAGAGGCAAGGGGTTTGAGGAGATTGCCCAAACATCTCCACCTGCCGAGAATCCTACTTGGTCTTTCAGGTCTCTACAGGCCACCCCAGAGGGGAAGTATAGGCATTTAAGTATCTGAGCAGTGTGCTGAGTAAAGATGGAACTATGGATGAAGGAGTGTGGGAGAGGGTGTAACAGGGGAATAGGGTTGTAGGAACGCTGAAAGCAGTAACAAGAAATAGGGTGGTCAGTATGGAAGGGAAGAAGTCCTTGCATGACAGTGTGGTAATCCCGACACTGACTTACGGAAGTGAAGCATGGATGTTGGTGGAGAAACTCAGACCAAGAGTGAAAGGGGTAGAAATGAGTTACCAGTACTTGAGAAGTGCGTGCGGAGTTACATGGAGGGATAGACAGACGAATGAGGAAGTATGAAGGAGGTGTGGTGTGGAGGTAGATGTTATGCGATGCTATAGTTCTGCACGCTTTAAGTTAGTTCACTATTTCCGCCTTAGGAAAGCTTAAAACTACAACACTCAACTGGAACACAGCTGACTCTAATTATATAAATCTTAATCAAATCAATCTTCACCAATGTCACAGAATAGACAGTTGTGGTTCACAAGTTTTTTTCATATATAGCTAGGGCACAATACACAAATTACTGCAGTCTGAGTCTTTCTTATATGGAAATAAGCTCAGAAACATATATGGAATAAAGATCACTATTCCTGGGACATAGAGGAACAATAATAAAAGTTGCTCTCAATAAATAATAACATTAATAAATGCAAGAAGCATAGAAGATATACATTTCTATTGGCTTATACAGTTACAAACGTAGATATTAGTTCGGAGAACTGAGAATAATTTAATATTATCCCGTGTGAGAGGCTGAGGTCTCGTCGTATAAATCTTAATGCGACGTGATATAATTATATAGAATCTAATAGTGAATTCAAATAATGCTTAAGCTGAATTTGAAGTCATGAAGCATGAATATTTATAGGTCTGACTATGTTATAAAATAAAGTAACACTCTCTGTGAACACTTATACACAATTACGTACCCAGATAATAAGATTACACGTAGAATAAGATCTGCTAGGCGTTCACTGATATTTACGTGTAGTGTACGGCGAATATATCTATAAACATTAAATGTAATATAGGAATATATAATACATAGCATATAGATACATCAATCCCAAGACAGTTTGTATGTTCTCTCGATATGAGCAACGATTGCTAGAAGGCAAGAATAGTTAATCTCGGCGGTTAATGTTAAAAATGGAACACATAACATATCCTATCTCAACTTCGCAATAATCAACAAACTCATTAGATCGAACAAGAAGCACTTAATTTGGGTTGAAGTATAGGAGGAAACAGCCATGAGAGATCTGGTAACACATGGCGGCTAGGTGAGGTGTCCGTCTGCCTGTTTACACCAAGGGGGAAGACGATACCATCACACGGTATAGCTAGAAGAATTAATTCCTAGGTACGTTAAAACAACTCTCTCGGTCCTCCAACACAACTCGCAGCTTGTAGATACTTTTCAGGGGGAATTAGGCTAACCCCTACGGAAATATTCTCTGAGTTGACTTGGTCATGTATAATCCAAGCACAGACGGATCCGTGCTAGACAGTGATCAACTTTGCTTAACAATATCCTGTTTTTGGTCAGGTAGTATCATACATTTCAGATAGTGGCATGGCTGATGCATTTCGGAACATGAGAAGCATGAGAATTATTTTTTTTTAATTATTGCTCGGTTATAGTCTTAAAAATATAGTACATATTTGGTTAATGGGGAATGTTATTCTTTATTTATTTATTTTAGAAGTAGGTATTAGAAGGCTTGGATAAGTACATAATACATGATTTACAGTTTTACAGGTTTCTTAATATTTGTAGGCTTATATGCAATGTTCAGGTGGTTAGATGGAATATTCTTGTTGTAGTTGTTGCCCCTCTTCGAAGTGGTAAGGGTAGGTATTTCCGTTTGGGTAAATAGACGGAAACAGAGGCGGCTGATGTCGTAATTCCATAAAGTAGGATTCGTCATAATCTGGTTCCTGTTGTGAGTTCTGATCTTTTGAGGAGGGCGGCCATATTTTATTTAGCTCCCGGGGGTCATTAACGAGGGGAGACGGGCCGTTTCCGGATACGTATCTTAAGGGCCCAGGTGAATCTCGTGTTCTACCTTTGTTTTTTTAGGGGCGACTGATGCAGGTGATTCTTGGTTATGAGGGTAGACTTATTCCTTGTTCTTCTCCTGTTTACCATGGACACAATCCTACAGGTTGAGGTTGGGGGCTCCGCTGCATGTGGGGACGGGTTATTGAAGGTGTTGGGCTCATCTTCTTTTCATCCTGTCATCTCAGTAGATGTGCTGGAAAGTGTGAAAAGGAACACCTGAAGATGGTTCGGCCATATGGAACGTATGGGAAGCGAGAGAATGACTAAGAAGGTGTACGAGAGCTAGGTGTAAGAACAGAGAGGGAGATGTAAACTGAAAGAGAGGTGGAAGGATGGAGTGAAGAAGTATAATGAATGAAGGCAGTGCTGGTTAAGAGGAGGGGTGTCGACTGACTGGGGACAGAGGTGCATAAGGGCATTTCGTTCGTGGCCACCCCTTCGGGGATCTCGGCGTCTACTATAGGTATATCGTCACCCGTCTGTCTGACCATTAAGTTAACAGACTGCTGCATACATTGTTGTAGTTGTTGCCCCTCTTTGAAGTGGTAAGGGTAGGTATTTCCGTTTGGGTAAATAGACGGAAACAGAGGCGGCTGATGTCGTAATTCCATAAAGTAGGATTCGTCATAATCTGGTTCCTGTTGTGAGTTCTGATCTTTTGAGGAGGGCGGCCATATTTTATTTAGCTCCCGGGGGTCATTAACGAGGGGAGACGGGCCATATCCGGATACGTATCTTAAGGGCCCAGGTGAATCTCGTTTTCTACCCGTGTTTTTTAGGGGCGACTGATGCAGGTGATTCTTGGTTTTGAGGGTAGACTTATTCCTTGTTCTTCTCCTGTTTACCATGGACACAATCCTACAGGTTGAGGATGGGGCCTCCGCTGCATGTGGGGACGGGTTATTGAAGGTGTTGGGCTCATCTTCTTTTTGTCCTGTCATCTCAGTAGATGTGCTGGAAAGTGTGAAAAGGAACACCTTGAGATGGTTCGGCTATATGGAACGTATGGGAAGCGAGAGAATGACTAAGAAGGTGTACGAGAGCTAGGTGGAAGAATAGAGAGGGAGATGTAAACTGAAAGAGAGGTGGAAGGATGGAGTGAAGAAGTATAATGGATGAAGGCAGTGCTGGTTAAGAGAAGGGGTGTCGACTGACTGGGGACAGAGGTGCATAAGGGCATTTCGTTCGTGGCCACCCCTTCGGGGATCTCGGCATCAGGCATTAGATAAATAGATTGATTATAAAAACCCTCACACACTATCAATAATATGTTATTCACCTATAGGTATATCGTCACCCGTCTGTCTGACCATTAAGTTACCAGACTGCTGCATACCAATATGTGAAGCGCTCTGCCTTACCTATATACTACGTTAGACTCCAGTTACCTATTCCTCCACACACCTTAAGCATATCAACAAGTCGCATAAATCATCAGTATTGTCTCTAAGTGTATGTATTATATTTTATATGTCCAATGTATCTTGCGCTTGTATTTATGTTATATGTCATCCTGCTGTCAATATAAATATCCAAGCTAGTATTATGCTTTATATTATTAAACTATTATATACATGTACAACCATCTTCATCAATAATAGGGGTTGGTATCTCACTGGTGGCAGAAGTGTTCTGCGAGGCTGGAAGTAGTTGTAGAGCTCTTTAAAAGTTTTTGCTAAAAACGTAAAGCAAAGTAGAAAAAACAAATCGGGGGAAGCATCTAACTTTCCCATCATGGCTCTCTGCCCTGACACAATGAACATTAGTACATACCTGGAGATGGTCATACCCACCATCACCATGAGCTACCCTGAGGACATATGAACAGCCATCTTGCTGGCAAACATTGGGTTCCAGACCTACGTTAAACTCTCGGGAATAGTCACCACCGAAACGCCCTGGGCCGACGTCAGGAATTTAATCATTACACCACTTCAACCCTCACTTGGTCACGTCCCCGCCCTTAACAAATTGTACGCCATAACGTATAATGGGGATTTTGACCAAATTTTGCTTCAACTCTGTATGCGTGCCTAGGCTACATATCCAGAAGCTGATACCGATCAAATAAACAATGTAATTTTCGATAATCTCACCCGGATTTTACCCGACAATGTAAGGCAGTACTTCACTATCCACGAAACCACCACATCCGTTCAGGATTTTGTCATCATTCGCAAATTACTCTCCCTCTTTCCTCGCTCTAGTAACCTAGTTTGCATCCTCAGTCACATGTGCACTCCCCCTCAGCCTTCCACACCTACCCCTGTCACTCTGACACACCAACCTCAGCAGTACTAACCTGTCCCTCTGACATACCAACCTCAGCAACCACAGACTGATCCTCAATACAATTTTCCTCAGCATCCTCCCACTTCCTCCCTATATAACCCCCCCCCCCCAATATACCCCCAGCAATGTCAACTATGCCCCTCAGGCCCAGAGTTCATACCACTACCCCCAAAAAAATAACTAACCAGACCACACACAGATATGGCAACCACTCACGCCATCAGCACCGTGCGAAGAAACCTCACCACCCCCCATATCCCCCTGTGATGAGAACCCAACCCCCGTGCTCCACTGCTCCACGCTCCAACCTACCCACCATCCAATTCGCCCTACGAGATGGGTTTTTAGAAAAGCGCCGAGAGCACCCCTTTGCGCATAAAAGGTGTAACTTATCCCGTAACTATCTCTCCCTCCCACAGGCCCACAGTCGACCAAAAATTTGTGGTGATAGATTCATACGATGTCGCTTACGATGGTTACCTGGGGTTAGACCTGTTGCAAACCTTAAATGCTCAAATAGATTGCAAAACCAGACGCTTACGCTTCAACAATCAACAACCCCCCACCCCCCCCAACCTCATTGCTCTGGCCACTAACACTGCTGCCATATCCATCCCCCCCCCCCCCCCCCCCCCCCCCCCCCCCCCACCATCAAGCTTGGGTCCCCATCCACCGACCTTCACCCGCTTCTCACGTCACCCCCCATTGTTTAACCCACCTGCTTTAGTACCCCGTCGCTTAATTATCTCAAGGTCGCCAATATCTCCGACCACCCCATCAGTCTACCATAGGGCTTATTAATTGGGGAGTTAGACACTTTTTAGGACATGCAACCCCAAAGCCACACCCCCACAGTCTTGCCCCAAATATCCTATCATTTGTCAGAGCACCAGAAGCAATCATTGCACGCCCTATTACTAACGTTTCAGGACATATTTTCCCAGTCCTCTGAAGATATAGGCCAGACCACAGTGCTAACCAACCTGATTCACATCAGGCAACCTTTGCATTGTAAAAGCGCGATTCAACACCGGGAGGAAGATAAAAAAATCCGAGAAATGCTCGACGCTGGTTTGATTGGCCCAACAACTATCCCGTGGTCTTCCCCCATAATTTTAGTTAAAAAGAAAGATGGCTCCTTACGTTTTTGTGTCGACTACTCCCAACTCAATGACATTACCATCAAAGATGCAACCACCTTGCCAAGCATTGATGACTCCCTTGACTCACTACATGGTGCCAGCATTTTTTTCACGCTAGACTTGCAGGTCGGGTATTGGCAGGACCCTGTGCAACCCGAGCATAAACAAAAAACTGCATTCTCTAGTAGCAGTGGCCGCCAATTTGAATTTAACATAATACCGTTCGGGCTTTGCAACGGCCCTACCGTTGATTGATGGACTCTGTCCTCAAGACCTCACCTGGGAGATCTGTCTAGTGTATCTGGATGACATAATAGTTTTTGCTAGTTCTTGGGACGATCACATCCAGCGTCTAAACTTCTAAAGCAAGTTTTCATCCGCATCCGTCAAGCCTGCCTCAAGCTTAAGCCTTCAAATTGTTGAATTCCCTGATTACAGTCAGCCTTTCCGCCTATACACAGACGCGTCTTTGCTGGGAATTGGCGTGGTATTAGCCCAAATAACAGACAACAAGGAAAATATTGTAGCGTGTGCCAGTTGCACCCTTACTCTATCCGAAACTAACTACGCCTCCAGCAAAAGGGAATGTTTGGGCCTTGTCTGGGCCTTGCAGCACTTCAGGTCATACCTACTAGGTCCGAAAATTACCATCATTATTACAGATCACCACGCTTTGCAATGACTCTGCCAATCCCAAGCCTCAAACGCGCTCATCATCTAGTGGAGGGAGACGCTGGAGGAGTTCAATTTTGAAATTTCATATAGACCCGGCAAGCTTCATACCAAAGCAGACACTCTCTCCCGCCTCCCCTCCTACCCCTCGGCCACCCAGCCCTCCCTACCCCCAGCCGCGCCTGTCACATCCATAGCTAGCGTTTCCACGTGGGATGAAAATAACAAACCTGACTGGTTACCTGAAGACGTGTTCGCCTCCCTCACCTGTGTGGGTGACTTTTTGTTTACCGAGTCTGGCTACATCGCCCTGAGTCCCAAAGAAGCAAAACAAACAATGTTGATACTTCATCATGGTAATGGCATCCACTTAGGCTATACAAAGCTCCTCCAGGTTTTAAACCAACTTATTACTGGACCCACATTCTAATCCCCTCACAAAGACAATTGTCAACTCTTGCCTAGCCTGCGCCAGAGGGAATGATACCTCTCGTACGCCTGGCCCTTCTGGCTCAATCACTATAGTATTGCGGTGGCAGTTACTCTCCCTCGATACCGTCGGTCTATTCCTTGCTTTTAACTCGTACCGCTTTGTTTAAAAAAAAATTGATACGTACTCAAAATTCCTCATAGCGGTCACAGTCAGAGACCACAGCGCCAAAAACATAGCCGACACTATGCTCAACCATGTTTTCCTTAATTTTGGGCTTCCCCAGGCCTTGCACACCGATAACGCCCCTGAATTTTCAGGCCAAATTTGGTCAGCCCTCTCCAAACTAATGGGTTACGAAATATCCCACTCATCTCCCTACTGGCCAAAACGCAATGCAATATGTGAGAGAAGCCACAGAAGCAACAATAATCAATTTCGCACTAAGCTACTCGCAAGTCAAATCAAAGATTGGCCGAGCCAATTAACTCCTCCAATCCCAACACTGTATATATATATACTTCAGTAGATAAGTAACTCCCCAGTCCCAGCGATGTATATATCCGCCAGTAATGTACTTTCCTTGTAACTGCCTGTACAACCGTGTACCAGTTACCACGACCTTTTGAGCACTGCTGCCGTGTTGGCAACACTTCTCAGCTTATATGAGACCAACTGAAGGGTGACAAGAGCCAGTCTTTCCTCATCTTTGGAGGTGGATAGGTGGTCTCTCCTGCCATTTTTGCCACATTGCTTGGGACTGCTGGGGACTTTTATTACTGTATCCTACGGTACAGTACGGGTTAAGAATGATTCAGTGGGGGTTAAATTCAACACCGAGAGACAACGGCTTTTCTCCCCATGAAACAAAATTCGGAGTCGCGCCTGTCCTCCTACCCCTCCACCACCTCATGCACAGGCCCTCTCCCTCCCTTGACATCCACCCCACAGTCACTCATATCAAAGCGAGGCTAAGACAGCTTCAGTCGTGCCAAGACCTATCGAATGATGTCCAAAACACCAGGAATCCTTATAAGGTTGGTGATAAGGTGATGGTAGCGAACTTACCCATGCGTAATAAGTTAGACCCAAAGTTGCACAGCCCGTTTACAATTACTAAAATTCCTAATTGCTATCAAGTCGTGGTTGACTATAACGGAGAGAATAGGGTATCAACATCTATGGAAGCAAATTCAAATTGTCTTATTCACAACCCGTCTTGGGTTTCTCAGGTTTGCATATGCAGTGTAGCTACTACACAAGGTCATAAAACCATTGGTGCATCACATATATTTGTATACCAGATTTCTGCCTTTTTTCCCACAATAAATACGTCGACAACAATCAAGTACGCATTTATATGGTATTATCAACATCCCACCTCTGATCATCCCAAGTAACAACAACAACAATAACAACAGCCGCAAACAAAACCATAATAACATATCGATAACACAATATTTCCATCTGTAACGCTGTCAAAATATCGTAAGTACTCTACACTCGCAGAAATTAAAACATTCTTTACGCTAACGCTCTAACATTCTAAAAGGGATCGAAATCTTGTGATAATACAGACGAAAGTCTCGCCCGATTCATTCTGTTCGCACAAATTTAAGCTCACTAGTGTAAAGATTGATTTTTTTTTTCTGCGAGCGTTCATCTAGGATTGACCCGTCCAGCATATAACTCTATAAATAAATTTGATAATAGCAAGATTGACATTTTATCTAAACTAAAAAATATATTGTTATTCCCATTAGTTTCTATTTAACCCTTAACTGTCGGCGCGCAACATAAGTCGAGTTAAATAAAGCTGGACTATGTGGCGGCGCTCGACATAGGTCGTGTGGCAATTTCAGCACGTAATGTTGCTGAGAGAGAGAGATTGGTGGCAGGAGAGTAGCGAGCGTATGACTGCTTTTGCACTCGCGTGCACGGTTATTGCAAGAAAACTAGCCATCATAAAAGGATCATTATGGTGTCATTCGAAAGCTCTGTTTATGCCCTTTCTGGGATAGATACTTGTTTTACGTTCTGGGTCTTATTTAGGCATGAAAATGATCACGTAAACAGCCCTATTTTGGCTAAAAACACCCCGCTGGGCGGTACATATAAATAAACCGCCTAGGCCGCTAATAAGGTGTTAAATCCTACAGACACACCAACACACAGATTACAGCCGCACTAACAAGGTGGAAAATAATGTAGATCACAATTATCTTTAGTAAAGCCATCGACTTTCACGCATATTTCGTTTTCTCTAATCCTACTCCTTACCACTATCACTGTTTTTCTTTATCCATCGCTCAATTATAATACAATTAGTTCATCGTGCTGAGTATACCAAACCCATTATCGAAGGATTGTGAACAGTGACAAATGTAGCTGGAATCGGAACCGCACATTTGGCTAGGATGCAGGTGCTGTTACACAATATTTACTATGTTATCCCACACTAACTTTAACTAAAAAATGAATGCTTTGAAACATTAAAATATGACAAAAGATTGTAATTTATGTGTAATGGGTCCTCTACTGATTAAGAACTAGTGTCCCATGGCCTTTAACTCGGCTTTTAAATGATGAAACAGCAACATAAGGTGGGTTGTTGCTCAGACCCGCTCAACAGGTTTACCAACATTCTCGCAATTCACTCATTTTAAGCCTAGTGCATAAATTTCATGTAAACGAAAGCAAAGTTACATTAAATGTCCTAAATAAATATACTCCAATTGTTATACTCTTCATAACATTGTTGCCTAATTATTTTGAAGTGCAGGTATGGAGTTAATGAGGAGATAATATACTACAGTTATGTTGGCATCTCTCTCTCCCTCATCTTCCCTCCACTCCCTCCCTCTCCACCCATCACAAATCACTCGGCCACATTCACCGTCTCTTCTCGCCGGTCTCTTCGCGGATATTGTGTTACCGTTATGTGTTATTTGCGGTTTATGTGTATGTGCGTGTGTGTGTGTTAAAGAATAGGAGGAATAGAATATGACTTTAGTTGTAAGAAGAAAAGTTATTAAATCCTCCATCATCATCATGGGAGAGGTAGTAGGAGTAAACAGACATGATGAACTGGACCCAACCCTTCATTCTGTGTGTCTCTAGGTAAGACATCGTTCTGTTTGGTTCATTTACAGCCATAGGAATAATTATTAATTAATTTTGCAACTTGTCATAGCGGTCGTCGTTACCATCTTGCTTGGTTATAACATGTTGTTCTTGTTGTAGTTAACACGGAATGGAGTTTGTTGTTGAAGAACCGAACATGATATACAATTTTGATGTATTTAGTATAACTAAATAAGTTGGTCACCAATTATTTTGCAATATTTGAAAACAAATATGGATTTTATATGCTCTAAACATAATATGAAAATTTGTTTTAAGCCTCGGCAAAACCTAATAAAAATATATGGTATTAAAATGGAATTTTGTGGTAACATGGTTGTCAATACCTCCCTATAGGCGGCACCGATTCGTACACACGCCATTTTCACCTGTCTCACGAGGTCTGTCCACCAGCTTTTTAGTCCACTCCACCTGCCCATCTCTGTCGATAGGTTGGGTTGTTTGGTTAGGTTAATATACTAGGTCTCAGAAACAAGATTCGTAGTTGCGGTAGTATTTACGGTATCTGGACACTTCGAGCGGAGGCGCATTTAGGTTAAGTTAGGTTAGGTTAGGTTAGGTTAGGTTAGGTTAGGTTAGGTTAGGTTAGGTTAGGTTAGGTTAATTAGGTTAGATTGTGCATCCGCTCTATCAGGAATTCGCTCGAAGTGACTCTCATTCGTATTTACAGATACGGCCGAATACCGGTAGGCTACTAAATGGGCGCCGGCCCAACCGCCATGTTGTATCCCACGTAGGCCTACTAGGTAGACTACTACGGACACATTGTAGGCGTTAGGTGTGGATTAGGCTTGTATCCAATGTACTAGGTCTATGTTACTGGATATTTATGATTTAAATAAGTGCTACGTTTTCGATAAATCTGGTTATATGGCTTTGCAATTAGGGAAATCATGAGCCGATTTCCGACATTTAGTTAGTTTTTTTCGATTCTCAAAATACGATCCAAGTTTTGCCAAAAATTGGCTCGGGTTTTCCAAAATTATGCTTTTTGGGGTTTGCAATTTAGGGAAACATGAGCCAAAATTCTAAATTAGGTTACTGTAATTTGTTTACTCTTAAAATTCGAAAAATCCGAGCCAAGTTTTGCCAAAACTTGGCTCGGGTTTTCCAAAATTTGGGTTTTATGGCTTTGCAATTTCGGAAAACCTGAGCCAAATTTCTAAATGAGGTTACTGTCATTTTGTTGTCTACAAACTCTCAAAATCCGAGCCAGCTTTGGCCAAAACTTGGCTCGGATTTTCGAAATATTGGGTTTTAGGCCTTATAAATACCTTAAAACCCAAGCCAAGTTTTGCTAAAATACGTTTTAATCGCCGTTTTACGCATTTAACCCCTCATTTTCCCTGTACTTCATAGCCCTCCCCACTATCGGGCGGCGTGTCTTATATCGTTGTATAATGGGGAAAACGGTTTCGCCGAGGGTTGTAATTATTTCCAAACACTATATATTGATGAAAACTAACAGGGAAAAATAAAAAAATCCATGGGAAAATTGGTGACCATCTTATTTAGTTTTTCCATGTATTTTCGTGCACTTTACTTTTTCGATTTTTGACAGTAGTAGTGTATTTATACGAGACAACTAACTTGTGTCCACCCAGGCCGACCACGGCCAACCCAGCCCTGCTCGGTCCCCAGGGCCGACTTTACCCAGGTACAGTCGCTCATAATAATTCATGGACCCCAACGTAAACGCGTCTGTTGTGCTTAAATTTCTAAGTTCAAGCACACTACTGAGGTGGGGGAATAATTCGACAGTTGCTAGAGTTTGTATAGTTTATTTAATAGAACGAACTCTAAATCTAACTACTAGTCCAATAGCCTACTTCCTGTTCTGGTCGAAATGAGTTCAGTACGCGAATTGAATAAAACGTCCCGTGATAGATGGTACGTTGGAACCCAAGAGCTCCCGCACATACTATTCGGATGCCCGCTATTCAGGTAATGCCTCGCTTCGACTTAGATACATCGTAGGTTACCAGACTGAATTTATAATGATCGCCGTGCCCTTCGATGTCTTCTAAGAGACCTGGGCTGCTCTGACTCAAACTACTACTAATTTCTTAATCCTAAATGCAAGTGAACAAATAATATATATTTCTATATCTGTTTCCGAAACCCCCAAATGGCTAACCATTTCCCGGGCGTTACGAACACCCTCTCGGCTCATACAATAGCCCCTCTGAATACAACACTGGCCCGTGGGCCGTTTAACTCTCTATAAAGGATATAATCTTTAACTCACATTTCCCTTACAACACCGAACGCGTAGTCCGTTACACATGAACATAAAAGCTTTGTCAATACAATAGTACACCTGAATACAACACTAGCCAATAGGCCGTTTATCTCTCTATCAGAGATATAATCTTTAACTCTAAAGGTGCGGTCACACTATGAAGACTTAAGGTAATTACCGCGGCGACTCAAAGAGTGCCGATTGTCTTTGCCGATCATCCGTAACTTGACCAAGAGTAAATGTCTGCCTGAGGCAGGCTGGACGGCATCACAGATCACGGCATCATGGATGGGGCTACACGGAGACCTAGCATAGCAGACCGCCGGCGTCATGCGGCGCAACGAGGCAACAGGACGGGAAAAGGAAGGCAACTTGACGGCCTTCGTGTTGCACAGGTCCCCTACTCGCGCGTGTTGGGGGCCAACGCTTTGGCGATGCATGGCGCCACACGGCGCTGACCGGTCGGCTACCGGTCCCCCTCACGCGCATACCGGTGGGCGCGGCTAGCTCGGCGACCAATTTTCCAGGCCTCTTGCATGTTCAAAGCAAATCGAAACCAGCCACGACCATCCTGGCCACCCATCGTACCGTACTGTACCGTGGGGATGCGTGGAGACTACCCACGACGCGCGGTAACTTAGATGAAGTCCTCCTTAAGACCTCTAAGTCGCCGCGGTAATTCCCTTAAGTCTTCATAGTGTGACTGCCGCTTTAGTTCCCTTACAACCCCGAACGCGTAGTCGTTATATATGAACATAAACTCTTTGTTAATACAATATTACACCGGAATACAACACTGGCTCGTAGGCCGTTTAACTCTCTATACAGGATATAATCATTAACTCTTACAACATCGAACGCATAGTCCGTTACACATGAACATAAACTCTTTGTTAATACAATATTACACCGGAATACAACATTGGCTCATAGGCCGTTTAACTCTCTATAAAGGATATAATCTTTGACTCTTAGTTCTCTTACAACATCGAACGCGTAGTCCGTTACACATGAACATAAACTCTTTGTTAATACAATATTACAGCGGAATACAACATTACTCCCCAGACAATATTTCTGGTAGCTTCAAGAGCCGGATACGCACTTACGTTACTTTCTATTTCAATCTTAACGGTCACTCAACCGTGCGAGGAGGTAACAAGACTAATCATGAAGTTCCTTTATCGATAAGTTACGTTAAACATATTCGGACTAGTGTCCATTCAATATAATTCGGACGTGTGTCCTTGCAATATAATTTCGGACGTGTGTCCTTTCAATCTAACCCGGACGTGTGTCCTTACAATATAATTCCTATAACCCTAGCTGAAGCTCATCTCTAAAACAACTATTCACTATTTTCCCCTGAACCCAATAGTTGTTATTTAATCTCTGTCCCTCTTACGTTAATTAAAGAACTTCCTATAAGATCCTAAATACTTGGTAGCTAATGGCTTGGAGCCCTTTCTATCAATAAACACTAGTTACACATAACACATCATCCATTTATTCTATTTCTTAGTCAAGTCAATTTCTCTTTTCGTTTGTTCTATAAGAACACATATTTTTATTGAAGATCCCCCGAATTAGTCAATTTCCCCTTTCTCTTTTTCTTAGTTCCTCTGCAGGCCCAATCTGGGTCCTGATTAAAAGTCTGTTGCTCGTGGTGGGCGTTCTAGCTCCACTACCACCTCAAAGCTGGCCAGTAGTGGTCTGGGAGGTTGTCACTCTTAGCCATCTCCTGACGTCCTGGATGAAGTTGCTGGCTGCGGGTGTGCAGGCATGCAATATGGCGACAGGCCCAGGGATACTGATGGTGTATCCTCCGGGCTGGTGAGAGTGATGCAGTTCGAGTGCTCTGCTACTGGAACTGTTGTGTGGGCTGGAAGGCTACTGTGGTGATTGCCTTGGTTTCTGGTGTGCCCGCAGGAGAGGGGGAGGCTGGGAGGAGAGCTGTTGCTTCCTCGAGGCGTGGTGCCCGTCTGACCCCGAGCGGCTCTCGTCCCCTTCCCTTTATAGGGGGGGCCGGCACGCTGATTGGCTGCCCCGCTTCGCGCTGCCAATTGTGCTTTAGCAAGCGTGACTTGCAGTTTAGACTCAGTCCTCTCTCGCTCTCCTTCTCCAAAGTAAGTGCCAGGAAGTTGATTGCCTTTGTCATTTAGTGGCTTATGGGAGTCAGATGCTGGCACTAAGTTGTCTGACAAAAGGTAAGTAGAAGATCCAGTACAAGGAGCAAATGAGGTAGAGGTAGGAGGGTCACAGGTGGTCATGCCGGGAATTTGGACGTTTGTGGCCCAAAATGTTCGACACGAAGGAGCGCCCGGATTGGTCGGACGCTTTCCTACTTTAGCGTCAATTAAAATTTATCGTTTTTTGCTCAGTACTCCTTGAGATTGGATTCCAGCCTGAGGAAGGGGAGGCAAAAGGGGGGTGTAGAAGCAGGGTAGTACGGTAGTTACCTTACCCCCACGTTTACCTCTAAACTAAAATTCAAGACCTCTCTCCGCCTCTCTTTCATATTATCAATAAAATACGCACATAATACCCCTCTCCCTATCTCTATCAAATGATATACGGGAAAATATAACCGAAACTACCACTAATTTTCCCATGGTTTTTCTTTTTGGTTTTAGGTAGTTTTCATCATTATACAGTAGTTGAAATTAGTTACAATCCCCGGAAAATTTTATTTCTCCCATTATCCAACGATCTTAAAACACTCAGATGTATGTCATTTTCAGAGTAAATATAAAAAAAAAAATGCCTTTGGATACAGGGGCTTAATAGGAGTTTCACTGCCATTAATAGGGAGAAATATAGGAAGAGTTGTTTATTGTACAGTACTTTATATAGTGCACATAAAATGTATCTCCGGAGAGTGAAACACATTTTAATATGATCTTTGCAACATCCGTATTCTATAATAACCTTAAAATAACGAGAAATAATTAGTGGTAGTTTCGGTAATAAGTACCGATATACATATACGTTATCTAATAGCAACTACACTCCTACAGTATTTGTATTAAAAATTCCCTATTATCACTATGTCCATATCCTTTATCCGTATAATGCCTTTCTTCGTATTATGCTTAGTGTTTAGAACAACGTGGCGTCCAGCTATATATGTTTTAGTAGTTCTGCTCAGTCTTCCCTAACTATTCTATCCTACGATTACCTTACTTCAGAGAACATAATTTGTATACAATAAGCCTACTCGGTTTAAATAGACGAGGTTTAGACAAAGACAAGGTTAGATATAGTGTTGGCTTATAGGATATATAAGTAAACTAGAGCGGCACTAGGTAGAGAGCATACCTCCGTCTACGCTTGCCGGTTATTTATCATTAATATGAATGACCGTATTTTTGCAGGATTGTGGGGGCGGCTGCCTAAGATGCTAGGTTAGGTTAGGTTAGGTTGTTTGGTTAGCTTAAATTAATTTGGATAGTTAATTTAACTCTTAAGTACGTTTTAGCTAAAGTTAACGTTTTCTATTGCTAATGGAGCACTCGTATGAAATAATGTAATATTATGGAACAAATAGAAACAGTTTCAATATCAAGATCAAATGACACAGTGCGCTAATGACATCAAAATACACATCGTGTGTGAAATGTATACAAATCTACTTACTGAAACCACCCTACCACCTACTGTAAGCATTATCGGTAAGACTGTAGTTACCGGGTGTACCGCCCGTCTTGTTTACACTACGCGGACGCTCACCATCATGTTCCCGTCTCTTTTGACTGCCTTTGGTTACAAAAATACATTACCCTAACCAAACAAACTAACCAAACCTAACCTAGTATTATAGATTTATAAGTATTTATTTGGTCAATATTTACGAGCCAGCCGCACCACAGCTGGGATCTCATTTCTAATGGTAGTTTTGGGTTCCTATCATTTTATGCTTCATTTCTATATAATTTTTATCCACCGGAAAATATTATTTTTTCTTGGCTTTATTTGTTTATTTTTATTTTTTTGCATTAACCTAACCAAAAAACCTAACCTAACCTAACCTAAATGTATTTGGTGGCTATTAGGTTAGGTTAAGTTAGGTTTTTTGGTTAGGTTAATGCTAGAAACAAAATAAAGCCAAGAAAAAAAAAATTCCAGTGGATAAAATTATATAGCAATGAAGCATAAAATTATAGGAACCCAAAACTACCATTAGAAATGAGATCCCAGCTGTGGTGCGGCTAGTAAATATTGACCATTTATTTTATTATAAGTATGTATAGATGATTTATGTTGTATGTCGGTAGTGGTACACCCGGTAACTACATCCATCCCGCATTATCTGTCATCACAGCCTAACATCCTTCTAATTTAAACTCCTACCATAAGCTACTTCTACCACACAATTATTTAACATGTTCTATCCTTCTGAATCCTCCCTTCCTCTCGAAGACAGAATCCCCTTGGCCAGGTTTGAGATGTGCATGGGCACCATCCAGCTCTTCTGAGCTATCAGAAGAGACTGGATAACATCGTCGACGACACCTGCCCAGGATATAACACAGCACCCCGTACCAATAAACACATCATAGAAGAATGCATTTCACACAATCATTTACGCCAACAACATAATCTACACTCCTTGAGAGCCCTGTGGGAAAGCCTGACCATAGCCATGGCCTTCCATAGGGACTCGGGGTTGTTCGTCCAGGCAGCCTAGGGAACGACAACAACAACATGTTACTATTTTCGATTAGTTATTGTGGAGTCTATTATTGTGGGTTGTTAAACAATAGTTTAGTCCAAAATAGAAACAAAAGAAACCTGAATGTTCGTCATTAGCAGCAACATAGGTGTTTATCAAGGAGGTCACGTAGTTATCAGGTATCGTCTGAGGAGGAGGGCTCGGGCTGGTTAACTTATGGACAGGTATTTAAGGGGGTAGCAGTAGAGCGTCGGCTGCTGACCAAAAAAGGTTCTGCGGACGAGGCCTCACTGTCAAAATGTTATTGGTAGTTGTCAAGCCCGGTCAACTTGACCTAGCGATTCGTGACAAATGCCTAATATTCACGGTCACCCCTTCTCGGGAATTACAGCATCTGTCAAAAAAAGAAGAAAAAAGAACACCTTATGTTTAGTTTCCTTGCTATACCTCCATCAAGCTTAAAAAACAGAAACACCCCCTAGACCCCCTTTCAAGATATATTTGTACATTTTTCAATATAAAAATGTCCCGGCTGAAGGCCGGTTCCTTCTTAAATTACAGGCTTGCTATCGCTTGTAGGAAGTAATCGACACCTAAATGGCATGAAAGGTCTTATTATTGACAAATAAATGGGGCGCAAGATCTCAAATAAATGGGGCGCAAGATCTCAAAATCGCCAAACTGACGGAAAGAACGTCTTAAAATCTAAAAAAGCTAATATGCTAAACATGAGGAAGAAGGAGGTCCAGAAAAAGCAACTACATCCCCCTGAATAACCGAGACCTGCATGAGAGCCTAGTTTGTAAATTATAGTAGTTCTAGGATGCAAAAAGCAGTCATAATGAGAAAGAAATCTGTCCGATAATGCACTGGAAGTTAGGTAGCTTTAGACTCGGATACTGTGACTTCGATACAGCCGCCGCTAAAGTGTTCCTGTGACACCGGATTAAGGGGAGCTATGTCACTTTTCCAGACCCCCTTCTCCTTCATCTTTAGCATTATTAGTTTGGCGATTTTATGAACTTTAGCCCCATTTCTGTCAATTTTAAGACCTTTCCTCCCATTTAGGTGACGATTTTTTCCTGGCGAGCGTTAGCGAACCTGAAATTTAAGAGGAACCGGCCTTGGCCGCGATATTTTTCTACCGAAAAATGTACAAATATATCTTAAAAGAGGGTCTAGGGGCGTCTTTTAAAGATCGAAGGAGATCTAGCGAGGAAACTAGACAAATATTAAATAAATTAAACTAATCGACCTAAAAGTTAACCATCTCCTTAATGTTGCAATATGTGTAGGTGAGAGGGATGCGGGGTATGGAGGAGTGTAG
Organism: Paralithodes platypus; assembly: GCA_032716605.1. Lineage (NCBI taxonomy): Eukaryota > Metazoa > Arthropoda > Malacostraca > Decapoda > Lithodidae > Paralithodes > Paralithodes platypus. The sequence continues at coordinate 576,618 of CM064484.1, forward strand.
ACTATTATGCAGGAAACAATGATTGTTATTAGTTGTTGTGTTATAGTGTGTTAACCCTTTCACTACCGGGTATGTTTGTTGTTTTAATTTCAGCTTTACTGATTTTATGCAACTTAGGAAGGATCTGCGTTAGTTACAAGGGTTAATTGAGGTAGTCAGTAGCCTCTTAATTGCTACACGTCCGTTCTAAGCTGTTATAATCGTCTAATTATTGCCGGAATATAATGAAAAGAAAGTCATCCGTACTGAAAGGGTTAAGGGGGCGTTCTTTATGGACACATTAGTTTTGAGAGTTTAAGATGTTTTCCCCATTAGTTCGGCTATTTCAAACCTTTCACTTAATTTATTTGTACATTTTGAGACCTTTCGTGCCACATATTTCTGGCAACCGATAGTGGGCATGCAATCTAGGCGGAACATTTTCTACCCAAAAATGCAACAAATTTATCTCAAAGATGGGTCTTGGGGGTATTTGTTAAAGCTTGGTGGAAGTCTGGGGAGGAAACATATAGAGAAGAAAAACAATAAATAAATATAGATAAATATGTATACACAGATTGACATACAATCCCCCCCCCCCCCCCAGGCCAGTACCACAAGAGTTATTTTTCACCAAACACTTATCCTCGACACTGGTCTGGCAGCTTATAAGATTGCTTTTTATAACAATTCTGTCACGTAATAATAATGCATTTTTTATCTAGTGTTCAGTATTTGTGCAAACGATCCCAAACAATGTTGCTGGAAAAATTTTGACCATCGAAAGTTGACGATCAAATTTAAGGTCTTGTGTGATACCCATTGAGACCTTGAATGTGTCCCTTGTTCGATAATATGAGCCTTGAAAACTATGTGAGTGTTTATGACTGTGTGTGGTGTGCTATGCTGTGTACATGAATGAATGTATGCGAGAGAGAGAGAGAGAGAGAGAGAGAGAGAGAGAGAGAGAGTCCCTTGTTCGTTAATATGAGCCTTGATAACTATGTGAGTGTTTATGACTGTGTGTGGTGTGCTATGCTGTGTTCATGAATGAATGTATGCGAGAGAGAGAGAGAGAGTCCCTTGTTCGTTAATATGAGCCTTAATAACTATGTGAGTGTTTACGACTGTGGGTGGTGTGCTATGCTGCGTTAATGAATGAATGTATGCGAGAGAGAGAGTGAGAGTCCCTGCTATGCTGCGTTAATGAATGAATGTATGCGAGAGAGAGAGTGAGAGTCCCTTGTTCGTTAATATGAGCCTTGATAACTATGTGAGTGTTTATGACTGTGTATGGTGTGCTATGCTGCGTTAATGAATGAATGTATGCGAGAGAGAGAGAGAGAGTGTCCCTTGTTCGTTAATATGAGCCTTAATAACTATGTGAGTGTTTACGACTGTGGGTGGTGTGCTATGCTGCGTTAATGAATGAATGTATGCGAGAGAGAGAGTGAGAGTCCCTTGTTCGTTAGTGTGTGGTGTGCTATGCTGCGTTAATGAATGAATGTATGTGAGAGAGAGAGTGAGAGTCCCTTGTTCGTTAATATGAGCCTTGATAACTATGTGAGTGTTTATGACTGTGTGTGGTGTGCTATGCTGCGTTACATAAGAACATAAGAAAATGGGAGTCTTTGAAAGCCGATTGGCCTAAGCAAGGCAGATCCCTGTCCCACACAACCCCAATTCATTACAAAGCCCAATTATAGGCTTCACACTCTAATACCCTGAGGATCATCTTACCAAAACGGTTAGAGATTAACGCAGGATTAAGTTAATGAATGAATGTATGCGAGAGAGAGAGAGAGAGAGAGAGAGAGAGAGTCCCTTGTTCGTTAATATGAGCCTTAATAACTATGTGAGTGTTTACGACTGTGTGTGGTGTGCTATGCTGCGTTAATGAATGAATGTATGCGAGAGAGAGAGTAAGAGTCCCTTGTTCGTTAATATGAGCCTTAACCCTTATCTGTCGGCGCGCAACTTATGTCGTGTGAAAAAAATTTGGACTATGTGGTGGTTCACAACATATGTCGTGTGCCATTTTCAGCACGTAATGTTGCTGAGAGAGAGAGCTGAGCGGTGTGAGGAGCGTAGCAACTGTATGACTGTCACCCACCACCGCGGTGGACCAACTGAACTGTATTCTAACTTCCTCCCCCTCTCCTCACTCGCTACACAGGGAATTATGTAGGGAAATTACCTAATTACAGGGTTTTTGCACTCGTGTTGCACGATCGTTGCAAAAGAACCAGTGGTCGTACAAGGATGGTTCGGGTGTCATTGGAAAGCTCTGTTTACGCCCTTTCAGGGATAGATACTTGTTTTACCCTCTGGGTCTTATTTAGGCATGAAAAGTATCACGTAAACAACCCTATTTAGGGTTAAAAAAAAACGCTGGGCGCTACGGTCAAATAGACCACCTAGCCCGCTAAATAGCTGTTAATAACTATGTGAGTGTTTACGACTGTGTGTGGTGTGCTATGCTGCGTTAATGAATGAATGGGTGAGGTGGGGTTGGACCGCACTACTAGTGGAAGAATATTTATCTAAAATCACATGAAGGCTGGAAATGAGAAACATTATATGTGGATGAAACTTTCATTACTTGCACATCCTTTGGCATGCAGATAATTACGAAATACAGTATACTTGCAACACTGGAAAATAAATTCAAGGGGGGTACAATTTGTACGGACCATCACACAGGGGGTGATCGACCATACAGACCACCAAACAATTGCTTACAGCTTAAATGGACACTTATATATATATTATTTTAGCACTTATACATAAATAGTAAAATACCCTACAATAATTGGGCAAAATATTTGGCTGGAGGCCACGTATTAAGCAAATAGTACTTCAAATAATCATATAAAGAAAAAGAAGGCATATATTATCAGAAATGACTTTTGCTGCTTATATAATTGCATGGATAGATGTATAAGTCATGTTAAAAGATATTTTATAGACCCAGGGGTAACCTACCATACACGGAAATTTCGATGTACTGAACAACACCTACACTAGGTTTTGGGGAAACAATTTGGGAAATGTTATTAACAGAAATAAGTCTTCCAAATCTGGCCTATAACATGCCATAGTGCTTATATTCACTCTACTTACCCATATCTCTGTGATCTACAATACCTCAAGATTATCATAAATATACATAGAAAGACATAAAATTACATCAGACATGACAACAAAATAATATAATGACCTCACATACTCATTGCATTGCTCCGTCTGGCGTCACTCAGTGCGCCGATTGCTATGCATGCAGTGTTGCCAGTGCTACCAGGATTTTCTACTACACCTAATTTCTAGCGATTTAGGGCTGTCGTACGGTACATCACCAAGTACGGTCCAACCCCACCTGATCCCTATGTGAGAGAGAGATATGTGTGGGGGGGGGGGGGGGGGGGAAGGGGGTGGAGAGGCTTAAGGGTGAGGGAGGAGTAGGAAGAAAGACTAGACTAATTATGGGAGATACACAACGATGTTCCTGGTCAAGTAGACGCGGGGGAAGGCTCTAATGGAGGGACATAATATATTATGGGGGATTGTGTTGTGTTGTGATGTTACTTGTTGTGATGTGTTGTGTTGGCATGTATTGTGTTGTGGTGTGTTGTGATGTGTTTTGTTGTTGTTTTGTGTAGTGTTGTGATGTCATGTGTTGTGAAGTGTTGTGTTGTAATGTGTTGTGTTTTTATGTTGTGACGTATTGTGTTGTGATAAAAATACAAAGGAATACAAAGGAGAACAAACTGCAACAGACCTATTGGTCCTTACGGGGCAGTTTGGATATCTAAAACTACTAATCTATTGACTACGAGGTAGAGAAAAGAAGAGCAAACAAAAAGGCTCCTCCCCACCCAGCTAATGCTGGTATGGAAACAGTTGAAAAAATACCATATAGTATGGATAAACTGACACAGCATTTCGAATAGGACAAGAAGAAAATTAAGTTGATTTGTAATCTAAGCTAACTATATTACTACAATTCTGAAAGGGAACAGGTGTATGAATATCAATATACATAGTGGTATGCGTTGTCACTTCAATGTGTGTTATTCTGAAAGAAACTGTGTTAATTGGGGGTTATTTGCCAAGTGTTTATCCAGATGGTTCTTGAATGTTTCGACAGTATTACAGTTTACAATGTTCGAGGGTAGTCTGTTCCAAATATTCACAACCGGGTTGAAGAAGAAATGCTTCGCCTCATGAGAATGAAAACGCTTCCCTATAATCTTATAACCATTGTTTCTCGTGTTTGCTTGATTGATCGTAAATAATTCGCTTACATTAAGGTTGCTGAATCCCTTGAAGATTTTGAATACCTCTATTAGGTCACCTCTCATTCTGCGCTTTGTTAAGCTAAACAAATTTAGTTCTTTTAAACGCTCTTCGTACGGTTTATTACGCAATCTAGGTATAATTTTAGTGACTCTGCGTTCCACCTTTTCAAGTCAATGTCCTTTCTGTAGTACGGTGACCAGAATTGCACGCAGTATTCGAGATGGGGACGCACCAATGTGTTGAATAGAGAAATTATTATTTTTTGTGAATTGAATTCAAAATGATCTGCCAATGAAACCCACCAATTCATTAGCAGCTTTTAATACCTATGTACGCTGTTTATTCGGGTTCAGGTAACTTGATATTATAACTAACAGATCCTTTTCTTTATCCATATTTGATAGTTGAATGATGTTCACTGAGTAATAATTTTTAGCGTTGTTACTACCGATGTGTAATACTTTGCATTTCTTTATGTTGATCTTCATTTGCCATTTTTCTGCCCCGTTAACTAAATTATCTATTTCACCTTGCAGTTTTTGCCAATGTAGGGTTGAGATTACTTTTTAAGAGTAATTTTTAATATCATCAGCAAATGTCGAAATTTTGCATTCTATTCCTTAGTCTATGTCGTTTATGTAAATTATAAAAAGAAAAGGACCCAATACCGAACTCTGGGGAACTGCACTGTTTACTTTGCACCAATCAGATTCTTTACCATTTATTACAACTCGCTGTTCACGATCTGAGAGCCAATTTTCGAGCCATTTCAGAGTTTTTCCTGTTGTTCCATGAGCAATTATTTTGTCAATTAGTCGCTTATGGGGTACGGTATCGAAAGCTTTCTGAAAATCGAGATATATTAAATCAACTGCTTTATCCTCATCATATGATTTGTAAACTTCATTGCAGAAATCGAGTAAGTTTGTTAAGCATGGACGTTTATTTCTAAACCCATGCTGTGAATCTTTTATTATTTTCTTTTCTTACAGATATTTTACTATTTTGTCCCGTATAATGAATGGTATCCATTAATTTGCAAATTACTGATGTTATTCGATGAGTTGCTTGCCCCTTCCTTTTGTTACCTATATAAAGCACCCGGCATTCCTCTTAGGGGGATAGTGACAATTTTGTTGGTCTATTAATTCATATATTCATATATTTTTTAGCTTCTTCGCTATACCTTCATCAAGCTTAGAAAACACCCCCTAGACCCCCCTTCAAGATAATTATTTTACATTTTTAGTAGAAATGTCCCGGTCGAAGACCGGTTCATCTTATCATTACAGGTTCTCTATCGCTCGCCAGGAAAAAATTGACAACGAAATGGGGTGTAAGGTATTAACCTCTCCGCTGCGCAGGGGGGGTAGTGACCACCTCTCCCTGTGCGTAGGTATTTCACTGATTCCTGTCACTCAAATCGTTATCTTACCATAAATGTCATTAATACTTATCCATATGCGCCTATTTTACGTTGATTATGAAGGTATTAACCTGTTACAACAATAAAACAAGTGGAAACAGTGTTTGGCTGGTCAAAATCGGGAAATTAATGCGAGTTACATAACTAAAGTGTGAGCCAGCTTGACCAACATCAACCTCTCACGACGCCTGGAGCGACACTGACATGTAGTGCCGTCTCTTTCTCATTCACTCGCTTGGTAACACATATGAGCACAGCCTGCTTATTACTCGCTATTGTTAGCACGAAAATATACCGACGAATAAGGGAATAACAGGGAAAATAGGTGATAATTGAAGGGGGGGTGGGGGGAAGGAGGGGATGTGGAGGAGTAATATTTGGCATGGCCAAGGGGCAAACATAAAAAAAAAAAAAAATAATAAAAATGATACAGGGCTGGTTTAAATGGGTTTTTTTTAGGCCTTGGATTATATAAGGCTTCCCGCAGCGCACCGGTAAAACTCTTATTAGTCTTTCCGCACTTGCCGGGTTAAAATTGCCAAACTAATGGGCCAAATGTCTTAAAATCTCAAAAATAATTGTGCTAAACACGAGGGAGAAAGGGGTCTCATAGCTTAATACACCTTGAAAGCTATTTCCCCCAACTTTTGATCCGCAGCATTTTCCTAATAGTAATAAATATAGACACGGTTATCGGTTATCGGCAAATTAAATAGAGGCAGATATAAGAGTTGGTAGTATTCTTATACAACATTTATTTCCGAAGTAGTAAATCAGAGTTGCGGGAAAATTCTCTCGTTTTTATCCACCTGAACACACACACAAGGCCCACAGCACACATATTTTATCCGAAACTCTCACCTGCAAACGTCTGAAATATGTTTTTAGAATGACAATTTATCAATCTATCTATTTATCTCTTGCCTGATACCTAACGGGTGGCCACAAACAAACCTCCATGTCGTTCTTCTATCCCCTGCCAACAATCCTCCCTCTTCCCAGCCCACCCCCCCTATCCCCCATAATCTCTGCACTCCATCCCTCCACCTCAGTCTTAGAATACTCTAACCCCTTCCACCTCCCTATCATACACCCACCTTACCATCCGCTAGTTCTGTCACCATACCATCTCAGTACATTTCCCTTACATTCTCCTCAACTTCCATCTCAACACTACATCTCTCACTTTCTTCCTGGTTGGTCAGTCAGTCCATCCATGTGACTCCACAAACTCCTCTCGGATAACTCATTTTGACTGTTCTCACTCACGACTTGCATCCCTCTAACTGCGTCTAGCAACATCCAAACTGCACTTCCATATTATATTTGCTATGTGTATGAAGGAGACAAAAGGCAAATTGCCTGTATCAAGTGTCTCCCCTAAAGCCAAGAGAGTGACAGGGAGCCAAATTCAAGAGACCTTGATGTCAAAATGCCTGGACACACAGAGTTTAGCAGTTTAAGTCATAGGATGAAGGAAAGATTGATTAAGGGAGAAATTTCCAGAGTTCACTTATTGAGTGGAAGAAAGACTGAACAAATTTACCAACTCTTGGGTTGGAGAGCTGGACAGAATAGGAGTGGGACAGTGTTGAGAGACGGGTGCCTTGCACTCAATACTCCTTGTATTGAGTATTGTTCACATGTGTGGGGAGGGTCCTCTCACACCGCTCTCCTAGACAAAGTTGAAAGGAAGGCCTTTCGTATCATTAACTCCCGTCCACTCACTAACTCTCTGCAATCTCTCTCTGTCCGCCGCAATGTTGCATCTCTCTCGCTATTCTATCGCTACTATAATAATCAGTGTTCCTCAGAGCTTTCCCAGTGTATACCACCTCCTTTACGTAGGGCACGTGGTACCCGTCTTGCAACTCAATCCCACCCCTACTCTGTGCAACTCTCCAACCCAAGAGTGAAACGTTACTCTCAAACTTTCTTCTACTCAACAGCTGAGCTCTGGAACTCTCTCCCAGAATCAGTCTTTCCCTCTTCCTATGACTTAAATTGCTTCAAACTCCGTGTGTCCAGGCATTTTGGCTCGAACTTCCCTTGATTTTGGCCCTGTCACTCTGACTTTTGCCTCCCTCAATCACATAGAAATAAAAAAAAAAAAAAATTGCCGCAAAGAGAGGAGGCATGCAATGAGAGAGCTCTGAAGAACACGGATTGTTGTAATAGTGATAAAAGAGTGAAATAGATGCAAAATTGTGGCGTGTTAAGGTGGGGACTATATAGCTAACATACAATGACCTCTTAACTTCCATACTAACTGCTCTCGTCCTTATCACCTTCTTTATTATTTATTTATTTATTTTTTTCTATATTCCAACTACTCCCTCTCGGGCATAGACCGAGAGCCTGTACATTCAACGGTGAAGCTGGTGAGGTCTCGTTCCAGTCTAATGAGTGAGAACTGTGAAGCTCTTTGAAATGCAACCCCCACCAACCAGCCCCCTCTATCTTGCCTTCGCAAGATGCACAGGGCTTGGCTGCCCACCCACGGCTTGAAGCAGCCCCATCTCTGAAGAATTCACTTCCCTCGAGTTGCTTTCCACAAACTTACAATCTACAACAGTTTAAATCCAGTTGTTACAAACATTTTATGAATGGAGGATGCCTTTAGGCACATGGACCTTTTTGTTTTATCTGTGTTTTTCCTTCCTCCGTTCATTGTCTCTTAAAAAAAAAAAAAAACTGCCTTGCCCCAGTCCTTCACTGTCTCATCCCCTAGACTCGGACCCTCACTCTCAGAACGCCACCTATTGAGCAAATTAACTCACTAGGCATTGATTCCCTGTAGCTTATTTTGAATATACATACATATATACATACAATTTTAAGACTGAGTGCTCCACACATACGCGCAGTTTCAGTCTCTTGTCCTAATGGTGGCGTTCCAGGCAACCCTGTTAAGGGGCGCTTCACTTGTCAAGTTTTTGGATTCGAGATCGGCACATATAGTCCAATCCCAGGTCTTCCTCAGTCCACCCCTTGGTGCAGCTCCTTCCACAATCACAAACCTGCATCTTTTCGCCCAATTTTTTTCATCCATTCTTTTCACATGCCCATACCATCTCATTCTACTTGTATGCATCTCCTCGCTAATACTCTTTATACCTAAGCATTTCTTCAGCTGATCATTTGTTACTCTGTCCTGCAGTTTGGCCCCGCAAATCCATCTCACCATTCTCATCTCATTACGTTCCATTCTGTAGACATCCTCTATTTTAACGGCCCATGTTTCTGAAATGTACGCCATTGCATAATTATGTCATACATCATATTCATTCAATGCTATTTAATCAGGGAACAACGAGGGTATTTTTTCGGCGTTTCGGTGGGCTTTGTGGTAATGCACTGATACTAGGTACAGCACATTTTCCATCACTATAATATCTTCCCATTGATACATCGGGATTCGAACCCGGGACCATTTGATTACCAGTCCAGAGGCATGAACACTCCACCACACCTCCCCTGTGGTGGAGTGTGCCTGTAACTGTCCTGTCCTGCTGCATTCTTTCCTGTATCTCCCTCTCCAGACTTCCATCCTTACTCAAAACACTTCCTAGATACTTATAGGATCTCACATTCTCCATCCCCTAACCATTCAGCCATATCTTACAGTTGGTTGTTGCATTCCTTTCAAAGGCCATAACTTTGCTCTTATTCACATTCCTCTTCAATTGATTAATAATTACACTACCTACCAGTCAAGTTATCAATACCAGTGTACTATAGTTTCAAAATGTTGCCAAAATAAGATTGGGGATCCAAAGTTGAAGGAAAAGTTCCCCCTTAATACGTCCCCCTCCACCAGAACACTCCCAAGCGCCTATTTATCCACTAACGCCCTTTTGTACCCAGCATATAATTAGTCCACCCTCCTCCCTCCTCTTCTCTCCCCTCACCTCTCTGGACCCCACACTCTATATAGCATTGTATCTTTTTGTGATACTCTCTTTAAAACATCTTCCCCCCCTCACACACACATACACTCTCTCTCTCTCTTGCTCATCATCACACAAGAACAAGGCCATTGGAGATGGCAAACTTCTCCCTTACCTTGCCACAAAATTAGTACGGTTCTTTAAAACTATTATTACTGTGGGAGTAAAACATGAAGAAATACGAGCTCCACAAGTTTCTCCGAAATTGACCATTCAACAAGCCAGGTTAAATGTTGGAAATTGTGATCTCCGGTGCAGACGTTATCTGTGCATTTATGGACACCCTTCCTGAATACGCTTTTCAAGTATTCAAGAGTGAGAGGGATAATATGGGGCGTGACAAAACAAATGATTATTCATGAAAATGTTCACCCAGAATAATTATCTACTCTAATGAATTATATCTCAAAATATAGAGAAAAGGCTAGTCTAGAACATTACCGTAGGAAAACCAACAATACATCGAATGATCATAAATTAAATATTGGTACCAACTACAAAATTTTGCTGGTTTCCCAAATTTATTCGACTTTCTCTATCTATCTATTGCCTGACGCCGTGATCCCCGAAGGGGTGGCCACGAACGAACCGCCCCCATGCACCTCTGTCCCCGGTCAGTCGACGCCCCTCCCCCCAACCAGCACCGCCTTCGTTCATATACTTCCTCACTCCATCCTTCCACCTCTCTTTCGGTCTACCTCTCCCTCTCTGTCCCTCCACCTCGCTCTCGTACACCCTCTTAGTCATTCTCTCGCTTTCCATACGTTCCATATGGCCGAACCATCTCAAGTTGTTCCTTTTCACACTTTCCAGCACATCTACCTCCACACCACACCTCCTTCTTACTTCCTCATTAGTCTGTCTATCCCTCCATGTAACTCCGCACGCACTTCTTAGGTAATTCATTTCCACTGCTCTCACTCTTGGTCTGAGTCTCTCAACCAACGTCCATGCTTCGCTTCCGTAAGTCAGTGTCGGGATTACCACACTGTCATACAAGGACTTCTTCACTTCCATACTGACCACCTTATTTCTTGTTACTGCTTTCAGCATTCCTACAACCCTCTTCCCCTGTTGTACCCTCTCCCACACTTCTTCATCCATAGTCCCATCTTTACTCAACACACTGCCCAGATACTTAAAAGAGTTGACGATCTCCATAGCCTGACCGTTCAACTTCACCTCACACTCTGTGACTTCACCACTTTCGAAGACCATAACCTTGCTATTCCCCGCATTTACCTTCAAATTCCGTTTTTCGCACACTGTTCCAAACTCATTTACCAGACCCTGCAACTCCCATTCATTATCACTCATCAGAACTGTATCATCCGCAAACAGCAGTATAGGTAGCTTCCACTCAATTCCCTCCCTTTTCAGCGATACACCAACATCCACTGCTCTTGATAGTATTTCTTTCATGACTCCATCCATATATACAGTAAACAACCACAGGGACATCACACACCCCTGTTTCAAACCAACATTCAGGTCAAAGAACTCGCTCTGCTCACTCTCCACACGTACTGCCGCCTTTGCACCCTCATACATGCTCTTCACTGCTTTCAGCAACTTGCCATTTACTCCGTATATTCTAAGTACTTTCCACAAACCTTCTCTATCCACTGTCATAGGCCTTCTCCAAGTCCATAAAGGCAACATACACCTTTTTTCCTTCTCCAGATATTTCTCCACAACACAATTCAGGGTAAAAATCCGAGCTACACATCCTCTTCCCTTCCTAAAACCTCCCTGCTCGTCGCCTATCCATATCTCCGTTTTCACTCTCACTCTCTAAATCACTACCCTACTGTATGTGTATACCTTCCCTACTTCGCTTAGAAGACATATTCCTCGGTGGTTACCACACACTCCTCTTTCCCCTTTGCCCTTATATAGGGGGACTATTATGCCAGTCTTATTCGACTTTGCTTCTCCGTAATTACAAATATTAGTGATGACCATAGGTTTATACATATTATGAACATTTTTCAAACACTTCTCAAACATCCAATAAGAATTTGTCTATAAAGATTGTTTTTTTTAGATGAATATATATATATATATATAAACACATGTTGTTGTTTTTACCTTATATGTGATAATATACATGCATACTGTACTGTAAATTATACAACCATGTATTATAGAACAATGCATGGTAAAGAAATTATCAAGACAAAACAAAACATTAACCAACTTCCTAGGCCTAAATATTGTTTTTGTAATGTATATTTGTTTTACACAACACTCTTACGTTTTAAAAGACAGTCAACTTACCTAACCATAGACCATAGGGCCGTTATTTAGTCACCATTATATAATTACGAAATATATTCACTTGTATTGGATGTATAATCATACAAAAGTTATTTCTAATGATATAAAATATTTTCAAATCCTTCAAAAGAGGCGAAACAAATGCCCAGGAGACCGTACCTCACCTCCTGACTCCCCGTGACATACTGAACATTGAGCCTCTCCCAAGCTACCAGGGGACAAGAGATTGACTCGATGCAGCATTACAACCATTTTCATTCGCTCCACCACTAGCAAAACTTATCAGGCCAATTTTCACGCAGTTAGTGTTGTTTGTGTTTGTGTACCAAATTATCAAAAGTTTAGCCAATCATAGTCACATGATATTCTTGGTTGTCCACATTATACAAATCCTCCAAACTACTCAATTCCCGGTCTTGATCCTCAGGGGGTTAAACATAGATGTAGGTCCATATTTCTGTCACCATTATATATTTACTAAATATATTGGACTATAATAATACAAACACTATTTCTAGTAATATACAGCGCACCCAAACGCTCCGAGCGACACAATTTAAATGCCCTGGAGACCATAGAGCACCGCCTGAATCGTAGAGACATCTGAATACCGAAGCTCTCTCGAGGTTGAGGGGACAAAGGTTGATTCAATGCAGTTTTACCAATGTGTCTCATTCGCTCTACTACTAGCAAAACAATCTTAGCCCAATTTTCATGTGGATTGTGTTTCAAGCTTTTGTGTACCAAATTTCCGAAAGTTAGCCACAAGTGGTTGTCCAATTAGGACAAAATCTCCAAAACATGTGATTCACAGTCCTGAGCACCAGGGGGTTAAATGGGTGGAGTATTATATACTGTACATATTAAATACCCTTTTTATGTCCATTATCAACTCTGCGTAAGCAGAGTGGTATCGCCCCCCGTATAGTGGTACATGCAAACCGAAATGTCTGTCTGTCCGTCCGTCTGTCTGTCCGTCCGAGAACTCCTCCTAGACCGTTTGACGGATTTTCACCAAACTTCACACGAACCTTCAGTGCGTGAATTCGACAGAAATTTAAAAAAAAAATGAATTTGTGCAATAGTTATGATCTTAGGTCCTAAAAATGGTTTTGCCCCCCATCCCGGAACCCCCTACCCCCCAATATGGCGTTCTGTGTGTGTGTGCCGTAGGGGCATACTCACACAGAACGTCATCGTTCAGGGGGCGAAAAAAAACTCGCCCGAACATTCGGTACGTGAATGCGATGGTAATTAAAAAAAACAAATTTAAATTTGTGCAATAGTTATAATTTTATGTCAAAAATATGGTTTTGCCCCCCCCCCTCCCCACCCAGCAATGATGGCGTTCTGTGTGTGTACACACACATTGCATGGTGTGTGTTATAGTGAGGATGATGACAGTATAGTGATAATGATAGTGATAGTACTAGTAGTAGTGATGATGGTCATAATGGTAGTGAAGATGGTGACAAGTAATGATATTTGTAGTGATAATGATGACAGTAGTCATGATGGTAGTGATGATGGTGACAGTATTAGTAATGATGGTGGGTAGTAGTAGTATTTTATACAGCGCATAGGTGGAAAGGGTGTAAGGAAATTGTTAAGAGGTGGGTAAATGAGACAAGATCAAAAACTCATGAAGCCTTTAATTACTTTAGAAACATCAGAAATCATGCCAAAACTGTATTAAACCTAACTAAATCAAACTTTTTCCACAAGCAGGCAAATAAACTTCTAAATAATCCAAATGATAACAAAATATTTTGGTCTACTCTTAACTCATTTAAATCCAACTTCACTACTGCTTCATCCATTCCACCATTAAAATCTCCGACTGGCAATCTTGTAAGTGACCCACAAGGTAAATCTAACCTTCTTGCGGATATTTTCTCCACCAACTCAACCTTAGATGAAATAAATCAAGATGTCCCTGTACTTAATTTTAATTCTCCTGAAATTCCCTCACTTAAGATCCACACCAGACATGTCAAAACTATTTTGCAGAATCTCTCAGTAGATAAGGCTCCTGGTCCAGATGAAATTCCTCCAATAGTACTTAAGAATTGCTCCTTGGTGCTCGCTCCTGTATTGGCAAAAATTTTCCGTCTGTGTACTCATACCTCATGTTTCCCAGTACCCTGGAAAGAAGCAAACATCCATCCAGTTCCTAAAAAAGGTGCCTCTTCAGATCCATCAAACTACAGACCAATAGCTATAACTTCCACTCTTGGTAAAGTCTTTGAAATTATATTAAATAATCACATAATTAAGCATCTTGAGAATAATAAATTAATCAATGATAGGCAATATGGTTTTAGACGATGTCGATCAACTGCAGACATGCTTTGCCTTCTTACGCATCAAATCAACCAAGGTACAGACCAACATGGTGAAACACATACAATAGCACTGGATATATCAACGGCATTTGATAGAGTCTGGCATCAATCCTTATTGTCGAAGATGTCACACTACGGCCTTGCATCATTAGTTCCACTAATTTCTTCCTATCTTCATAACAGAAAAATATGTGTAATGGTAGATGGCCTTTATTCTCAATTTCACTCAATAAATGCTGGTGTTCCCCAGGGATCAGTTTTGGCCCCAATTCTGTTCCTCATTCATATCAATGATCTCATATCTACCACTCATAATCCAATACATTCCTACGCAGATGACTCAACACTCCACAGTTCCTTCACATTTACCAATTCTTTCACCCAACCCGATCTTATAAATTCAAAAATAAACACTGCAATTTCTCTGAACCAGGACCTTTCTAGAATTAATGGATGGGGACAAAAGAATCTAGTTTCCTTTAATGCACAGAAAACCAAATACATTCAATTTTCTAACCGACAGAATCTCACTGACTTCCATATATTTTTTAATGATGTAAATATTCCCACTTCCCCTAGTATTGACATTCTCGGTGTAACATTAACTACTAACTTGAGCTGGACACATTATGTTAGAAGCATTGCTAAGAATGCCTCTAAAAAACTGGGACTCCTGTACAGAGTTCGAGAATTCTTCACTGACGAGCAGTTGGCCGTGATATATAAAAGTCATGTGCGTTCTCAGATGGATTACTGTTCACCTCTGTGGGGTGGAAGTGGAGTGGTTGCATTGAGGCAGTTGGACAAAATTCAAAATAAAGCTATTAGATTAATCAATAACCCTGCATTCACACAGGACCTTCCTACATTATCCTTACGAAGAAACGTTGCATCCCTTGCATTATTTTACAGATATTTTCACAGCAATTGTTCCGAGGAACTTGCTTCAATTGTGCCGCCTCTCCACATCTTTCCCCGTAGAACTAGGGCAGCTGAGAGCGCCCATGAATTTACACTTTCTCCTCCACAATGCAGAACTTCTGCTTATCAGAATTCATTTATCCCCAGAGCTACTACTCTTTGGAATTCACTTCCCTCGAATTGCTTTCCACAAACTTACAATCTACAAATGTTTAAATCCAGTTGTTACAAACATTTTATGAATGGAGGATGCCTTTAGGCACATGGACCTTTTTGTTTTATCTGTGTTTTTCCTTCCTCCGTTCATTGTCTCTTAAAAAAAAAAAAAAAAAAAAAAAAAAAAAACAATGGGAATATAATAGCTAGGCAAGGGAGTGCAGTGGACAGAAAACTATAGTAGTGGAATATTTAGAGGGGCATGAACTTATGGGGTTGTGTTTTCTGGATCCCCTTCTCCCTCACGTTTAGCCCCTTTAGTTTTAAGATTGTAAGTCGTTCGGCCCATTAGTTTGTCTAGTTTAAGATCTTTCTCTCCACTTCTTTGTAAATTTTCAGTTAAGACCTTTCGTGCCATTTAGGTGTCAATTGTTTTCATAGAGCGCAATAGTGAGACTTCAATTTGGGAGGTAATGACCTTTGGCCGATTCTCAAAGGGGGTTCTTGGGGGTGTTTTATAAGCTTATTAAAGGAACAGGGAGAAGACTAAAGAAAAGAAAACAAATACAAAAATCAACCAGGGAGCTGCTGGAAGACTCTTAAGAGGTTCTACTGGGCGGCTGCGGGAAGACTCTTAACCCATTGGCTGCAGCCATGGTTGGGCTATTTAAGGCATATTCAGGCACTCCTGAATGATAAATCAAGCATCTGCATTAAATGAAGTGTATTCTGCCGAAAACTAGGCGAGAATAGCTTCAAAATGAGACCAGAATGGGCCCTGTACGTGGTCTGGTTCACCCGCAGTGGTGCCAGTGAAACGCGGGAAACCCGCTATTATGTAACACTCGCTCGCTTGGCTACACTGTTGGGAGACACAGAGAGAGAGACCCGCGCGAGACACAGTCAACCTCAGTGAGCCGCTCGGTGCTCTAAGGGTCGGAGGTGGGCCCCTCACGCTCCCGCCCACTGACACTCGATTTTTACAGTTTTTACAGGCTTTTAACCCTTATTTAGCGGCGAGCAACATAAGTCGAGTTAAATAAAGCGGACTATTTCGCTCGACATAGGTCGAGTGGCAATTTCAGCACGTAATGTGGCTGAGAGAGAGAGACAAGTGGTGGCAGGAGACTAGCGAGCGTATGACTGCTCCAGACCACCGCGGCGAACCTACTGACACAAATCTCAGCTCCCCTCTCCCTCTCTCACTCGCTACATACTCAATTATGTACTGAAAGTACCGAATTACCTGCTTTTTGCACTCGCGTTGCACGGTTATTGCAAGAAAACTATCCATCATACAAGGATCGTTATGGTGTCATTCGAAAGCTCTGTTTATGCCCTTTCAGGGATAGGTACTTGTTTTACGTTCTGGGTCTTATTTAGGCATGAAAATGATCACGTAAACAGCCCTATTTTGGCTAAAAACACCCCGCTGTGCGGTACACATAAATAAACCGCATAGGCCGCTCGTAAGGTGTTAAAGCCTGGAAATTGCTGTAACTTGCCAGGACGTTCCAGAACGTCACCCGCAGTGAAAGGATTAAGATCCAAGGCCTAAAAAACACCTTAAAAGCACCCCAGTAGCACTAAAAAAAAAAAAGCAATTTGTGTTTAGGTGAGATAATTCCCCTCCATTACTTGCTACCACTCCTACACATTATCCCCCCTCCTCAATTATCAGGTATTTTCTCTATTATTCCCGATATTTATCGAGTATTTTCGTGGGAGGACGGGTGGGAGAGAGAGGGGTGGTGGAGGAGTGTATCTCCGACCCTCCAAGCCAGTCTGAGTCCACCCTGTTACGATCCAGGTTCTCAAAGACACAGGGCTCTTCAACATTGGACTAGATAATGGCAAAATGCAACAACGGTAACACTAGATCCAACCCCTGCCTTAAACACTGGAAAACAAAACACCATTACCGCCCTGAGTCGTGCCTGGACAACGAGGTATCCTATGACTCGGTAACTGGTGCACACACACTAGGCTGACGCTCGATGAAACAGCCTATTCTCAAACAGTAAAAGATTACTCGATTAGGTTACACAAAGAAAAGATAGTTAACGTGATTAATTAACGTTACGGTAGATACTCAAATAACTGGCACTCCTGTATTAAAGAAAGTGCAATGCTAGTCCTGCAACATCAACTGGAAACTTCTGAAATAAGTCTGATGCTGGGAAGATGTTCGTAAAGAATCTTGAACAATTATAATGCAGAATACGGGTCACAATAAATACTAGGACATATAGTAATAATAGGCAGGCGAATAATAAAGACTGCGCAAAGGTAGTAATGCTCGACAACTAAAGAAATGCTTCGTGACACAATGCAACAGCCTACTAGGGTTGTGCAACTCAACAACATCCTCGGCTCAAAAGTGCAGTGAATAATAATGTTGCATACATATAATAAAGGGGGCTTATCTCTATCCAGTGTCTGCTCAGTTAATAATTTCTAGCTGGGGTATCAAGGCAGGGCAACAATGGGCGAGCATGCGGCTCGTAGCCTAACGTTGTCCGAAGGTGGTATAATGACGACTACGTTATATGACGGGGATGCTCTCTTGATAAATCTAGGTCTCTAGTACCTAGTTCTATCCTGGCGATCCCTCAGAAGTCAACACAAAGAGGCAGCACTATGTTGTGAAGGATAGGCTATGGCCCTCTCACATCACAGCGCTGTGCTCGCAAAGTAAACCCACCCGAAGACAACTTAGGCTCCCACAGTACCTGTCGATGTCGTGCAGGGCTTAGCTAACACTGCACACATCGGAGACAACGACACAGTAACCCTACCCCTAGTCTAGCTTTAGATAACCAAGCAGAATCACTCAACACCTTGCCAGGGAGACATATACCGGTCTACAACCTTCCCGAGAGGACACATACGGAAAAGTCCGTCTCTCCAAACCCTCAATAAAGCATAATACCTCCTTAATCTAATACATGGAAATATCTGAGAGCTTCGCGTACAATACGACTGGCCGACGGTGAACGTCTATGCTGAAACCAGAAGGGATGTTGAGTTTAATAAAGATTAGAGAATGAGAAAGGAGAAGTCGAGAGAGAGAAATAGTATGCAAAGTGGCGAGTATGGGGGACAGAATTGCAAAGGATGTAGATGATACGCGTGTCAGGCAAGCTCTGAGCTGGTAAAAAACACGAGGCCGCGATGGGCAGGGACTAGTTGACCACCCGGCCGCCAACGCCGTCAGCGCCCAAGCGAGCCGCGTGATAGCTCACCCCGTTGCCAGGTGTACCCCATCACCCTCTCTCGCTCGCCTCCCACACAAGCAACATTTATATTATAGCGAATATAAAATATAAGGCGCGCTCACAGACCAAAACAAAGACCATTTCTAGACTGTCTGTGGCAACACGACACTAATCAAATTAAGTAGATCATTCTAGGACAACTGTAGCCCATCCCCCCATCCTGGCGAGCGCTAGCGAGCTGCAATGCCCCACGCAACCATTCTGCCAGCGCCGGGAGGCGTCACACCCCCCCCACCATGAGCCCATATCTGAACAGGCAGAATGTCGCTAGAATCTGCCACTCCTAACCACTCTGCCACTCATGGAATGCAAGCTCAGTCTCCTCCAAAAAATACAACAACATTTATATAAAACAAAAATCTTATCACCCTTCCCAAATATAATACATTAATTCATAACATTGTGCTCCCAGAGCGAGCTTTAAGAAGCACAGCCTACTGAGGGAAAATCATCTGCACTCAGTACTCAGCTACAATATTATCTTAAAATTAATTATCAAAAAGAAAGAGTTTTTATTTAATTTGTTCATATTTTATTTTAATCTTGTTTTTGGCGGCTACTATAGATGTAGCCTAATTTTCTTTGAATCAAAGCCAACAACTCCTGCCCTGCGACCCTACGCTGATGCTACACACGCGAGCCAACAGGCACCAGCGCAAAAATACACCGCGAGCCAAGACAGGAGGCTATACCAACATACTGTGGTAGCCTACCTCGGATCCTCCACCCACGACAGACACTGACTGAACAGCGAGGGTTCTCCTGCAAACAAAGCCAAAACATTATCAGTGCCCTTAGCATGCCACACATCCAACTTGTGTTCCGGCAGCACAACAACACCTGACACTGATAAACTGCCCAGTTCATCGCAAGACTGGCACTTCTCTTCGCTCTTTCCGGCAACGGGGCCTGCCAATAACCCTTCACTAGTTCTACCTTCGTGATGAGCGAGGCAGCCCCGAAGCGGTCTATGGTGTCGTCAACTCTGGGTAATGGATAGGCGTCTGTCAGGGATAATGCTTCCACACTCTTGCAATCAACATACACACAGACTCTGACACCAAACTCAGTTTGCAAAGCCACTGGCAACGACCACTCACGATATCCCTCATCCCTCAGACCCCCTCTCCACACGCCGTCCAGCTCCGCCTTCACAACAGGCTGTCGAGCAGGATTCACACGGTAGGGAACCAACTCGAGCCTTGCACTGTCTCCAGCCTCCATATCGGATTCTACTCCGTACATCAGGCCTGGAGAAGCAACAAACATGCGGACGGACTGCCACAGCCTAGTAAACAACTCCTCTTGTCGCTCAGGAACAAGAGGTTGCAACTTATCTCGCAGAACAATATGCCTAGTGCCCTCCCACATCTCCTTCACCATGTGGAGAGGACCCCTCACCTGATGCCCGAAAACAAGCTCATTCGGACTGAAACCGAGACTCTCTCCAGGTACTTCTCTTGCCGCGAACAAAACATACGGCAGACCAAGGTCCCAATCCTTTCCGTTCTCTGCGCAATAACATCGAAGCATGCTTTTTAGCGTGGCGTGCCACTTCTCCAACACCCCTTGACTCTCCGGGTGATACGCAGAAGAGACGACAGTGCTGATGCCATGCTGAATCATAGTTTGTTTGAACAGATTAGAGGTAAAATTAGAACCTTGGTCCGATTGCACCTCTTGCGGGTAACCATACCGCGAGCAATACAAGAGCAGGTTCCGGACAACAGTTTTCGCCGTGCCATTTCTCGTTGGATATGCATCAGGATAACGAGTGGCCACATCCATGATAGTTAATAGAAATTTATTACCGGCACTAGTAGGGGTTAGGGGTCCGACCATATCAATGATGACCTTACTGAAGGGCAGTCCACTGACAGGAATGGGGTGCAACGGGGCTCTCGGAATTGTTTGGTTAGGTTTTCCAACCCTCTGGCACGTATGACGCCTTGCTATCCAGGTTACCACCTGCCCCTTCAACCCCGGCCCCCAAAACAATTTTTCTAAAGCCGCAACCGTTTTTCTCACCCCTAGATGTCCTGCCAGTGGTATGTCATGCGCCAACCTCAGTAGGCTATCCCTGCACTCCCGTGGCACCACCAACTGGTCCACTACTCCGGACCCCTCTTGCCAACTACGTTTAGGGTCTTGAAAACGCCTATAGAGGATGCCTTCTAAATAAACAAAATCTCCTGGCTGTGCATCACCGTCCTCGTCGAGCTCTACAGCTCCATTAGCACACGTTTGGAGCTCAGGGTCCTCTAGTTGCAACCGACGTATATCTGAGGGTGCCAAGCGATCTAACTGCTCCCGGAGCAATGCATGACCTTCCCCGATACTGGGCTGCTCCCTCTGTCTCTCTCGATGTACATAACGTTGCTGTCGTGGAGACTCGTCATGCCCAGCCTCGTCACTCTCGATGACAGGCCCAGGGGCTACTTCAGAATTAAGTAATGGTGCTAATACTGAATCACCCAGGAGAATCGCCGAGTCAAAACTCTTAAAGCCAACTCCAGCTTTAGCCTCCACCTGTTGATCGTTCCTCCGCTGGTCTGAAGACGGAGGACTAGGCTGTGACACTTTAGTTGCCCGAGCTCGGGTGACAACACATGCCATGGGTTGTGTCTGGCACCGCTCGACCCACTCTTGCTCTTCCCTACTCACGTCGGCCGGCCTCTCGGCAACGACTAACGGTAGAACCTCAGAAGCAGGCATTGCAAAGTCGTTGCCGAGAAGAAGGTCGACGCCCTCCACTGGCAGTTTCTCCACAATCCCGACATCCAATTCACGTGCCACACCATCCACCTCCAACTCCAACCGCACCAGCGGGTATGACCGAGTTGCATTAATACCCTGCACCACCACCACCCGAGCCGCGTTTATAGGGTAGCCAGTCAAGTTTTTCATCAGAGTCTGGGAAGCACCTGTATCACGCAAGACCTCTACTCCATGCTTGCGCCCCGCCCACATCACGCAACCCCGCCCTCTATGGTCGCAAAAAACATCCTGAGCAGGGTTCGAGCCTCCCAGGTGCTTCTGTATTGGCTGTGCCTCAGCCTCTGACGAACTGCCCCGGGCAAACTCAGATGACTTCGGTGACACACCAATGTTGCAGGCCAAAGACACAGCTGCTGTAGGTGGTTTGCTAGGACAGACTCTTGCAAAGTGCCCCTTTTTATGACAATGATAACACTCCAACTCCCCTTTGGGCTTCCCTTGGTACTGGGAAGGGCCCGGCCCCTTCTTAAATGGGACGGTGCTAGTCTTGTGGTCAGTCTTGGTATCATGGCTCTTGTACTTGTTTGCATAAGGTATATCGCTAACTCGGGGGGGTGGGGCGTCACGCCCCTTGTTACCTGCCTCACTACGCTGGGCAGACCCGCACCCACGAATTAGTGATAGCCGGAGGTCAGCCATCTCAGCTGCCTCCTGTAGAGTTTTTGGTTGCTTTTCTTTAAGGTTTAACGTCAGGTCGCCGCCCGTGCATTTGAAAAACTGCTCTAAAAGCACCAACTGTTTAATGTCGTCAAACGTAGTAGCTTTCTCCGACCTCAGCCAATTCCCAAAAGCATCGGACAGCTCCCGGGCATGCTCCAAAAAGGTGCTCTCCCGACCCTTGGTAACACCCCGGAACTTCAACCTGTACGTCTCTGGTTGTAGTTCGTATGCTCTCAGGACAGCCTCCTTGAGTTCCTCATAGATAATACAAGACTCTATAGGCAACACATCGTAGGCTTTAAGACCCTTGCCTATTAATCTGGAGGATAAAAGTGCTGCCCATTTATTCTCTGGCCACTGGTGTTCCTGGCACTTCTTCTCAAAGCGTGTGAAAAATTCTGTTACACCACTCTCATCAAACACCGGAACCAGTTTCAATAAGTGCGAGAGAGACTGCTCATGAACACGGTTACCAGCCCCAAGTCGCTGTCCCGTTGTCTCTACTCGCGACTTCTCTACGTCCACGTCGGCACAGTACCTAGTCGACTCAGCTTGGATTTTTGCTTGACTGATAGTTTTTCTCTCTTCTATCCTGGCTAATTCTAATTGCTGCTGAAGCTCACATGCCCTTTGTTGCTGCTGAAGCTTAGCTAATTCGAGCTGAAGCAATAATTCTGGAGTTAACCCTTGAGGAGGTGAAGGTGCTACAATGTTTGAAATTACCGGTGGTCCCCCCAGGGGCAACCCACCCTGCCAGTCACCACCCAACTGCGGAAGCGTACCCGGGGTCGGCAAACTACTGGGATGGCTGGGAGTCGAGTGTAGGGGAAGCATGGCCGAAGGGCTCTGAGCACTCAACCCATCTCGCTCACCAGTCACCCTGCCCAGTACACACGTTATCAAGTTATTCCTGGTCATGCTGCTAGTAACCGCATGACCGATAGCTGTGGCCAGGCATTGAAGACCGTACCGATCCATACCCTCCAACCGCTCGGCAGTAACAGGCCATTGCAAAAATATCCTAGCATCCAGCACAGTTCACCCGATTAACCCTTTCATCATGCTGCTGTTTCTCAGTTTCGACATTACGTACTGTGTCTCCATTCTCCTCTGACCCGGTATAAGACATGATGCTCCCAAAAAATTCTCACCACAATATTCAGAAAAGAAGTATCCCAAACTCTTATGTAGCACTATTCACTTGCCAAAAATGTCTGAAGACTCTCAAGTGCTATACTACTTTGCCAAAAAAAAATTAACGTGCCCACTATATTCCTCAATAAAACAAATGACCACAACAATCCTGCAATTATCTCTTAGTTCACAAGATCCTGAGCTAGGTCGCCATTTGTTACGATCCAGGTTCTCAAAGACACAGGGCTCTTCAACATTGGACTAGATAATGGCAAAATGCAACAACGGTAACACTAGATCCAACCCCTGCCTTAAACACTGGAAAACACGCTCAACACACTACAAGGCTGGTGCACTACAAACAGACTTAATCTAGCCCCAGCCAAATCCACCGCAACCCTGCTCACAAGCTGGACAGGTGAACACGAATACATCCCTCAACTCACCATAAACAACACACCCCTAACACATACACACACAACAAAAATCCTAGGAGTAAAATATGATACTCATATGACATTCAAACAGCACACCACAAACATTAAAAAGAAACTGACACCCAGACTTAACGCCCTCAGGTCACTTGCTCACACAAAATTTGGACACAACAAAGAAACTACCACCACAGTATATAAACAATACATAAGATCAGTGATGGAATACGCAAGCCCAGCCTGGGCTTCTAACCTAGCTGAAACACATCATAAGACCTTACAGACTATTCAAAACAAAGCCCTGAAGATCATTACAGGCTGCACAGCTACTGCACCCACAGATCACCTACATCAAGAAACCAAAATCCTCAAAGTCAAAGACCATCTGGACATGAGAGGCACTCAATTCCTGGCAGCAGCCTCCACGAACCAAGACCACCCACTAAACTACATGGCAACACACCCACAGACACCAAGAAATATCAAAACAACACCCAGCACACGGTATCACACACAATTATTGTCCTCTCTCCTCCCTGCCCACCCCGAACCAACTTCCAGAAGCACATCCATACTCATATCTCGCCAATCCATCCACTCACTCACAGACAACACGCAGCTGCATGCACGACCTCCCGAAATCCATCCTTCCGAATCCTCCCTCCCTCGCGAGGACAGAGTCCACCTGGCCAGGCTGAGATGCGGACATCATCCAGCTCTCCTGAGCTATCAGAAGAGACTGGATGACTCCGTTGTCGACGCCTGCCAGGGATGTAACACAGCACCCCATACCATTAAACACATCATAGAAGACTGCATTTCACACAACCACTTACGCCAACAACATAATCTACACTCAATGAGAGCTCTGTGGGAAAGCCCGATCGTGGCCATGGCCTTCCTCAGGGACTCGGGGCTGTTCGGCCAGGCAGCTTAGGGAACAACAACAACAACACTGGAAAACAAAACACCATTACCGCCCTGAGTCGTGCCTGGACAACGAGGTATCCTATGACTCGGTAACTGGTGCACACACACTAGGCTGACGCTCGATGAAACAGCCTATTCTCAAACAGTAAAATATTACTCGATTAGGTTACACAAAGAAAAGATAGTTAACGTGATTAATTAACGTTACGGTAGATACTCAAATAACTGGCACTCCTGTATTAAAGAAAGTGCAATGCTAGTTCTGCAACATCAACTGGAAACTTCTGAAATAAGTCTGATGCTGGGAAGATGTTCGTAAAGAATCTTGAACAATTATAATGCAGAATACGGGTCACAATAAATACTAGGACATATAGTAATAATAGGCAGGCGAATAATAAAGACTGCGCAAAGATAGTAATGCTCGACAACTAAAGAAATGCTTCGTGACACAACGCAACAGCCTACTAGGGTTGTGCAACTCAACAACAACCTCGGCTCAAAAGTGCAGTGAATAATAATGTTGCATACATATAATAATGGGGGCTTATCTCTAACCAGTGTCTGCTCAGTTAATAAAGTCTAGCTGGGGTATCAAGGCAGGGCAACAATGGGCGAGCATGCGGCTCGTAGCCTAACGTTGTCCGAAGGTGGTATAATGACGACTACGTTATATGACGGGGATGCTCTCTTGATAAATCTAGGTCTCTAGTACCTAGTTCTATCCTGGTGATCCCTCAGAAGTCAACACAAAGAGGCAGCACTATGTTGTGAGGGATAGGCTATGGCCCTCTCACACCACAGCGCTGTGCTCGCAAAGTAAACCCACCCGAAGACAACTTAGGCTCCCACAGTACCTGTCGATGTCGTGCAGGGCTTAGCTAACACTGCACACATCGGAGACAACGACACAGTAACCCTACCCCTAGTCTAGCTTTTGATAACCAAGCAGAATCACTCAACACCTTGCCAGGGAGACATATACCGGTCTACAACCTTCCCGAGAGAGGACACATACGGAAAAGTCCGTCTCTCCAAACCCTCAATAAAGCATAATACCTCCTTAATCTAATACATGGAAATATCTGAGAGCTTCGCGTACAATACGACAGGCCGACGGTGAACGTCTATGCTGAAACCAGAAGGGATGTTGAGTTTAATAAAGATTAGAGAATGAGAAAGGAGAAGTCGAGAGAGAGATATAGTATGCAAAGTGGCGAGTATGGGGGACAGAATTGCAAAGGATGTAGACGATACGCGTGTCAGGCAAGCTCTGAGCTGGTAAAAAACACGAGGCCGCGATGGGCAAGGACTAGTTGACCACCCGGCCGCCAACGCCGTCAGCGCCCAAGCGAGCCGCGTGATAGCTCACCCCGTTGCCAGGTGTACCCCCTCACCCTCTCTCGCTCGCCTCCCACACAAGCAACATTTATATTATAGCGAATATAAATATAAGGCGCGGTCACAGACCAAAACAAAGACAATTTCTAGACTGTCTGTGGCAACACGACACTAATAAAATAAAGCAGATCATTCTAGGACAACTGTAGCCCATAACCCCATTCTGGCGAGCGCTAGCGAGCTGCAATGCCCCACGCAAACATTCTGCCAGCGCCGGGAGGCGTCACAACCCCTTGTCTCTCAGTTTGATCTGAGACAAGAAAGAGTGAGAGTGTTAGTCTCTCACCACTCAAGGTCAGATTATGACCGCGGGGCTAAAATATACGATTTTCACCAGCCAATTGCTGTTACCACTTGATTTATTGCTTTCCAATGTTCATATGTTCATAGTAAAAGTAAAATAGGCGCATATGGATAATACATGGATAAGTATTATTTATATATATATGGTAAATTGACGATTTTAGTCAGGAATGAATCAGAATACCTTCGCATAGCGGGCACTTTCAAATACCGTAGCTTAGCAGCTGCCAAGTTAATAAATAAAACACTTTCTCCCCTTAACTCTCAAAGAGCGGGGGTTGTGTGTATATCACCGTAGCGCCAGGCGGCTATATTTAAAAAAAAATACCTTCATTCCATGCTCTTTTCATGCATAAGCAAGAGCGAGATCGTAATACAATTATATAACCGTGAAAGGACGATGATGGCATTTTCCAATGACACTTAAATCATCCTTGTATGACATCTGGTTATCTTGCAACGATCGTGCAACTGAAGGGCAAAATTGGTAAATTATTGACAATTTTGCGTTTTTTTGGCGTTTGAGAGAGAGCCCTTGAGTGAGAGAGGTGTGTAGTTGACTCGAGTGTACGCTGCGGGACTATGGCGAGTGAGTGAAGTCCGCCTATTGTCCCTCCAATGCCTGGTCTCTCTCTCATCGCTCAAAATGGCGTCCGTCATATGACGGCCACCGTACAGATGACCAATTTTCTCTCTCCCTTCATTTGACGGTCACAGCAAACTGATGGTTAACCTGGCAAGTACATGACTTGGTTTGAGTGCACCTAGCTCTGTTGCGGCAATCCTGCCAAAACTATGATTTTTGCAAGATGGGATAAATAGTACATCAACATATTATAAATACATCCACTCATTCACCACAAATATATTTTTGTGTACAGAAACAATGTGGTAATGACATGGATGTGGTCAATAGTTGCAAGGTTGGCCCATTTAGGCAATTGAGTCAGAGGGTGGAGGAAGGTGGAGGGTTTTCTTAACATCTCCCATATGAAGCAATATTATTATGCCACGTGTGCATAGGTTTGACTAACAAGGCACCTTTGAAGAATTAGGACCCATAAATTAGGTGTAAATGATGTTTTTGTAAAGAATATTAATCCACCTTCACTGCTTGCAGTGCTTTGTGACAGCTTTGCCTTCCCCTGCTCATCTCTCGTATATTTACCTAGGATATACAATATATTTGGGGTTGAGTGACAGTCCCTGGGTGCTGTTACTGCATTTACAATTGGTGTGGTGTGTGAGTGTGGTGTGAACAGTTGATGAGGTTTGGAATTGAGAGTTGCTACTTCGTCCTAGTTGTCACCAAATTGTTATACGTATCTCTCCTTTGCCAAGGTTATGGTGCGTGTTTGATTATCATGACTCAATCGAGTCAGCCGCATTTGATCGGTAAATCCTTAATTGAGTCTTGCAGCATTTTAGAGATTAAAGATAAGGTCAATGAGGAGGGGTTGCTAGATAGTGTGTGTGGGGTCGAGAAGGATGGGTGAGGTTAGAGATCCTATAGTAACAGAGATCGGCCAACCTTCGCCATCTTGGTGCCACTGGAAATATTACCCTCTCTTTACACCAACATATCTCCAAACCAATAACAGACATTTGGGACTACTGGTACAGAATATATAGTTAAGTCTTTAGATATACATTATATATTACCAAATATAAAATTTAACCTCGTTCTCTGATATTTGAGGCACCAAAATGGCATCTAAAGAAAATGATGGCCACTCTCTTATTATTAGAAGCTGAAGTCTACGGCAGGGAACCACTATTGAACTTATTTGGAATATCTAATCATTATATTATTGTTTTGTATTTTTCCAAAGTATTCTTCCGCACTCTATTGTACATAATATATGGGGAACAGTTTGTCAGATCGCAACCAAATGTTGATGCAACGTGCGTTTTTATAATGAGCAACTATTAAAATACTATAAATACAAAATTTGCGGCTCAACACGCCTGTGTCGGCCGCATTTCTGCGATTTCCAGAGTTCAATATTGTCTCTCACTTACCAGAGGTAATTGTGCTTTGATGTATGGACTCTTCTACCACTTCCCCGCAAATGTTTAGAAGTTTTTGCCCTATACATTGTTTTGTTGTGTCCAACTCGGAAACAAAACTAATTTTCACTTATAATTCTATGTCTAAAAAGCTACATGGATGATCAAAGCCATATTTCATGCAATTTGTGTGACTGGTGGCTCCAATTTTTGATATACCAAATAGATACGGCGGAGGTATGCGCTCTACCGATCGTCTCATATATGGAAAAACTTCTTCCTTTAGTGCAATCCTATATCCCCACCAAGTTTCGTGAATATTGGTTCATAACTTTGTTAGATACCTACACTGGCAGAGGTATGCGCTCTACTGATCACTTCCTAAATTAAGTCACTTCTTACTTGGTGCATATCCTATCTGCCCACCAAATTTCGTGAAATCAGTTCATAACTTTTTTACAAGCAGATTTTGATTTCCTGAATAAGAGAAGGGTTTGAGTATATAATGATAAACCTAACATGATAACAAAACAAATGGCATATATCTGTGTCTGCGACTCACGACTCATGTACAGACCCTCATAAAACTAAGACCTCACCCGATTTAATTAATGAATGTGTATCTCAGTAGTCGAATTCATGAATATATTTGTCTATATTATTTGTATTAATCTCACCACCACACTCCCAATGAAATTAATTAAAGTATATATGATCCACCGGGATTCGAACCCGGGTTATCACACACATATTTTTGCCACCTTAACCATTACACCACCAGGACGGTTAAAGGTTTATGCACACGCCTACGACTTATTATCCATTCTCGAATACTGGATATTAATCTAATCATGTTCATATTCCCAACCGCACTATGGTAGCCTACTGTTTAAGTGAGAGGAAAGAATATTCATGGGGCACAGATCATATAGACCGGCCTCTCGAAGAAATATCCCTAAACCTACTAATAATATTATTTTTATTAATCTCACCACCACACTCCCAATGAAATTAATTAAAGTATATATGATCCACCGGGATTCGAACCCGGGTTATCACACACATATTGTTGCCACCTTATCAACTACAGAACTATATACTGTATACTAGTCATTGACAAGTGAGTGCCCTCCAAAAATCAATCCTTAGAGTTATAATTGCATACAGAAATACATAAGGGGGTCCTCAAATTGTCATAAGTGTCTATACCTTGCTCTTTATATGCTCCTCGGTGGACTAGAGGTGAAGGTGTTGGAGTGCTGCACTACTGGCCTAGTTCGAACCCTGGCTGGGTCATATCACAACAATGTTTAATGATATGACTTTACAGTTGGAACAAATATACTTAATTTTCTCGATACTTAAAAATCATCAGCCAGCATATTTATCACATTTTAAGTCAGCCAGTCATTTAATCAGCCCGATGTTCAGTCAGTTGGTCCGTTATACGTTGTTTCCACATAGCGATTTTGATAATTCAATTTGACTTTATATTGTCCTTGTCCCAATTTTGGTTTGTTTAGTTTGCAAGTTTTACATTTTAATTCAGTCAACCAGTCAGTGAGTCGGTCTGGTATTCAGTCAGTCGGTCCAATATTCATTCAGTCAACCAGTCAGCCAGTGAATTAGTCAGTCAACCACTTGATCAGTCAGTGAGGCAGTCACTGAGTCAGCCAGTCAGTCGGTCTGGTATTGTCAGTCATCATGTCAGTCAGTGAGTCAGTCAGTCAACAACCGGTTAGTCAGTATGTCAGTCTGGTATTCAGTTAGTCAACTGGTCAGTCAGTCAGACAACCAGTCAGTCAGACAACTAGTCAGTCAGTGAGTCAGTCAGTCAACAGGTTAGTCAATCAGTCGGTCAGTCAGTAAGTCGGTCTGGTCTTCAGTCAGAAAACCGGTCAATCAATTAATCAATCAATCGGTCAGTAAGTCAGTCAGTGAGTTAGTCAGTCCACCAGTCAGTCTGGTATTCAGTCAATCAACTTGCTTATATGTCACACCAGCACAAAATTGGCTAGTCTGTCTTCTTCCTTGTCTCCCTGTGCCACTCCCCTCCACTCCTCAGCATCTATAATCAGCTGCCCAGGTCTTCGCTTCAAAACGTTCTCGACAAGTCCTCTATAGAAAGAAAAAAAAAAAAAACAGTGGGTGTGGTGTAGATTAGAGTGCCTTTATATAAAGAGTAGTGACATAGGGGGTCCAGGGAGTCAGAAACAATATGGCGCCCGGGGACTTAAGTAGAGTGCTTTTATATAGAGAGTGGTGACATAGAGTGTCCAGGGAGTCAGAAACAATATGGCGACCAGGGATTTACTAGGTATAACTAGAGTGCCTTTATATAGAGAGTTGTGGCATAGGGGGTCCAGGGAGTCAGAAACAATATGGCGCCCAGGGACTTACTAGGCATAACTAGAGTGCCTTTATATAGAGAGTGGTGACATAGGGAGTCAGAAACAATATGGCGCCCAGGGACTTACTAGGTATAACTAGAGTGCCTTTATATAGAGAGTGGTGGCATAGGGGGTCCAGGGAGTCAGAAACAATATGGTGCCCAGGGACTTACTAGGTACAACTAGAGTGACTTTATATCGAGAGTGGTGACATAAGGGGTCCAGGGAGTCAGAAACAATATGGCGCCCAGGGACTTACTAGGTATAACTAGTGCCTTTATATAGAGAGTGGTGACATAGGGGTCCAGGGAGTCAGAAACAATATGGCGCCCAGGGACTTACTAGGTATAACTAGAGTGCCTTTATATAGAGAGTGGTGACATAGGGGGTTCAGGGAGTCAGAAACAATATGGCGCCCAGGGACTTACTAGGTATAACTAGAGTGCCTTTATATAGAGTGGTGACATAGGGGTCCAGGGAGTCAGAAACAATATGACGCCCAGGGACTTACTAGGTATAACTAGAGTGCCTTTATATAGAGAGTGGTGACATAGGGGGTCCAGGGAGTCAGAAACAATATGGCGCCCAGGGACTTACTAGGTATAACTAGAGTGCCTTTATATAGAGAGTGGTGACATCCCAGGGGGTCCAGGGAGTCAGAAACAATATGGCTCCCGGGAAATTAAGTGGTCTGATATATATATAATAGATTGATAGATTGCGAAATATTTTGCCATAGGCCGGGACAATTTGCTATCTAATAATATAAACATTTAGCTCTAAAAGGGGTCTGGTTTGGCAGCTTTTAGTTTGAAGGAAGTCTGGGATGGTGTTTTTGTTAGTCAAGGGGATAAACTGAAGTACAAGCGCGCTAATAAGTGATGTCTCGGCACCAAGTATATTTTGATAAATAATTGGTATCAGCAATATCTAAGCTTCATTTCTTCATATCGAGTGAAATATACAAACCTTTTCCTACACTTACCCACCCTATTCAACATCTGACAGACATTAATACAGCACAGAGAATGCCAAACGTAATGACAGCTGGGACATGACTTATTAGCGCGACCGTACATTGCTCAAAAATGGTGAAAGCAAGCAAATCCCTCGATAACAAATAAACCAAATATCATAATATAACCCACATAACGTCGTACCAGATAGTGTTGAGGGGAGGATGGGGCTTATTTATTGGCTCCTTTATATATCTTGTTATCATGTTTTAGTTTCCTCCCTAGACCTCCATCAAGCTATACCCCCCCCCCCCCCCCCACCCCCCAGACCCTCCTTCAAGATACATTTCTACATTTTTCGATAGAAAAATTTCCCGGCCAAAGGCTGGTTCCCCTTAAATAACAGGCTCGCTATCGTTCGCTAGGAAAAAATCGACACCGAAATGACACGAAAAGTCTTAATATTGACAGATAAATGGGGCGACAGGTCTTAAAATCGCCAAACTAATGAACCGAACGTCATACAAATATGAAAACTAATGGGGCTTAACATGAGGAAGAAAGGGGTCCATAAAAACAGAGCCATCTCCCCTTAATGGGCCCTGATGTCACTGGCGGCCCCCCGTAACTGCTTCCTTATCCGGAACATGTCCCCTCTATCCGGACTGAGGGACACCTAACCGGACTTAATAGGTCATAATTTGACCGGTATTGGCCTAGTTTTCAAATATTACTCTATAAAATATCTGTTTTTATCTGCTATCAACTCTGCGTCAACAAGGTGGTATTGTACACACAGATCATGAAATAAAGTTATCACGCGACTAAGTTCTCAAATGAATGTAATATGTCTTGTTGATTGTAACAGTAAATCTAATAACTATAGTCCATTCATTTAAGGTAGCTCAGAAATCGTGATCCCTAACTTCTGTAACTCAAAAAGGGCTAGAGCAAATGTGCTGTAAAATGTAATACCGATTTCCAGGCTGACTCTTCGCAAATGGTAGACGTATTGCCTCGATTAGTCAAGTCGTTTATGAATGGTAGTGGTTAGTGGTCAAGATTTTTGGCGTACCTATAGAGAATGGACTATAGTTTGAGTCAATGCCTGGTTCATTATGTGCCTTTGAATGTATATTTGGTGTATAATTCAACATAAAAAAGCACATAAATGTCCCTCACCCTCTCGTTATCTCTACCTATATATCCGTCTATCTCTCTCATCTATCTATCTATCTATCTATTTATCTATCTATCTATCTATTTTCCTCCCTCTTTCCCATTATTTGTCTATCTCTCTCTCTCTCATCTATATATGCATCTATCAATCTATTGTCTTCCCTCTTTCCCTTTCTTTGTCTATCCCTCTCTATCATCTATCTATCCATCTATCAATCTACTTTCCTCCCTCTTTCCCTATAGTTGTCAATCTCTCTCTTTCTCTCTCTCTCTCAGGCTCAATCTATCTACCCTGTTGGTCGTGTTAACTGGCAGTGATTGTATTTGCAGCCCCCCCCCCCCTGTACCTACTTCCTTAACCGGAACATGCCCCAGGTAACCCCTTCTGTACCGGCGACGTCATTTTTTGTTCTAGCTATATTCAGACGATTTTTTGCACTTTAAGAAGAATCTGGGGTTGTAAAAAGGGTTAAGTGAGATCGTTCGAAGCCTGTTATTTGTTCGAGGCTCTTTGTAACCTGATCAAAATCGTCAACCAGTAG
Source organism: Paralithodes platypus (assembly GCA_032716605.1). Lineage (NCBI taxonomy): Eukaryota > Metazoa > Arthropoda > Malacostraca > Decapoda > Lithodidae > Paralithodes > Paralithodes platypus. The sequence continues at coordinate 609,969 of CM064484.1, forward strand.
CCAGAATTAAGTTAAAAGACGTCATCGGTACAGAAGGGGTTAACTGGCTCTTCACAGGACGTAATTGCTTCTTTGTTTGAACTAGTTTTGAATCCTACTGTTGTATGAATTCCATTTTCTGCGTGTTGTCTCTCTGTGTCTGTTATTCTTCAACAACACATGAATCAACCCTTCGTCTTTTCTCAATATTCTTGGCGTTTCTTCTTTTCTTCTGACCTTTCTTGGAAAGACTGTATTACCATTCTTGCTAAAACAGGTTCACAAGAGTTGGGTGTGCTCAACCATGCCCGTGGGTTTCTGTACAGCTTCTTACTTTGTACAGAGGTACTGTGCGCCCGTGTAACACGTACTGTTCTTATGTTAGGGGAGGTTCTACCAAAAACATTTCGTGTCATCAACTCACCTCCTCTTACTAATTCTCCACAATCTTTCTCTACACGCCACAATATTACATCTCTCTCTCTCTTCTACCGGTACCATAATCATCAAATTTTGCAAGAGATTTCTCAGTGTATACCTCCTCCCCCACGAAGAGTAGGTGGCACCCACCTTTCAACACATTCCCTCAGATAGTTTGTACAACTTTGTAACCCAGCAGTGAACCAATTTTCTCAGTATTTTTTTACTCAATAAGCAAACTATGTCGCTCACTCCCTCAATCAATTCTTCCTTCATCCTATGACTTAAACTGCTTCAAGCTTCGTGTGTCCAGACGTTTTTACTCTAACATATCTTGAATTAGACACTTTCACTATTTCAATTTGGTGATCTCTCTCGCTCTCTCTCTTTCTCTCTTACACAGACACACCCGCAAGTAGACCAACAACACCAGCCATACCCAGACCACCAAACCAACACATAACAGCTCAACAAACACATTAAGGGGAGATGGGATGGTTTTTCTGGCCCCCTTCTCCCTCGTGTTTATCACTATAGGTTTTTAGATTTTTAAGACGATCGGCCTATTAATTTGGCAATTTGAAAACCTTTCACCCCATTTATTTGTCAATATTAAGCCTTTTCGCCTCATTAAGGTATCGATTGTTTTCCTGGTGAGCGATAGCGAGCCTGTAATTTAAGAGGAACCGGCCTTCGGCCGGGAAATTTTTCTACCGAAAATTGTGCAGATATATATCTTAAAGAGGGGTCCTGAATTGTTGTTTTTTTTTTTTTTTTATGGAGGTCTATGGAGGTAACTAGAAGAAGAATAAATAAATGACAAAATCGACCAAAAAGAGAATCATCCCCGAGATTGCTCGCCGCCGTAAACAAACCTATTACTCAAGCCTGGATATTGTTGGGGTTCCGGGAAAACTGCCCGCAAAGTTATATTAGCTGCGGCTTTGACTAGGTTTACCAGTTCTGAAGAGGGTTTGATGTACAGTTGTGGTTGAAAGTTTGTTGATGTTGTTCCTTATATCTATATATACATTATCTATCTGCTTATCTATTTACCTAACTATCTATTTATCTATCTGTCTATTTATCCTATTATATCTATATGTCTATCTCTCTATATATATTCTCTATTAAGTATATATCACAAATAAACGTGAACTACTAAATGTTTTAACTCTCAGCCGGGCTCAAACCATCGGCAGTCAGGTAAAGAGTCCATTCTTCAATCAAGTCTACCGCGGCGTGGTCGAGTTGATTTAAGCATTGACTCTCGTCCTGACTGTCTGTAGTTCGAGCCAGGCTTAGAGTATAAGTATGATATATATATATACTGTACATATTATATCTGCTCATTCTTATTATTAGGCTACTACTAACATTACTATTACGATAACTTGTTGTATTATTATTATTATTATTAGTGTTGTTATTGTTGTTGTTATCTCTTACATGTATGTGTGTGTGTATCCTATAAACATATTCATACTATACATGTACTGTACTAGTGTTGTGTACGTACGAACGCATTCTCCCCTTTTCCCATTCCTTGAGTGAATGAGTGTGTGTGTGTGTGAGTATGTGTGTGTGCGTTGAGTACTGTATATTATACTGCTTTATTGTTGTTATTATTTTTAATTATTGTTATCATTATTATTCATCTATCTATCTATCTATCTATATGCTCAGGCCCAATCCTCATTTTGGGGGTAGCCGACTCAAGACAGAGCAAGAACAGGGAAAACACAAAAACAACATAAAACAACAAATAAACACAGATAAAAAACACAAACTCACACACATCCAGGTCACCCAGGAGAAGACCCAGAGACCAGGGTCACCAAGGTCCCTCCAGCACTCCCCCGGCCCCGACCACCCGGAGAGGTTCTGATCTCGGCAGGCAGACATGCAGCGGAGCCAAAGCCACAAGCCCTCCCACCACACTTCCAGGCGCACCCTTCATATTAATCGTCTCCCCGGGCCAAGCGCCTGATGGACTATTATCTAGTCCAACTAGCACCCGATCCCTTACTCCAAATGACCACGTGTTCACTCAACTATTCACAAGCATTCTCCATTCACTCCTGTCCACCACCACTTCCCCTGCCTGATCTATAGTCATTCCTCTATCATCCAAAGCCTTTCTTACACAGTCTCTCCATCTCAATGGGGGTCTTCCTGCCCTTCTATCTCCCCTTGTACCTGACTCACATATTCTCTTTGTAAGCCTTTCATCTCCCATTCGTTCAACATGACCATACCAGCTCAGCACCCTTCTGTCCACTCTGGCTGACAAATGTTCCTGCTGCCCCACTCTCCTACGTATCTCTTCATTCCTCAATCTGTCTCTACGAGTAACTCCACACATACTCCTCAAGCAGCTCATCTCCATCACATCCAGCCCTCTTTTCTCCTTTTTCTTCAGAGCCCATGTCTCAGCCCCATACATCACTGTTGGCACAACAATTCCTTGATACAGTGCACTTTTTACTTTCACTCCGAGATTTCTCGTCTTCCACATACTTCCCATTGCTCCGAAAACCTTCCTTCCTTCACACACTCTCTGTTTTACCTCCACTTCCATACCTCCACTCCTGCTTATCGTTCCTCCTAGATATTTAAAACACTCTGCTTGTTCCAATATTTCCCCATCCAGCCTCACATCTAGATTCACCCTATGCTCTCCCCTATTACACACCATTACTTTACTTTTATTGACTTTCACCTTCAGTCTCCTCCTTCCACAAACCACAGCAAACTCTTTGACTACCCGCTGCAGTTTCTCATCAGAATCCGCCACCAATGCTGTGTCATCAGCGAACAGCAACTGATTCAACTCCCAATCTCTACCATTCTTTCCTACTAAACCCAATCCTCTTCCCATAGTTCTCCTTTTCACCACCCTCACCACACCATCCATAAACATATTAAACAGCCATGGTGACATTACACAACCCTGTCGCAAACCTACCTTTACCTCAAACCATTCACTCAACTCACCATTTCCTACTCTCACACATGCTCTGCTCCCTTTATAAAAACTCTTAACTGCTTCTAACAAATTTCCTCCTATTATTCATATAGTAGGTTAATAATAGTATCTACATGTTGCATTCCGTTGTTAGCCCATAAACAAATTGTGTATTTGTGCATACTGCTGTCTATTACCCATTACCCATACCCGTACTCCTTCCCGCTCCCTGTCCTACATGAGTTAATCAATTGTATGTTTTTTTTTCTTCTATATTCCAACTACTCCCTCTCGGGCATAGGCTGAGAGCCTGTACATTCAACGGTGAAGCCCGTGAGGTCTCGTTCCAGTCTAGAGGTTGAGACATGTGAAGCACTTTTTAGCTGCAACCAGCCCCTGCCATCTTGCCTTCGCAGGATGCATGAGACTTAGTTGCTCTCTCACGGTTTGAAACAGCCCCATCTCTGAAGCTGCCTTGCTCCAGTGCTTCACTGTTTCACCTCCTAGACTCGGGCCCTCACTCTCAGAACGCCGCCTATTAAGTAATGAACTCGCTAGGCATTGTCCCCCATGTAGCATATTTTGAATATGGGAATATTCATACAGTGCCATTTAACTCAATGACTGCGGGCTGTTATATACAATCACTACGGCACTTGTCATGTGACAATTGCCGAATTTCTGCCTTGAACAAGGACTGGGAGGCAGGCGAGCGAGTATAAGCAGCGCGGAACGGTCCCATCCATAGCCCCCCATGTCTGGGCCATCACTAATGGCAGTGGGAGACATCTCCAACTCCCTTACAGACTCGGGGATAGCAAAAAACGCTCAAACTCGCAATTTTTTACCGAATTAGCATCACCTGTGCAGTATCGTTGCACGGCAACCAGTGGTCGTACAGACATGATTCAGGTGTCATTGGAAAGGGCTATTCCTCTGCTGTCAGCGATATTATCATTGATATACGTTCTAGCTCTTCTTTATACATGAAAATGGGCAGGGAATGAAGGTTATTTTTAGTCCAAAACCCCCGTATTGTACAGTGGTGACCAAGCAATTCTCATATAACAAGTGCCGCAGTCATTGTGTTAATCAGGGAACAATGAGGGTATTTATTTTAGCTTTTCGGTGGGCTTTGTGGTAATGCACTGACACTCTAGGTACTGCACAAATTCCATCCTAATAATATTTTCTCATTGACATATCGGGATTCGAACCCGGGTCCTTTGGATTACCAGTCCAGTGGCAAGACCACTCCACCACACTTCCCCTACAGCGAAGGTTCTATTTACTAACCCAGACGGTAAGAGTATATTGGAAGAAGAGGTAGCAAAGGGGACGAGTGGCAATTTATTGCGGCAAGGGAGGCTGACTGAAGATGTTACATGCTACTGTAGGCCCACCACGCGAGGTCATTCCTTGTGAGGTGGTAAGCTAGGGTCTCAGACAGAACGATATTCCAGACTTCTCACTGTTCAAAAAGGTATTCTCTCGTCTACACCGCTTGATAAAGTCACCTGGAAATATGACTCCGTAATTAGACCCTTCGATAAATCCCTTAAGTGAAAATCTCCCCTTAAACTAGGATAACTTACTATAATAGAACTGGTAATAGAAGAGTATCGCAAGTACATAAACCCGTCCAGACTTGGGGAATACGCGTGTGATTATGATGATTACCAAGGAAAGCATAACGGTCGGAATCGTGTACACATAACTAGCTTGCATATTACGATATTTAACCCATTGCTGCGGGTGACGTTCCAGAAGGCATAGGCAATTTAGAGCAATTTCCAGGCTTTAAAAGCCTGTAAAAGCCGTAGAAATCGAGTGTCAGTGGGCAGGAGCGTGAGGGACCTCCGTCCGACCCTCAGAGCAGCTAACCGCTCACTGAGGTAGACTGTGGTCTCGCGCGGCTATCTTGAGAGTGTTGCCAAGCGAGCGAGAGCTAATAAATAGCGAGTTTTCCCGAATGTCTATGGCAACGCTGCGGGTGAAACCCGCCACCTACGAAGCTCGTTCTGGTGTCATTTTGAAGCTATTTTCGCCTAGTTTTCGGCAGAATACAGTTCATTTAATGCAGATACTTGATTTATCATTCAGGAGTGCCTGAATATGGGCTATATAGAACAAATAAGCCCGCAGCCAGAGGGTTAATAGTAGCACCCAGTGTTAGGAGGAGGTTTATTTATCAGTATGGATGAATGTGGAATGCCAGATGCCATGTATATACAGTATATATATATATATATTACATATGTTTTAGTCTCTCAGTGGGGTTCGAACCGTCGACCGTTAGGGCGATAGCCGGCGCTTTAACCAACTCCACCACGGCAGTCTAAAAGACACTCAACCTTCTATCCTAGTTATGTTAAGGAGAAGGGAAACCCACTAGGAGAATGTAATTTTAATTCATACCTAGTCGTAGGATCCATATTCCAGAATACCATACAAGGATTTTTGACAAGTGTCCCGACGCAACTCGGGCCAACTCGACCTGACGGTCGACGGTTCGAACCCCACTGAGAGACTAAAACATCTAGTGGCTCAAGTGTATTTGTGATATACTGTATACTTAATATATACTGTATATATATGTATATATATATATATATATATATATATATATATATATATATATATATATATATATATATATATATTATATATATATATATATATATATATATATATATGCTACTAAAACATTCCCCTGAATGATAATGAACAACCGACGAGTTTACGCATGAAAACAAAATTAATATCCTAATCAAATTATCTGAAAAACAAAAATAAAACTAATTTGACAGACAAAAACACTGACAAGTGAGCTGGTCGTGAGACACCATTTAACTGTCTGACTATGCCTTTACTAATATATACTTATCCATGATTCGGTTCATTAAGACATTAGCCTTTTTTCCCCAATATTATCATTTTCGACTTTAGTTTCTCTATTCTTGTTGTGTCTTGGGTTAGAGAGCCAGGCATTCCATATCGCTAAATAACTCTTGGGATTACATTAATATAGAAGTGTTTGGTTACTGGGAGAGAGAGAGAGAGATAGAGATAGAGAGAGAGAAAATTTAAGACCTTTCGACCCATTTCGTTGTCAAAACTAAGACTTTTTGTGCCGTCTATGTGTAATTTAGTCAAGGAGGTCCCTCATTTGGGCGGTACAATTTTCCTCCGAAAATAGAAACATAAATAAATATATAAATAAAACAAAAAGCACACACACTCCCCATAAGCCCACCCACTCCCCATAAGCCCACCCACTCCCCATAAGCCCACCCACTCCCCATAAGCCCACCCACTCCCCATAAGCCCACCCACTCCCCATAAGCCCACCCACTCCCCATAAGCCCAAACACTCCCCAAAAGCCCACCACACTCGCCATAAGCCCACCCACTCCCCATAAGCCCACACACTCCCCATAAGCCCACCCACTCCCCATAAGCCCACCCACTCCCCATAAGCCCACCCACTCCCCATAAGCCCACCCACTCCCCATAAGCCCACCCCCTCCCCATAAGCCCACCCACTCCCCATAAGCCCACCCACACACCATAAGCCCACACACTCCCTAAAAGCCCACCCACTCCCCATAAGCCCACACACTCCCCATAAGCACACACACTCCCCATAAGCCCACACACTCCCCATAAGCCCACCCACTCCCCATAAGCCCACCCACTCCCCATAAGCACACACACTCCCCATAAGCCCACACACTCCCCATAAGCCCACACACTCCCCATAAGCCCACACACTCCCCATAAGCCCACACACTCCCCATAAGCCCACACACTCCCCATAAGCCCACACACTCCCCATAAGCCCACACACTCCCCATAAGCCCACACACTCCCCATAAGCACACACACTCCCCATAAGCCCACACACTCCCCATAAGCCCACACACTCCCATAAGCCCACACACTCCCCATAAGCCCACACACTCCCCATAAGCCCACACACTCCCCATAAGCCACACACTCCCCATAAGCCCACACACTCCCCATAAGCACACACACTCCCCATAAGCCCACACACTTCCCATAAGCACACTCACTCCCCATAAGCACACACACTCCCCATAAGCCCACACACTCCCCATAAGCCCACACACTCCCCATAAGCCCACACACTTTCCCATAAGCCCACACACTCCCCATAAGCCCACACACTCCCCATAAGCCCACACACTCCCATAAGCACACACACTCCCCATAAGCCCACACTCCCCATAAGCACACACTCCCCATAAGCCCACACACTCCCATAAGCCCACACACTCCCCATAAGCCCACACACTTCCCACAAGCCCACACACTCTCCATCCGCCCACACTCCCCATAAGCCCACACACTCCCCATAAGCACACACACTCCCCATAAGCCCACACACTCCCCATAAGCCCACACACTCCCCATAAGCCCACACACTCCCCATAAGCCCACACACTCCCCATAAGCCCACACACTCCCCATAAGGCCACACACTCCCCATAAGCCCACACACTCCCCATAAGCCCACACAATCCCCATAAGCCCACACACTCCCCCTAAGCCCACACACTCCCCTAAGCCCACCCACCTCCCCATAAGCCCACACACACTCCCCATAAGCCACACTCCCCATAAGCCCACACACTCCCCATAAAGCCCACACACTCCCCATAAGCCACACACTCCCGATAAGCACACACACTCCTCGTAGGCCCACACACTCCGCATAAGCGCACGCAGTCTCCATAAGCGCACACACTCCCCATAAGCCCCACACCACTCCCCATAAGCCCACACACTCCCCATAAGCCCACACACTCCCCATAAGCACACACACTCCCCATAAGCCCACACACTCCCCATAAGGAGACGGTATTTAGAGTTACTTCATTAAGATAAAGTAGAACAATTAAACACAAATAATTAAAAGTGAGTTAAAGTAATATACTTAACGTAAAGTAGAGTAATGACAAGGACATGGAGGTTACCGCTCCTCCCCGCCCACCCGCCATGGAGGTTACCGCTCCTCCCCGCCCACCCCGCCCACCCCCCATACTCACCCCCCCGACCCCTTACCTAACCCTATTACAGTATACTGTATATACTCACCAATCCTTTCTCTTTCGAACTCTCTCTCTCTCTCTCTCTCTCTCGCTCTCTCTCTCTCTCTCTCTCTCTCTCTCTCTCTCTCTCTCTCTCTCCGACGCCCATGTAGCTTAGGAAAGCCCCCCGAATCCTCAATTATAGCCGGTTTCGTTTCAACTGACGGTAAATTGCAAAGTTTCCATCAATATTTCTCAGTTAATTTGAAGATCTTTTAGCGGAATATGGGACGAATTATTAAAACTTGGTCTTACTATAATGCAGAGGCATAGTCATTCCATATTGTTCTATTAAGTATCGAAACATTAGGTGCTAAGAGATTCCATTTATAGTCAGCTAGAAAGAAACAGAGTATAGATATAAAACGCCCTCAAATACCCTCGGGTAGATAATTATAGTTGTATATTTTTTGATAGGAACCTCTCTCCGACTAAGTCAGATTTCTCTAAAATTGTAGGCTTGGTACCCGCTACGACATATTTCTACTGAATAATGTACACATTTTGTTTCTAGGGTGGGCGCTTTCTTGAGAGAGAGAGAGAGAGAGAGAGAGAGAGAGAGAGAGAGAGAGAGAGAGAGAGAGAGAGAGAGAGAGAGAGAGAGAGAGAGCATTAACTAATTACACATATTTTTTTGTGTACAGAAATTTGTTCCCACCCCGCCCGGCCTTCTTTTGTCTATGTGGAAATTGGATAGCTTTTAGGACGAATACATTTTAAAAGGAAATTAATCGACCGGTATATTTTGTTTTCCCCTAAGGTGTATAATGTGGGAATATGTGAGGTATGTTATATATGTATATCACGTTTTTAGTTTCCTCCCTAGACCTCCATATCACTTGGATGTTTTTTCAAAGTTTAATGGAGGTCTAGGGAGGAAACTAAAAATATGTTATACATATATATATAAACGAACAAATAAATACGACCCATCCCTCCTTAAGGGGAGATGGTTCACTTTTTGGGCCATTTTTGCATGTATTCATTATTTTTCTAGTTTCCTCCCTAGACCTCCATCAAATTTAAAAAAAAAACATCCTTTAGATCCCCCTTCTAGATTAATTTATACATTTTTCGGTAGAAAAATTTCCCGGTCGAAGGCCGGTTCTTCTAACATTACAGGCTCACTATCGTTCTCCAGGGAACAAATCGACACCTAATAGCACAAAAGGTCTAAATATTG
>CM064484.1:619732-754177 GCA_032716605.1 Paralithodes platypus
CTTGATTTATCATTCAGGAGTGCCTGAATATGGGCTATATAGAACAAATACAAGCCCGCAGCCAGAGGGTTAATAGTAGCACCCAGTGTTAGGAGGAGGTTTATTTATCAGTATGGATGAATGTGGATGCCAGATGCCATGTATATATACAGTAATATATATATATATATTACATATGTTTTAGTCTCTCAGTGGGGTTCGAAACCGTCGACCGTCAGGGCGATAGCCGCGGCTTTAACCAACTCCACCACGACAGTCTAAAAGACACTCAACCTTCTATCCTAGTTATGTTAAGGAGAAGGGAAACCCACTAGGAAGAATGTAATTTTAATTCATACCTAGTCGTAGGATCCATATTCCAGAATACCATACAAGGATTTTTGACAAGTGTCCCGACGCAACTCGGGCCAACTCGACCTGACGGTCGACGGTTTCGAACTCCGACTGAGAGACTAAAAACATCTAGTGGCTCAAGTGTAATTTGTGATATACTGTATACTTAACATATACTGTATATATATGTATATATATATATATATATATATATATATATATATATATATATATATATATATATATATATATATATATATATATATATATATATATATATATGCTACTAAAACATTCCCCTGAATGATAATGAACAACCGACGAGTTTACGCATGAAAACAAAATTAATATCCTAATCAAATTATCTGAAAAACAAAAATAAATCTAATTTGACAGACAAAAACACTGACAAGTGAGCTGGTCGTGAGACACCATTTAACTCTCTGACCATGCCTTTACTAATAAATACTTATCCATGATTCGGTTCATTAAGACATTACCCTTTTTTTCCCCAATATTATCATTTTCGACTTTAGTTTCTCTATTCTTGTTGTGTCTTGGGTTAGAGAGCCATGCATTCCATATCGCTAAATAACTCTTGGGATTACATTAATATAGAAGTGTTTGGTTACTGGGAGAGAGAGAGAGAGATAGAGATAGAGAGAGAGATAATTTAAGACCTTTCGACCCATTTCGTTGTCAAAACTAAGACTTTTTGTGCCGTCTAGGTGTAATTTAGTCAAGGAGGTCCCTCATTTGGGCGGTACAATTTTCCTCCGAAAATAGAAACATAAATAAATATATAAATAAAACAAAAAGCACACACACTCCCCATAAGCCCACCCACTCCCCATAAGCCCACCCACTCCCCATAAGCCCACCCACTCCCATTAAGCCCACCCACTCCCCATAAGCCCACCCACTCCCCATAAGCCCACCCACTCCCCATAAGCCCAAACACTCCCCAAAAGCCCACCCACTCCCCATAAGCCCACCCACTCCCCATAAGCCCACACACTCCCCATAAGCCCACCCACTCCCCATAAGCCCACCCACTCCCCATAAGCACACACACTCCCCATAAGCCCACCCACTCCCCATAAGCCCACCCACCCACACACTCCCCATAAGCCCACCCACTCCCCATAAGCCCACACACCCCCCATAAGCCCACACACTCCCCAAAAGCCCACCCCCTCCCCATAAGCCCACACACTCCCCATAAGCCCACACACTCCCCATAAGCCCACCCACTCCCCATAAGCCCACCCACTCCCCATAAGCCCACCCCCTCCCCACTAGCCCACACACTCCCCATCAGCCCACACACACTCCCCATAAGCCCACACACTCCCCATAAGCCCACACACTCCCCATAAGCCCACACACTCCCCATAAGCCCACACACTCCCCATAAGCCCACACACTCCCCATAAGCCCACCCATTCCCCATAAGCCCACACACTCCCCATAAGCACACACACTCCCCATAAGCCCACACACTCCCCATAAGCCCACACACTCCCCATAAGCCCACACACTCCCCATAAGCCCACACACTCCCCATAAGCCCACACACTCCCCATAAGCCCACACACTCCCCATAAGCCCACACACTCCCCATAAGCACACACACTCCCCATAAGCCCACACACTTCCCATAAGCACACTCACTCCCCATAAGCACACACACTCCCCATAAGCCCACACACTCCCCATAAGCCCACACACTCCCCATAAGCCCACACACTTCCCATAAGCCCACACACTCCCCATAAGCCCACACACTCCCCATAAGCCCACACACTCCCCATAAGCACACACACTCCCCATAAGCCCACACACTCCCCATAAGTCCACACACTCACCATAAGCCCACACACTCCCCATAAGCCCACACACTCCCCATAAGCCCACACACTCCCCATAAGCACACACACTCCCCATAAGCCCACACACTCCCCATAAGCACACACACTCCCCATAAGCCCACACACTCCCCATAAGCCCACACACTCCCCATAAGCCCACCCCCTCCCCATAAGCCCACACACTCCCCATAAGCCCACACACTCCCCATAAGCCCACACACTCCCCATAAGCCCACACACTCCCCATAAGCCCACACACTCCCCATAAGCCCACACACTCCCCATAAGCCCACACACTCCCCATAAGCCCACACACTTCCCATAAGCCCACACACTCCCCATAAGCCCACACACTCCCCAAAAGCCCACACACTCCCCATAAGCCCACACACTCCCCATAAGCCCACACACTCCCCATAAGCCCACACACTCCCCATAAGCCCACACACTCCCCATAAGCCCACACACTACCCATAAGCCCACACACTCCCCATAAGCACACACACTCCCCATAAGCCCACACACTCCCCATAAGCCCACACACTCCCCATAAGGAGACGGTATTTAGAGTTACTTCATTAAGATAAAGTAGAACAATTAAACACAAATAATTAAAAGTGAGTTAAAGTAATATACTTAACGTAAAGTAGAGTAATGACAAGGACATGGAGGTTACCGCTCCTCCCCGCCCACCCCCCATGGAGGTTACCGCTCCTCCCCGCCCACCCCGCCCACCCCCCATTCCCACCCACCCGACCCCTTACCTATCCCTATTACAGTATACTGTATATACTCACCACTCCTTTCTCTTTCGAACTCTCTCTCTCTCTCTCTCTCTCTCTCTCTCTCTCTCTCTCTCTCTCTCTCTCTCTCTCTCTCTCTCTATCTATCTTTCCGACGCCCAAGTAGCTTAGGAAAGCCCCCCTAATCCTCAATTATAGTCGGATTCGTTTCAACTGACGGTAAATTGCAAAGTTCCCATCAAGATTTCTCAGATAATTTGAAGATCTGTTAGTAGAATATGGGACGAATTATTAAAACTTGATCTTAATATAAAGAAGAGACATAGTCATTCCATATTGTTCTATTAAGTATCGAAACATTAGGTGCTAAGAGATTCCATTTATAGTCAGCTAGAAAGAAACAGAGTATAGATATAAAACGCCCTCAAATACCCTCGGGTAGATAATTATAGTTGTATATTTTTCGATAGGAACCTCTCTCCGACTAAGTCGGATTTCTCTAAAATTGTAGGCTCGGTACCCGCTATGACATATTTCTACCGAATAAATGTACAATTTTTTTTTTTTTTTTGTAGGGGATCCAGTGAGAGAGAGAGAGAGAGAGAGAGAGAGAGAGAGAGAGAGAGAGAGAGAGAGAGAGAGAGAGAGAGAGAGAGAGAGAGAGAGAGAGAGCGCGCATTAACTAATTACACATATTTTGTTGTGTGCAGCCATTTTTTTCCCACCCCGCCCGGCCCTCTTTTGTCTGTGTGGAAATTCGATAGTTTTCAGGACGGATACATTTTAAAAGAAAAATAATCGACCGGTATATTTGTTTTCCCCCTAAGGTGTATAATGTGGGAATATGTGAGGTATGTTATACATTTATATAACGTTTTTAGTGTCCTCCCTAGACCTCCATCACACTTGGATGTTTTTTTGTGTAAAGTTTAATGGAGGTCTAGGGAGGAAACTAAAAACATTATATAAATATATATAAAGGAGCAAATAAATACGACCCATCCCTCCTTAAGGGGAGATGGTTCACTTTTTGGGCCATTTTTGCATGTATTCATTATTTTTCTAGTTTCCTCCCTAGACCTCCATCAAATTTAAAAAAAAAACATCCTTTAGATCCCCCTTCTAGATTAATTTATACATTTTTCGGTAGAAAAATTTCCCGGTCGAAGGCCGGTTCTTCTAACATTACAGGCTCACTATCGTTCTCCAGGGAACAAATCGACACCTAAATAGCACAAAAGGTCTAAATATTGACGAAGAAATGGGGCGAAAGGTCTTAAAATCTACTAACTAATGGGGCAAACATCTTAATATCTGTAAAATAATGGGGCTAAACATGAGGGAGAAGGGTGCCCAAAACGTGAACCATCCTTAAAATAATAGGAAAGCTAAACTGATGACTGGTGTGTGCGAGGGATACTACAGAGAATGGTAAAGAAAGAAGGTTGCATGTATGGTGTAAACAAATATATCTATCAGTGCACTATATATTATAAAGGGTATACAAAGGATAATTAAAGTGGCCATAATAATCTACAACATTTAAGGGGAGATGGGCCGTTTTCTGGTCCTCTATCTTCCTCATGTTTAGCCCCATTAGTTTTCAGATTTTAAGACGTTCGCCCCATTAGCTTGGCGATGTTAAGACCATTCGTCCCATTTCTATATCAATATCAAAACGTTTCGTGCCATCTAGGTATCGATTATTTTCCTGGCGAGTGATAGCGAGCCTGTAATTCTTAGAGAAACCGGCCTTCAGCCGGGAATTTGTTCTGTCGAAAAATGTACAAATTTATCTTGAACAGGGGACTAGGGAGTGTGTTTATAAGCGGAAACTAAACAATAAATGAATATATAAATAAATTGACCCCCACCAATAACCACTGTACCCTTAAAGGTATAATGTTAAACCAATCCAGTATCACATCGCCCGTCACTTTTGTGGTGCATATCGCCCCTGGATGTTGGCACTGGGAATCCCACCTCCAGAATGTACAGTCGCGCTAATAAGTCAGGTCTCGGCACCAAGTATGTTTTGATCAACAATTGGTATCAGCAATATCTAAGCTTCATTTCTTCATATCGAGTGAAATATACAAACATGTTCCTACACTTACCCACCCTATTCAACATCTGACAGACATTAATACAGCACAGAGTAAGCCAAACGTAATGCCAGATGGGACATGACTTATTAGCGCGATTGTACTCCAACTAAGGGATCAGCAAGCCTTATCTTGCTGATCCTCCCTACCCCTTTAATCCCTTCTGTACCGGCGACGTCTTTGTTATGATATGCGAGCTATATTTAGACGATATGCGAGCTATATTTAGACGATATGCGAGCTATATTTAGACGATATGCGAGCTATATTTAGACGATATGCGAGCTATATTTAGACGATATGCGAGCTATATTTAGACGATATGCGAGCTATATTTAGACGATATGCGAGCTATATTTAGACGATATGCGAGCTATATTTAGACGATATGCGAGCTATATTTAGACGATTTTTTGCAGTTTACGAATTATCTGTGGAAGTAAAAAGGGATAAGTGAGATGGTTCGAAGCCTGTTAATTGCTGGAGGACCTATTTTAAATTGCATAATATCATGCAGAATACAATGAAAAGGACGTCTCCGGTACAGAATGGGTTAAGGGAGTGAATGTTTGGCTACTAACTGACTGCAACACGTACCTTCATATAGTTAGTTAAAATAGGACTTCAGAGGCTATCAACCCTATTGGATTATTAAGCCAGCACACTGTAAGTCAAGAATACCGTCAGGACTGGAGCCTCTCTGCGAAAACTCCAGTCCCTTGTTTATATACTTGTTCTTACCCTTATATATTATATCCTTGATTTTTTGTAAATGGTAACTAAAGTCTCCCTAATAGTATACCATTAGGGGGAGATACCGTATTTATTTGCCTTATTATTGATTTTTATATTATGTTATTAGTCTCCTCGCTAGACCTCCTCAAACTGTAAATAACACCCCCAAGACCCTCCTCTAAGATAAATTTGTAAATTTTTCGGTAGAAACAAAATTCCCGGCCTAGGCTCGCTACCGCTCGCCAGTAAAAAATCGACAAGTAAATGGCATGCATGGTCTTAATATAAACAAAGAAATGGGGCGTACAGTCTTAAAATCGCCAAATTAATGAGCCGAACGTCTCAAAATCTAAAATCGAATGGGGTTAAACACGAGGGAGAAGGGGGCGAGAAAAACCCATCCCTCCTTAAGGGGGGATGGGCGGGTTTTCTGGGCCACTTTCTGCCTCAAGTTTTGCCCCATTAGTTTTCAGATGCTAAGATGTTTGCCCCATTAGTTTGATTTTAAGACATTTCAACCCATATCTTCGTCAATATTTAGACCTTTCGTGCTATTTAGGTGTCGATTTTTTCCCTGGCGAACGATAGTGAGCCTGTAATGTTGGAAAAAACGGCCTTCGGCCGAGACATTTTTCTATCAAAAAATGTACAAACTAATCTAGAAGGGGGATCTAATGGATGCTATGTTTTTAATTTGATGGAGGTCTATGGAGGAAACTAGAAAAATAATGAATTCATGCAAAAATCGCCCAAAAAGTTAACCATCCCCCCAAGAGTACGTTGATAGTTATAAACCCATCTTATTATAAGGATAGAGAGGTAAATCAGGATCCAGTGATCCTAAATACACTTTTCATATCCATTGTAAACCCTTAATTTTTGTATTGTGTATCATACACAAGCAACGCTAATTATATAAACTTAGTCTTGCACTCCCCTCAGGATAATGACGCGTTTAGACAGCTTATTTTGGCAACCATTAGACTATTTTATTCAGTCTACGATGTTGTGTGTATGTGTGTGTGGTGTGTGTGTGCGTGTTTTGTGAAGACCAAACCAAATTCCACCCGTCTAATGCAGCCAAGGAATCACGTCAATAATAACATAACTCACATAATCCCACATTATACACCTTAGGGAAAAAAATATACCGGTCGATTAATTTCCATTTAAAATGTGTCCGTCCTTAAAGCTATCGAATTTCCAGAAAGAAAAAAGAGGGCCGGGCGGGGTGGGAAAAAATGGCTGTAAAAAAAATATATATATATAATTAGTTAATGCTCTCTCTCTTTCTCTCTCTCTCTCTCTCTCTCTCTCTCTCTCTCTCTCTCTCTCTCTCTCTCTCTCTCTCTCTCTCTCTCTCTCTCTCTCTCTCTCTCTCTCTCTCTCTCTCTCTCACCGGATCCCCTACAAACAAAATGTGTACATTTATTCAGTAGAAATATGTCGTAGCGGGCGGTATCGAGCCTGCAATTGTAGAGAAAAATCGAAAAATATACAAGTATAATTATCTACCTGAGGGTATTTGGGAGCATTATAAAACTATATTCTGTTTCTTTTCAGCTGACGATAAACATAATTTCTTAGCACCTAGTGTTTCGATACTTAATGGAACAATATGGAACTACTATGTATCTGCATTTTAAGATAAAGTTTTAATAATTCGTTCCATATTCCACTAAAAGATCTTAAAAATAACTTAGAAATGTTGATGGGAACTTTGCAATTTACCGTCAAGGGTGGGGGGGGGGGGGCTCTGATTTTGCCCCGAGGGGCGAATTTATTGAGCAGAGCCACCCATCTTATAAGGGGACAACCACTGGTATAGCGATATATACTGGTGAAAGAGCCATTATTCCACTGAAACAACAGCATCGTCGTCTCGTTACATTCATATTTGTGTTTATTAATCAGATAGGCTTTATTCAGATGTGTTATTTTACTTTCCTCATTTGATTGGTACATTTGCTGTATATACGAAGCTCATGATTATTACCTTTAAAAAAAAACGTGAATCGTGACTGAATTACTAATCGACTGATTCCAAATAATAGCATTACAGAACTAATGCAATCATGTGAGTAAACTGTGCATATTCTGCATAACAACAATGGTTATTGAGGTCATAGTTAGCTAAATACAATGATTACATACATTGCAAGTGACATTTAAAAATATATAATAGCTCATTGATAATAATTATCTATAATGTAAATTAGTCGATGAATAAGAGAGAAATAGGCATGGCAACATGAAATGCTTAGAGGTGTCCGGTGTCAATTAGTTATTTTGGATTGTAACCAATACACAACACAATACCTATACACAATTTATGTTCATGGGAAAATATAATCACTCCCTTAGCAGCTGATTGTTCCATACTTTTTGTTTTTTGGGAAGAAATGGACTCGTAGGTCACGGCCAGTTCGTCTATTTTTCCCGCATATCCCGGTGGCCAACGCCGGCCCAACGTTTGGGGCCCATGTTTGTTTATTCCGCCACACCCCCTCGCATCGTTCCTGCCATTTGTTGTAAACAGACAGACGACACACCGGCGATCACAGCGCCATCTATTGACCAAGCTATGTCATTATCTTTGTTTCATAATTCCCCATAAAAGTTGACACTCCGTATATTCTTTCCTCTGTAGTTGATACCCTCTGAAATCCTATTTTAAATACCTAGCACTGTGCTTACAACGTGTGTGCAGGTTGAAGAAAACTCTGTCTTATAGTCTGTGTTTCTGTGGTGGGTGAAGTGATTTTGCCGAGGTTGGTAGCAGGGTGATAAACCGGAGTAATTTGTTTGAAGACTTGAATGAATATGAGAAGAAATACAAGACAATTAGCATGAAAGAGCATTGTTTTGACGATAGTGCCACTTACAAAAATCCGAATTAGAACTATAAACCACAATGTTATCTTTCCATAATTATACACTAATAGAGACTAAGACAAAAGACAAGGCCGTAGTTTGAAACCCTGGTTGGTAGTTCGTGTTGAGCGGTGCTTCAGTTGTAGGTGGGTTGGTAGGGGAGGTAGTAGGTGGGGAGGTTGTTGCTGTGTTTGGCGGGCTGGCCGAGGTTTGCTTAAGGGGAGATGGCTCACTTTTTGGTCCAATTATTTAATGTATTTATTATGTTTTTAGTTTCCTCCCTACACCTCCATCAAACTGTAAAAAACAGCCCCAAGAACCCCCTTCAATATATATTTTTAAATTTTTCGGTAGAAAAATGTCCTGGCCGAAGGCCGGTTACTCATAAAATTACAGGCTCACTATCGCTAACTAGGAAAATATCGACACCAAAATGACACGAAAAGTATTAATTGTGACAAAGAAATGGGGTGTAAAGTCATAAAATCGCCAAACTAATTAGTCGAACGTCTTAAAATCTAAAAAAACAATGTGATTAAACACACAAGGGAGAAGGGGTCCATAAAACCCCGCCCATCTTCCCCTAACTGACTATTTATTGGAGGGCCGCGTCCTTCACGGAGTTCTCGCTGCGAGGTAAGGAGCATCAGGTTTCTGTATGTCTACCACAATATTTTGTGTTGTGTTATATAATAAGTATTTTCTTATATTTTATATTGTATATTCTGTATTGATGATGTAATGGTTAGTGTTTAACATTTGTGTGTGGTAACCCAGGTTGAAATCTGTGTGTGGTAACCCAGGTTGAAATCTGTGTGTGGTAACCCAGGTTGAAATCTGTGTGTGGTAACCCAGGTTGAAATCTGTGTGTGGTAACCCAGGTTGAAATCTGTGTGTGGTAACCCAGGTTGAAATCTGTGTGTGGTAACCCAGGTTGAAATCTGTGTGTGGTAACCCAGGTTGAAATCTGTGTGTGGTAACCCAGGTTGAAATCTGTGTGTGGTAACCAGGTTGAAATCTGTGTGTGGTAACCCAGGTTGAAATCTGTGTGTGGTAACCCAGGTTGAAATCTGTGTGTGGTAACCCAGGTTGAAATCTGTGTGTGGTAACCCAGGTTGAAATCTGTGTGTGGTAACCCAGGTTGAAATCTGTGTGTGGTAACCCAGGTTGAAATCTGTGTGTGGTAACCCAGGTTGAAATCTGTGTGGTAACCCAGGTTGAAATCTGTGTGTGGTAACCCAGGTTGAAATCTGTGTGTGGTAACCCAGGTTGAAATCTGTGTGTGGTAACCCAGGTTGAAATCTGTGTGTGGTAACCCAGGTTGAAATCTGTGTGTGGTAACCCAGGTTGAAATCTGTGTGTGGTAACCCAGGTTGAAATCTGTGTGTGGTAACCCAGGTTGAAATCTGTGTGTGGTAACCCAGGTTGAAATCTTTGTGTGGTAACCCAGGTTGAAATCTGTGTGTGGTAACCCAGGTTGAAATCTGTGTGTGGTAACCCAGGTTGAAATCTGTGTGGTAACCCAGGTTGAAATCTGTGTGTAGTAACCCAGGTTGAAATCTGTGTGGTAACCCAGGTTGAAATCTGTGTGGTAACCCAGGTTGAAATCTGTGTGTAGTAACCCAGGTTGAAATCTGTGTGGTAACCCAGGTTGAAATCTGTGTGTAGTAACCCAGGTTGAAATCTGTGTGTGGTAACCCAGGTTGAAATCTGTGTGTGGTAACCCAGGTTGAAATCTGTGTGTGGTAACCCAGGTTGAAATCTGTGTGTGGTAACCCAGGTTGAAATCTGTGTGTGGTAACCCAGGTTGAAATCTGTGTGTGGTAACCCAGGTTGAAATCTGTGTGGTAACCCAGGTTGAAATCTGTGTGTAGTAACCCAGGTTGAAATCTGTGTGGTAACCCAGGTTGAAATCTGTGTGTAGTAACCCAGGTTGAAATCTGTGTGTGGTAACCCAGGTTGAAATCTGTGTGGTAACCCAGGTTGAAATCTGTGTGTAGTAACCCAGGTTGAAATCTGTGTGGTAACCCAGGTTGAAATCTGTGTGTAGTAACCCAGGTTGAAATCTGTGTGGTAACCCAGGTTGAAATCTGTGTGTAGTAACCCAGGTTGAAATCTGTGTGGTAACCCAGGTTGAAATCCCGGTGGATCACATGTTTCCATTACTTTCATTGCGGAGGAGTTTGGTGTTGGAGTGAAATTGATCATATAGATTTTATTGTATTCATATTATATTCTTGGGTACTTATTACCGAAGCTACCACTATTTTGTATTCCGTATTAGAAGGCTAATATAGAATAAGGGGTAATCATTGGGAAAAGCCTCGCACCCTTATTTGTCATGCCTTTTCCTCCAGATTTTGATAAATTAGGGTTTTCATGGTTCGTGTTCTATTTTCAATGTGGGATACAAGTTGGGTTGCGGGGGGCTTTGCCCCCCTTACCCCTCATGACTTATTGAAATCATCATCTATGTTGCCAGGAGGGGGTAAATATTGATTATACTCCATAATGAAGATGTTTGTAAACAGTGAGGATATCCTCACTTTCTATCAATGAAATACACCATATTAGACCTTTTTAAATAACAAAAGATTAAATAAAAAACCTAAATTAACAGGAGTTCTTGTTCTGCATAATTACCATAATATTAAATCAGAGGAGAGGAAGTAACTTATATGACGCTTCGAAATAACTTCAGAATGTCGAGAAAAAAGGTGACGAGCAAAAAATGTGAAAGCTGATCGTAGTAGACGCGATCAGTCGGCCAGTTGGGGTTTTGTGTGGAGGGTTGGAGGTTGTGTGTGTGTGTGTGTGTGTGTGTTTGAGAGAGAGAGAGAGAGAGAGAGAGAGAGAGAGAGAGAGAGAGAGAGAGAGAGAGAGAGAGAGAGAGAGAGAGAGAGAGAGAGAGACAGACAGAGAGAGTGAGAGTGTGTGAGTGAGTGAGTGAGTCAAAGCCTAGATTAAAGTATAGTGAAGGTTGAAATGCCTATTAACCTTATTTGGTCTGAGTGAGGTAATTTTGTACCTCCCCTGTTTCGTTCCTTTATTTTGAAGATTTTAAGACGCTTAGCCCTATTAGTTTAGTGAAAATAAGAAGTTTCACCCCATTTAGATTTCCTTTGTGGGCGAGCGATAGTAAGCCTGTGATTTAGCAGAAATCGACCTTCGACACTTTTCTATCAATAACATATAGACCTTTAGCTTGAAGGGGGTCTGGGTGAAAATGTATTAGTTTGAAGAAAGACTGGGAAGGTGTTCATGTTCCCCTTCATTACAAACTAATATACATTGATCGAAAACGGCTACAAACAAGCAAAATCCCAATAATATTTACAGAAATATATCATAATAACCACCAAGACGTCGGACAAGATATTGTAAACGCAGACTATAATTAATAGAAAGAACCTAACATAATTAAATATATTAATCATTGCCGAGACTGAATTTGAATCTTGATAGCATAATGTATAGTGCGCGGAATTTCGATGTGAGTATCCTGGGTTCGAGTCCTCGGAGTGCCACATGTATTTGTTGATTTAATTAATTGAGTTTAGATGTGAAGTTGGTTGGTGTAAAAAACAACAATTCAATGATTAAGTGAAGACATTGAAAACAAAATCCCTAGTATGTATGGAGTTTCAAGTTATTGGGAAATTAGAGGTATACACATCGATAATATGCAGAATAAACAGCTAGAATAGGGTCGTAGTACATTAACAAACAGCTAGAATAGGGTCGTAGTACATTAACAAATATATAAAGCCAAATTAATCATACTTTTAATGCACCAGAAACTTACATTACTAGTGCATTTCTGTTTAATTTCTATGTTTACGGCTCCAACTTCCTTATAGCTCAAAACTCTCTGGTGGTCAGTCTGTGGAACTATTGCCAACATATTATACCATAATTGATACAGTTTAGGAAGGAGCTGTGGGAGTTAACCCTTATAGTGCAGGTGACGTCTGTTTTATTTTATTCTAGCTATGTTTCCACGATTTTTAGCCTCTTAGGAAAGTTCTGTAGCAGCTAAGATGGTAAATTGAGATAGTTGAAGCCTTTTTATTAATAGAGATCCTTCCTAAGCTAAACAAAACCATCTTATAACAGTCAGAATTTAATGAAAAGACATCTCCCGTCCTTACAGGGTTAAAAAGGTAAGGACGGGCCCAATCTGAATTCCATATACCTTTCCCACTTTAACACACAAAGAGCGGGTGGTAGGGTATTTTACACTGTGCCGCCCAGCGGGGGGTTTTTACCCAAAATAGGGTTGTTTCCGTGCTCATTTTCATGCATAAACAAGACCCAGAGCGTAAAACAAGTATCTATCCCTGAAAGGGCGTAAACAGAGCTTTCCAATGACACCCGAACCATCCTTGTACGACCACTGGTTCTCTTGCAACGATCGTGCAACACGAGTGCAAAAAACCTAAAATAAGGTAATTTCCGTACATAATTCCCTGTGTAGCGAGTGAGAGAAGGGGAAGGAAGGTGGTATACAGTTCAGTACATCCACGGTGGTCATGGGGAGCGGTCATAAGGTTACTACGCTCGTCCCACCGCTCAGCTCTCTCTCTCAGCAACATTACGTGCTGAAAATGGCACTCGACATATGTGGTGCACCGCCACATAGTCCAAATTTATTTAACTCGACAGATGTCGTGCGCCGTTAGTTAAGGGTTAAAGGGGGATGGTTCACTTTTTGATTGATGTTTTCATTTGTTTATTATTTCCTCCCTAGACCTACATCAAGCTTAAAAAAACACCCACCCATGACCCTCCTTATAGATAAATGTGCACATTTTTCGGTAGAATAATTTCCCGGCCTAAGGCCAGTTCCTCTTAAAATACAGGCTTGATATCGCTCGCCAGGACAAAAATCGACACCTAATGACACGAAAAGTCTTAATATTGACAAATAAATGGGGCGAAAGGTCTTTAAATCTCCAAGCTAATGGGTCCAATGTCTTAAAGTGTGAAAACTAATAGGGCTAAACATGAGGAAGAAGGGAGACGAGACAAACGACCCATCTCCCTTTAAATAGAATAATAAAATGCTAGCCACAATAAACTCTCAAAACAGGCATTAGTCTCAAGGGGTTACGGTTGACAATCGCGTGTGATATATACTGTAGTCTCTGAAGCCTAAATAGTCTCAAAATATCTCGGAATATAGTCTCGAATACCTAAAAAGTCTCAAAATAGTCTTTAGGACCTAAATAGTCTTAACATAGTCTTTATGACCTAAATAGTCTTAACATAGTCTCAAAATAGTATCTAAAGTCTCAAAATATTTGTTCTATAATCTAAATAGTCTCAAAATTATCTCTGCATATAGTCTTGAAAACCTAAATAATATCAAAATAGTCTTTAAAACCTAAATAATCTCCAAATAGTCTAAAAATATAATCTCTATAATGTAAATAGTTCTATAATAGTCTGGAAATAGTGCCTACATAGTGTATACATGTTACCAAGATACAGTTGATAATCAAAGGTTTACGGTAAAGTCTTCCGTGTCATACCGACTGTATTATTTAAGGGGAGGTATTTAGTTTGTTCCCTAGACCTCCATCAACCTTAAAATTACACCCCCTTGAGTCCCTTTCAAGATAAATTTGTACATTTTTCGGTAGAAAAATTTCCCGGCCGAAGGCCGGTTCCTCTTAAATTACAGGCTCGCTATCGCTCGCCAGGATAAAATCGGCACCTAAATGGCACGAAAGGTCTTAATATGGGGTAAAAGTTCTTAAAATCGCTAAGCTAATGGGGCAAACATTTTATAATATCAAAAGCAATGGGGCTAAACTTGAGGGAGAAAGGGGTCAAGAAAAAAATCCCTCCAGTGGAGATCTCCCCTTAAGAGAACGTTATTGTATAGCCTATTTATACTTATTTATAATTATTACCGGCATATATATTGGTTTTAGTTTGCTCCCTAGTCCTCTATCAAACTAAAACAAATAACACCCGAAAGAACCCCTTCGAGATAAATTTATAAATTTTTCAGTAGAAAACTGTCCCGGCCAATGGCCGGTTCCACCTAAATTGCAGGTTCGCTATCGCTCGTCAAGAAAAAAATCGACACCTAAATAGGGCGAAAGGTTTAAAGATCGCCAAACTATTGGGGCAAACGTATTAAAATGTCTTTACTAATGGGGCTAAACATGATGAAGGGGGTTAAACAAAAGAAATACTTCCCCTTAAAGACGGTGGCACACAACCAAGTTTCTCAGCTATATGTATCGGAAACTTGAATCCGCTACAATATGCCACCATATACAGTATACAGTATATTGAATTTAATTTTTATTCCAATATTAAGGGGCTAGTGGCTGTTTTTTCGGTCATTAATTCATGTATTCATATTTTTCAGTTTCATCTTTATAGATCCCTCAAACTTAGAAAAACACCCCCTAGATAAATTTGTAAATTTTCGGTAGAAAAATTTCCCGGCCAAAGGCCGGTTCCTTTTATAATTACAGGCTCGCTATCGCTTGCCAGGAAAAAATCTACACCTAAATGGCAAGATAGGTCTTAAAAATGACAACGAAATAGAGCTAAAGGTGTTAAAATCGGTAAACTAATGGGCCGAACGTCTTAAAATGTCAAAACTAATGAGGCTAAGCACGAGGGAGAAAGGGGTCCAGAAAAACGGCCTATCTCCCCTTAAATTGAGTTATAAATGATAGGGAGCTCTAAGATGCAAAATAGTTATATTTATAAATATATTTGTCAGATAGACTAGATTTTAACTACTTTTTGACTCGGATACTATGACTGATGCATGCACCGCTAAAGTGCTCGGATACTATGACTGATGCATGCACCGCTAAAGTACTCGGATACTATGACTGATGCATGCACCGCTAAAGTACTCGGATACTATGACTGATGCATGCACCGCTAAAGTGCTCGGATACTATGACTGATGCATGCACCGCTAAAGTGCTCGGATACTATGACTGATGCATGCACCGCTAAAGTACTCGGATACTATGACTGATGCATGCACCGCTAAAGTACTCGGATTACTATGACTGATGCATGCACCGCTAAAGTGCTCGGATACTATGACTGATGCATGCACCGCTAAAGTGCTCGGATACTATGACTGATGCATGCACCGCTAAAGTGCTCGGATACTATGACTGATGCATGCACCGTTAAAGTGCTCGGATACTATGACTGATGCATGCACCGCTAAAGTGCTCGGATACTATGACTGATGCATGCACCGCTAAAGTGCTCGGATACTATGACTGATGCATGCACCGCTAAAGTACTCGGATACTATGACTGATGCATGCACCGCTAAAGTACTCGGATACTATGACTGATGCATGCACCGCTAAAGTGCTCGGATACTATGACTGATGCATGCACCGCTAAAGTGCTCGGATACTATGACTGATGCATGCACCGCTAAAGTGCTCGGATACTATGACTGATGCATGCACCGCTAAAGTGCTCGGATACTATGACTGATGCATGCACCGCTAAAGTGCTCGGATACTATGACTGATGCATGCACCGCTAAAGTGCTCGGATACTATGACTGATGCATGCACCACTAAAGTGCTCGGATACTATGACTGATGCATGCACCGCTAAAGTGCTCGGATACTATGACTGATGCATGCACCGCTAAAGTGCTCGGATACTATGACTGATGCATGCACCGCTAAAGTGCTCGGATACTATGACTGATGCATGCACCGCTAAAGTACTCGGATACTATGACTGATGCATGCACCGCTAAAGTACTCGGATACTATGACTGATGCATGCACCGCTAAAGTGCTCGGATACTATGACTGATGCATGCACCGCTAAAGTGCTCGGATACTATGACTGATGCATGCACCGCTAAAGTACTCGGATACTATGACTGATGCATGCACCGCTAAAGTACTCGGATACTATGACTGATGCATGCACCGCTAAAGTGCTCGGATACTATGACTGATGCATGCACCACTAAAGTGCTCGGATACTATGACTGATGCATGCACCGCTAAAGTGCTCGGATACTATGACTGATGCATGCACCGTTAAAGTGCTCGGATACTATGACTGATGCATGCACCGCTAAAGTGCTCGGATACTATGACTGATGCATGCACCGCTAAAGTGCTCGGATACTATGACTGATGCATGCACCGCTAAAGTACTCGGATACTATGACTGATGCATGCACCGCTAAAGTACTCGGATACTATGACTGATGCATGCACCGCTAAAGTGCTCGGATACTATGACTGATGCATGCACCGCTAAAGTGCTCGGATACTATGACTGATGCATGCACCGCTAAAGTGCTCGGATACTATGACTGATGCATGCACCGCTAAAGTGCTCGGATACTATGACTGATGCATGCACCGCTAAAGTGCTCGGATACTATGACTGATGCATGCACCGCTAAAGTGCTCGGATACTATGACTGATGCATGCACCACTAAAGTGCTCGGATACTATGACTGATGCATGCACCGCTAAAGTGCTCGGATACTATGACTGATGCATGCACCGCTAAAGTGCTCGGATACTATGACTGATGCATGCACCGCTAAAGTGCTCGGATACTATGACTGATGCATGCACCGCTAAAGTGCTCTGATACTATGACTGATGCATGCACCGCTAAAGTGCTCGGATACTATGACTGATGCATGCACCGCTAAAGTACTCGGATACTATGACTGATGCATGCACCGCTAAAGTGCTCGTGACAAAGGCTTTAGTGATAGTTAACACAACAAGAGCATTAGATACCATAGTTGTAATTTAGTCAGTATTGAGGTGTAATGTGATGATTTAATTAGTACAGTAAATGTTATGTGTGTGAATTTATATAGTGTTCATATTTATTTATTATATTCGGACTGGTGACCTAGAGTTAATTCACCCCTAAAGCCATCCGTATGAAATTGAATATGGGCTTTAGCATGTAAGTGAATTGGAGACTATATTGTAACCTAGATCGGTCTACTTCCGCCATATTCATGCCACTGGTGTCATTAGCCTCTCTGTATACTCAAATATGTTCATACCCATTGAAGTGCCCTTTTTAACCCTTAACTATCGGCGCGCAACATAAGTCGAGTATAATAAATCTGGACTATTTGGCGGCGCTCGACATAGGTCGTGTGGCAATTTCAGCACGTAATGTTGCTGAGAGAGAGAGACAAGTGGTGGCAGGAGAGTAGCGAGCGTATGACTGCTCCAGACCACCGCGGCGAACCTACTGACACGAATCCCACCTCCTCCCTCCCTCTCTCACTCGCTATATACGGAATTGTATGGGGAAAGTGCCGAATTACATGCTTTTTGCACTCGCGTTGCGCGGTTGTTGCAAGAAAACTAGCCATCATAAAAGGATCGTTATGGTGTCATTGGAAAGCTCTGTTTATGCCCTTTCAGGGATAGATACTTGTTTTACGCTCTGGGTCTTATTTAGGCATGAAAATGATCACGTAAACAGCCCTATTTTGGCTAAAAACACCCCGCTGGGCGGTACATATAAATAAACCGCCTAGCCCGCTAATAAGGTGTTAATAGGGCCATAACACAATGTGGGACCTATCTACCCTCTCTGGGCTTAATACTAAGAAGGCGTACGGTCCGGATGGTGTTCGTCCTGTTGTTCTTAGCAAACTCTTTTGTCTCTGTTTCTCCTCTAATGTCTTTCCTTCTTGCTGGAAGTTTGCTCTCATTCAACCTGTCCCAAAGAAGGGTGACCGCTCAACCCTCCAACTATCGTCCTATTGCTCTCATCTCTTGTATCTCTAAAGTTTTTGAAACTATTCTTGCTTCCAAATTTCTTAAGCATTTCTCTTCTCATAATCTGCTCTCAGATCGCCAGTATGGCTTCCTTAAGGATCGCTCTACTGGTGATCTTCTTTCATATCGTACTAACTCTTGGTCATCCAACTTTCGGGACTTCCGTGAGACTTTTTCTGTTGCACTAGACATATCGAAGGCCTTCGATAGAGTCTGGCACAAATCTTTAATTTCCAAACTGCCCTCCTTCGGTTTCTGTCCCTCCATCTGTGCCTTTGTCTCTAATTTCCTTTCGGCCGTTCCATAGCTGCGGTTGTGGACGGCCATCGCTCATTTCCTCATCCTATCAACTCCGGTGTTCCTCAGGGTTCTGTCCTATCTCCTATTCTCTCTCTAATTTTCATAAGTGATCTTCTCAACTGTACATCCAGTCCCATCCATTCATATACAGACGACTCTACCTTACACCACTCAATTAGTTTTCCAGAACGCCCCAGCCAGCGTAAACGTAAACGTAATGAAGCCATAAAATGCCTATCTTCTGATCTAGCTACTATTTCCAATTGGGGTAGAGAAAACCTTGTTGCATTTAATGCTTCCAAAACTCAATTTCTCCATCTTACTACCCGTCAGGAACCTCCAGAGGACTATCCCTTATTCTTCAACAATACAAAAATCAACCCTTCATCTTCTCAACGTTCTCGGTGTCTCTTTTTCTTCTGCTCTCACTTGGAAAGACCATATTACCAGTCTCGCTAATGCAGCCTCCCCGAAGCTGGGTGTGCTCAACCGCCTCAAGGGGTTCTTTACCCCTGCGCAGCTTCTTGCTCTGTACAGGGGCACAGTACGTCCTTGTATTGAGTATTGTTCACATGTGTGGGGAGGATCCTCTCATACCGCACTCCTAGATAAAGTAGAAAGGAAAGCCTTTCGTATCATTAACTCCCCTCCACTCACCAACTCTCTGCAATCTCTCTCTCTTCGCCGCAATGTTGCATCTCTCGCTATTCTATCGCTACTACAATAATCAGTGTTCCTCGGAGCTTACCCAGTGTATACCACCTCCTCTACGTAGGGTACGTAGTACCAGCCTTGCAACACAATCCCACCCCTACTCTGTGCAACTTTCCAACCCAAGGGTGAAACGCTATTCTCAGACTTTCTTCTATTCAACTGCCGAGCTCTGGAACTCTCTCCCAGAATCAGTCTTTCCCTCTTCTTATGACTTAAATTGCTGCAAACTCAGTGTGTCCAGGCATTTTAGCTCAAACGTCCCTTGATTTCGGCCGTGTCACTCTTTGAAATCTGGGGGAGGCACTCGCTGCAGGCAGTTATGCCATTTGTCTCCCTCATTCACATAGAAAAACAAATCTGGGAAGTCAAAATAAGCATATTAAAATACGAAACACAGTTTATTATACAAAATATATATGTACAGTACAGTACAGCCATAGACTACAGTAGATCTAAACTTTACACGAAAATAAAACTTTGCAGTAAGGGACCCAAAATCGGAGACGAACCCCTATGTTTGAACCTCAAAACCGGGAAAATATCAAATTTTCACAGTTTCGAGGTTCGAACTTGGGGGTTCGTTCTACGAGTTTGGGTCCCTGACTGCAAAGTTCCATTTTCGTGTCAAGTCCAGATCTACTGTAGGCTATGGTACAGCATATACAGGAGTCATATAATCAATAATCCAATACAATATGAATACAATGTACAGCCGATCAGAGTATAATCTGTTCATGGAGGTGGAGAACATTTATAAATCTTGGATCAATTTACTTATCTTGGCAGTGTGATACATGAAAGTGGTGAGTCGGGGAACTGTCAATTGTCGCCTCAGTTTAACATAAGGTGGTTATGGATTTAATCAACAAAAGTCTAAGTACCTGTGCAGAAGGACGAAGCTGCGGATCTTTAAGACACTGGTGCTCTGTCTTATTATATTGGTGTGAGACATGGACACTTAACAGTGAGTTGAAGAGACGCATCAACTCCATTTCTCTCTAATTTTGTTTTCTTATTTGTTGTGTTAATTCAATAAATAAAGTGTTATTGATATAAATATGTACAGTTGTCCACAGATGAAACAGAGACACCCTTGGTCTGTCCAAGACCTCAATAGAGGGCAGCACAATTAGTGACCATAAAATATCTGGTAACAGTGATGGTGAAGGGGTAGTGGGTGAAGGTATGGGGTGGAGAGAGGGGGGAGAAGGGTACAGGCATAGAGTACAGATTGGATAGAGGCGAAAGCGTGACGTCACACGGTTATTTTGACGTCCTAGGGATTTGGTGGCAGGACTGTTGTAGGGCATACAACCAAAACACCTCGGTCGTTTTTCCTTATTAGATACTCCTTGATATCTGTGCACCTGGCTTGTTTGCAGTGTTACCAAAGTAAGGGAAATTCCGCAAAATGAGGGGCAATTGATTAAAAAGGGAATGTCTTGTGATTTAATGTTGGTGAAAACACTTGTAAATTATTTAAAATAAAATAGATATATAAAAGCAAGAGGAAAATATTAGGAATACATATACAATATAAGTAAATACTTATATATGATGTAAGCTGTATAACTACAAGCAACACAACAAGAATTAAAATATAATTTTGAATATATATTATTAGTTACATGTTATGTAGATGTTAATTTATAAAGTTGCACTAAAACAGGACAATAGCCGACTTGCGAGTTTCGTTCTATAAGGAAGTTGGAGCTGTAGACAACGATAATTAACAGAATGTACAACTAAAATACGGTTGTAGTACATTTATAAACACATAAAACCTAATTCAACATACCATTTATCCATCAGAAACTTACATTATTATTGCATTTATCTCTAATATCGATGTTCACGGCTCCAACTTCCTTATAGCCTGGAACTCCCAAGTGGTCATTTCACGAAATACGTTCATAGGTTATCCTTATGACATCTAGGGATATTTTGTCCCAGCATGTTTGACGTTGGCAACTCCCCACTCTCACAACAACAATGGTGGGGGTAGAAGAGACGTGGCTGTGAACCTCCTCACAATGCCGACCATTTCACGATGATGTGGCCTCTACAGTAGCCTCTACTTATGTCTATTTAACTCTGTCATGTCTACAGAGTCTCTGGATAGCGTAGAATTGATTATTAATAGCGTTATTAATACAAGGTAGGGATTATTACGAATTAATGGGGACCCTCCTGTTTTCCTTTGCGATCGTGCTGCCATCTCTCGAACGCGCGGCTCGCTATTTTCAAATTTGTAGCGTCTTTCTTTCCTCTCTATCCAATCTGTACTCTATGGTACAGGAGTGGGAGGGGTAACCAGCGGCGAGGTGGGACCAGGTGGGGGTGGAGGGAAGTGAGTGACCAAATACTTTACTGTGAAAGAATAATTAAGTTTGTGTTTTGATCATTATGTGGGATCATGATTGCAAATTATTGGAGTAGTGAGGTGTGTGTAGCATAATAAACGTGCTACAGGCTGCCAACTTGCTCTTGCACTCACTCTCTCTCTCTCTTTCTCTCTCTCTTCATATACAATATACAGTACTGTATATGTGACAGATAGGCATTAAAATATATGATATCTTAAATCTCTAATGTAGTACTACTTCATATTTTATCTCTGCTCAGAGCGCCTACTGAGTTGTGATATCGGGAATGTGTTATTGTTCAAACATGGGAGCGTCAGATACAACTGAACTACCTGTTGGTTACCTAACAAGGGGAAATGTAGTCATTGTTATTATTTGTCAGTTGGCAAGTCAGTCAATCTTCCAATATTATAGTTAGTGTTTCAGCATAATGGTGAGTGTATAGGTCATAGTAGTAACGAAAGTATGTAATGCATATATGGTGTATATAATACGGTATCAATGACACGCCAATTAAAGTGTTTTCCAAGTGTACCTGAAGTGTTATCAGTGTTGGCATTTCCACGGGTATATAATCGTTTTTCATTATATACGTCCATAAGAATGTAAACAATATAATATTATATATTAATAAAACCTTATTCAATGCAACTATTAATAATTTATTTTTATTAATTTCACTCTAAAGCAGAAACCAGGAAATAAAGGATGACTAATATTTTTTGACATAGCAATACACCTGTTCAAGAAAAGCAACCAGTTATACATAATATGTCAATACAATCCTCA
This sequence comes from Paralithodes platypus, assembly GCA_032716605.1. NCBI lineage: Eukaryota > Metazoa > Arthropoda > Malacostraca > Decapoda > Lithodidae > Paralithodes > Paralithodes platypus. The sequence goes on from CM064484.1 coordinate 642,358, forward strand.
GCGTTTTGGTATAGAGGCGCAACAGACCATGTCATAAAATAATATCCCCACATTGAAAACTAAGTTATATTTATTGGTCAAACCTCTTGGTAGATATGCTCAACAATAATGACGCAAGGGTGGTGTAAGCTTAATATCAAATGAAAACACGATTATGCAGAACCTTTCCGGTATACCAGGTATTTTTTTATACGTTTTGACGGCATCAGTAGAAGTGAAAGTGTTAAATGTGATAGCGTTAGGGTCATTCTTTGCTACGGGTTCTAAGCTGTTTACAATTGGTTAGTGTATCAGATATATGAGCATACGCTTCTTCACTTATTGTGGCATATATTAAATGAGTTCATTAATTTTTGGTGGGACGTGTTGTAGTTGCAGGAGTAATTGAGATAGCCATTACCGATTTTATAGATAAATAGCATTCCAAAACTGAGGAACATCCAATCATGATCGTGAAATTAATGTGAAAAAACTCACACGAAAGAAAGGGTTGGGAATACATTAAAATGAAAATACTGAATAGGATTGAAATAATTATGGTGAGCAAAAATGCATAGTATATACAACTAGTAAAACGAAAATAATGCCTTGTGCTACTTTATGATATATAATTGTTTTTAAGATAATTAGAGAAATTCATAATATCATGACATAGGCAAAAGTAGACTTCGAAAGTTTGAGATATAGCTACTAACAATCTAGAGAAAGATGAACCAGGAGAGATACATAAAGCTTGATGTATTAACTTTAAGAGATTATAGAAAACAGGGAGAGATTAAAGGCGCAAAAGAGAAACGGGAGCAACGAATTATCAGTCCTCATTAATAATTTAAATCCGTTCTCAAAAAAAAAGGGTGAACGTTCATTTATGTGGATATATGACCTGTGATTTCGTATCATATTTAACAGTAAATGTGAATAACATAAAGCTTAACAACAAGGTCAGTATCTAAAAGATGATTGAAAAGAAGGAGTTGCAGCCTTTCCGTTTTAATTGTCAGAATTTTTGTACGAAAAAACACACTTGGTATGGAATAAATCTTAATTCAATATTTCTTTAGGTTACCAATAATACAACCTTGACAAATATTGCCAATCAATAATATAAGGTCCATTGATTTCTTAATATATTTAGTTACAAACCGACTTTACAATAACATTATTGGTAACTCTAGATGTTATGCATCCTTATTTACCAATAAAGAGGGTAATCTTAATCGTACTAAATAATTGACTCACATAAAACCTGTAGAGCGAGACTGATATAAGAGCGTGGTCATTTTATAGTTAGTAGATAATTTGTCTATGTGAGTTAGTGAGACTAAAGGCAGAACTGCCTGTGACGAGTGCCTCCCCCATAATTAAAAGAGTGACAGGGCCAACATCAAGGAATGTTCGAGCCAAAATGCCTGGACACACGGAGTTTGAAGTAATTTAAGTTATAGGATGAGGGCAAAATGGATTCAGGGTAGATCATTTCAGAGCTCAGCTGATGCATAGGAGAAAGATTGGGAATATTGCTTCACTCTTGGGTTGGAGAGTTGCAAAGGGTAGGAGTGGGATTGTGTTGGTAAACGGGTTCTAAGTGCTCTTCGTAGAGGAGGTTGTATACATTGAGAGAGGTCTGAGGACCACTGATTATTGTAATATCGGTAGAATAGCGAGAAAGATGCAACTTTACGGTGAAGAGCGAGAGATCACAGAGAGTCAGGGAGTGGACGTGAGTTAATAAGACAAAAGGTTTTCTTTTCTACTTTGTCAAGAAGTGCTGTGTGAGAGGATCTTCCCCACACATGTGAACAACACTCAATACATGGACGCACTGTGCCTCTGTACAGAGCAAGAAGCTGTGCCAGGGTAAAGAACCCCTGGAGGCACTTGAGCACAACCAGCTTCTGGAAAGCTGTTTTAGCAAAGGTGGTAATATGATCATTTCCAAGTCAGATCAGAAGAAAAGGAGACACCGAGAATACTAAGAGAAGATGAAGGGTTGATTTGTGTATTGTTGAAGTATAAGGGAAAGTCCTGTGGGAGTTCTTGATGGGTAGATAAATGGAGAAATGGGTTTTGGAAACACCAAGAGCAACAATATATGTTTTGCCCCAAATGGGAATTGTTGATAGGTCAGAAGATAAGTGTTTTATGGCATCGTCACGTGACGTTTTGAGGGATTGTTTGCTGGGGGGTTCTGAAAAAAAATAGTTGAATAGTGTAAAGTAGAGTCATCAGCATATGTATGAACAGCTGATAGTTGATAGGTTAAGGAAGTGAAAGATGGCCATCCACAACTACAGCTATGGAACGGCCAGGAAGGAAAATAGAGCTAAAGTCACACATTGAGGGACAAACTAAAAGAGGGTAGTTTAGATATTAGAGATTTGTGCCAGACTCTATTAAAGGCCTTAGATAATTGTTTAGCGCAATAGAAAAGGCTTCATCGAAATCATGAAGGGAGGATGACCAAAAGTTAGTAAGATATGAATAAGATATGAAAGAAGATCACCAGTAGAGCGACCACTAAGGAAGCCATACTGGCGATCTGAAAGCAGATTACTGTACAGTATATGGGCAGAGAGATGCTTAAGACATTTTGAAGTAAGAATAGTTTCCAAAACTTTAGAGATGCAAGAAATGAGAGCAATTGGACGATAGTTGGAGGGTTGAGAACGATCACCCCTTCTATGGGATAGGTTGAATGAGAGTAAACTTCCAGCAAGAAGGGAACACATTAGAGGAGAGACAGACAGAAGAGTTTGCCTAGGCAGGGAGTCGGCACGGAAGCACAGCTTTTTAGTACAACAGGAGAAACACCATCACGCCTTCTTGGTATTAAGCCCAGAGAGGGTAGAGAGTACATTATTTAAAAGAGATTACGATATTAGGTATAAGTAGGAGAGGGGGGGGGTTGGAGAGGGAGGAATAGCATCGGAATCATCCAAGGTGGAGTTTTTAGCGAAAGTTTGGGTGAAGAGTTTAGCTTTGTCAGAGGAAGCAGTGACGGTAGTGCTGTCAGAGTGGAAAAGGGGAGGGAAAGACAAAGAAGAACAATTAGTGGAGAGGTTTATGGCTAGATACCAGAGAGCTTGGGAAGAGCTTAGATTTGGATAGTTCAGAGAGAGGAAACCTGACCAAGATTCTAACCCACTCACTCCAGGTATATTTGGAAGAGCTGGGCACCATAACCACTCGGCCATGAGCATATGGCTGAGTGGTTATGGTGCTCAGCTCTTCCAAATATACCTGGAGTGAGTGGGTTCGAATCCTGGTCAAGATACCTCTCTCCCAACCTGTCCAACATTATCATTAGAAATTGGATAGTTCAGTGCATTTAACATAGAATCGATAAAAGAGTGTTTGGTGAGACGAAGAACAGATTTGGCTTGATTCTGGGCAGACACATAGGAAAAATAAGATTCTTTGGTTTGAAGGCGTCGGTACCGTTTGAATGTTTCATCCTTATTGCGGACAGAAGTAGAACAAGCGTAAGTAAACCAAGTTTATTTTACATTAATCTAAGGGAAAGAAAATGGAATGTATGCCTTCATGCACGAGAGGATTATATTGGTAATGCGTTCAACACTCTCCGAGGGTCCCCGGCAACGGAAGCAAAAATAATTCCATGGGAAATTAAAGAAATACTGCCGAAGAGCCTCCCAGTTGGCATCGCCAAAGTGCTACAATTGCCGCCGGCTGGCTAGTTCGGCTCAATCGGGTGGCCGTACTGGAGAGATAGGACAGGTAAGAGAGATAGATAAGAGGAGCCCAACTGAGGGAAAAAATCGACAGTATAATAGGAAGGGTTAGAAGTTAGAAACAAGTCAAGAATGTTAGGCCGATCTCCGAAGCGATCTGGGATACGGGTGGGTTGCTGAACCAACTGCTGTAGGTCATTTAGGATAGAAAAGATATAGACTTGTTCACCAGGTTGATCAGTGGAATGAGAGGAGAGACATTGGCGGTGGTGAACGTTACAATCTCCTAAGATGGTGATTTCTGAGGAAGGAGAGATGTTTAGGATGTGTTCCAGTTAAGAGTTTAGATACTCAAAGAATTTAGGAAAGTCAGTAGAGTTAAGGGAAAGATAGACAACACAGAATTATTTAGTATGAGAATGACAGGAAAGTTTGAGCCATAAAGTGGAGAATTCAGAGGAGTCAAAATCGGGAACACGAGAGCCAGTGAGTTTGCTGGGCACGTTGTTACGATGCAGGTTCTCAAAGACACAGGGCTCTTCAACATTGGACTAGATAATGGCAAAATGCAACAACGGTAACACTAGATCCAACCCCTGCCTTAAACACTGGAAAACAAAACACCATTACCGCCCTGAGTCGTGCCTGGACCACGAGGTATCCTATGACTCGGTAACTGGTGCACACACACTAGGCTGACGCTCGATGAAACAGCCTATTCTCAAACAGTAAAAGATTACTCGTTTAGGTTACACAAAGAAAAGATATGTAACGTCATTATTTAACGTTACGGTAGATACTCAAATAACTGGCACTCCTGTAATAAAGAAAGTGCAATGCTAGTCCTGCAACATCAACTGGAAACTTCTGAAATAAGTCTGGTGCTGGGAAGATGTTCGTAAAGAATCTTGAACAATTATAATGCAGAATACGGGTCACAATAAATACTAGGACATATAGTAATAATAGGCAGGCGAATAATAAAGACTGCGCAAAGGTAGTAATGCTCGACAACTAAAGAAATGCTTCGTGACACAACGCAACAGCCTACTAGGGTTGTGCAACTCAACAACAACCTCGGCTCAAAAGTGCAGTGAATAATAATGTTGCATACATATAATAATGGGGGCTTATCTCTAACCAGTGTCTGCTCAGTTAATAAAGTCTAGCTGGGGTATCAAGGCAGGGCAACAATGGGCGAGCATGCGGCTCGTAGCCTAACGTTGTCCGAGGGTGGTATAATGAAGATTACGTTATATGACGGGGATGCTCTCTTGATAAATCTAGGTCTCTAGTACCTAGTTCTATCCTGGCGATCCCTCAGAAGTCAACACAAAGAGGCAGCACTATGTTGTGAGGGATAGGCTATGGCCCTCTCACACCACAGTGCTGTGCTCGCAAAGTAAACCCACCCGAAGACAACCTAGGCTCTCACAGTACCTGTCGATGTCGTGCAGGGCTTAGCTAACACTGCACACATCGGAGACAACGACACAGTAACCTTACCCCTAGTCTAGCTTTAAATAACTAAGCAGAATCACTCAACACCCTGCCAGGGAGACATATACCGGTCTACAACCTTCCCGAGAGAGGACACACACGGAAACGTCCGTCTCTCCAAACCTCATTAAAGCCTAATACATAGAAATATCTGAGAGCTTCGCGTACAATACGACTGGCCGACGGTCAACGTCTATGCTGAAACCAGAAGGGATTTTGAGTTTAATAAAGATTAGAGAATGAGAAAGGAGAAGTCGAGAGAGAGAAATAGTATGCAAAGTGGCGAGTATGGGGGACAGAATTGCAAAGGATGTAGACGATACGCGTGTCAGGCCAGCTCTGAGCTTGGTAAAAAACCATGACGCCGCGACGGGAAGGGACTAGTTGACCACCCGGCCGCCAACGCCGTCGGCGCTCAAGCGAGCCGCGTCACAGCCTACCCCCCGCTGCCAGGTGTACTCCCTCACCCGCTCTCGCTCGCCTCCCACACAAGCAACATTTATATTATAGCGAATATAAAATATAAGGCGCGGTCACAGACCAAAACAAAGATCACTTCTAGACTGTCTGTGGCAACACGACACTAACGAAATAAAGCAGATCATTCTAGGACAACTGTAGCCCATCCCCCCATCCTGGCGAGCGCTAGCGAGCTGCAATGCCCCACGCAACCATCTGCTAACGCCGGGAGGCGTCACAACGTATGCACAGCATCCGCCTTTGGCTTTGAAAGTAGGATACAGAGAAAGGGCTGCTATCAGTTGCACACAATTATGTCTTAAAAAATGTGGTAGCTTTAATTTATTTTACAAAATCAAGGAACTGCACTGCAAATACAAATAGTGTACAGTAGTGTGGAAATAGTGTACAGTAGTGTGGAAATATAATCATGGTCGACCCAGTTTGCTATAACAGTAAAACTGCAGACTAAAACATACAATAAATATAGCAAAGATAAATAGGTAGATAAACCTTCTTCATTTACTGTAATACTGTATATATATATATATATTGTTTCTAAGTAAAGTAGATATACAACCGACAAACAGTTTGTGCTTATGTTCCAATAGCGAAAGAGAGAGAGAGAGAGAGAGAGAGAGAGAGAGAGAGAGAGAGAGAGAGAGAGAGAGAGAGAGAGAGAGAGAGAGAGAGAGAGAGAGAGAGAGAGAGAGAGAGAGAGAGAGAGAGAGAGAGAGAGAGAGAGAGAGAGAGAGAGAGAGAGCTAGAGCGAGCTAGAGCTAGCAAGAACAAGTTGCCAGCCTATAGCGCGTTTATCATACAACACACACCTCTAAACCACTCTAAGCCACTGTTTTGACCCACTCTAAACCACTGTTTGGACACTTGATGCTCAATGTTTTGGAGGACAAGCAGCCTAGAAGGGTCACTAGACCTGTTGTTGCTTGATTTCCTTTGTACTCCTTTGTACCTCTACCTAATCTTATCAAGGTTTATGGTATTATGAGGCTCTGAGAAGATGTTTGTTCATAGTTGAATATTTAATGTATAAGAATTCGTAATATAACTATCACAATCGAAGGTAGGTAAGTGAGATGTTAGACAACTGATTTATTATGCCATTACCAAAGTTTAAATAAATTGTTCTTCATATAAGAATTAACACTCCAGCCACTGGTTTCTTTGTAATCCACCACCACCTACCCCTATCCTGCACTACTGCTAGGTTGCCCTCTATAGTTTGTCACCCCCCACTTTGTATCTTGATCTATTTATGCATATTCTGTCTCGCGCTCGTCTTCTACCTTTCATGTAACGCTTTTTATCATAGTTTCGTATCTTTCTTGAATTTGCCTAGCTTACCTCTGCCGTTTTAACCATGAGTTTTAGTGTCACATAGTGTTCATGGGCTTGGTGCTAGTCCTTATAATAATAAAAATAATAATAATTAAAGTTGCAAGCAACGATGTCCGGGGTTCGAGCGGTTTTGCAAGCAGGGTATTGTGTTGGATACAAAAGCTGTGTCACAGATATCAAAAGATAATTTAACTTATCGGGCTTGGAGAAACTACAGAAGGAACAGATTGTGCAAACAAACAAGAGCGAGAGAGGGAGAGATTGGCTGTATAAGGGATCTGCCTCTATTCGTTTAGTAACAGTTGTAGATATGTGGAATTGGCTACCGAGTGCTATAATGGGATCAAGAACAATAGATCTTCAACTTGAAATTAGATAAAACGAGATAGGTTGGGTGTGAAAGGGATCTGCCATGTGTAGGTCAATCGGCTCTCTGCAGACTTCCGTTTTCTTATTTTTGTAATGTTCTCATTTGTGAGGGAGAGAGAGTATGGCGAGAGAGAATAGGATGTCGTAAACGTAAGAAAGATAGCGATAAATATGAGAGAGAGAGAGAGCGTGGGATTGCTTGGGTGTGAAAGGGATCTGACATGTGTGGGCCAATCGGCTCTCTGCAGACTCCGGTTTTCTAATTTTCTCATTTGTGAGAGAGAGAGAGAGATTAGGATGTCATAAATGTAAGGAAGACAGAGATAAATGAGAGAAAGTTTTTATGAGATGGGTTGGGTGTGAAAAGGATCGGTCTTGTGTGGGCCAATTGGCTCTACAGACTCCCATTTTCTTATGTTCCTATTTCTTACAATTGTGTTTTGGTTGCAGGTATACAGTATAACATGGGTGTATAGTAAGTAGTGTAAATAACAGGTAACGTTTATGAGATGGGTTGAGTGTGAAAGGGATCTGCCTTATGTGGGCCACTTGGCTCTCTGCAGACTCCCATTTTCATCTTGGTTGCATGTGTAAGGGATCTGCCTCATTTGTACCGGTGTGCAAAAAAACAAGAGCAGGAGACAAAGAGATTGGCTGTGTAAGGGATCTGCCTCTATTCGCTTGGTAAAAGAGTTGTATATATGTGGAATAGGCTACCGAGTGGTATAGTGGGAACAATAACAATAGAGCTTCAACTTAAAATTTGATAGGACGAGATGGATTGGGTGTGAAAGGGATCTGCCGTGTGTGGGCCAATCGGCTCTCTGCAGACCAGGGCTTAAAAACGAAATTATTTTTCAAACAGTTCGTTCCGATCAGAAACAGTATTATTAACGTTTCGTTTTTCGTTCCTCCTCCAAACATAACGTTCCTGAACCGGTTAGAAAGAAATGAAAACCAGTTAGAACGTTATTCTCAAACCATGTATTGAATATGCTATTATACTAATAGATAATAATGCCTATACATGACTACATTCTTATAGATGGTAATAAAGCCATACATTTCATGGTGCACAGTATCCAACAAAATCAAACCCTTAGGTGCCGAAAGAACTATGTTATTATAAGACTTAAATAAGACAACACATTTACACATATACTGTATATACAATACAGGAAGCGTAGTGTAGGAGTATGCAATCTCAATTGCCGTAAAGAAAAGACAGGAATCACTAAATTATGTATTAATATTATATATGGCAAAACATATATTAATTCGTAAAATCACCAACCAACTAATTACATATAAACCTAATCAATGAAATCAATGAATACATGTGGTACTCCAAGGACACTCACACCGAAATTTGGCGCACCAATCATTAGGCTATGAACACAGTTAAAAGTTTAAGCATATACTCACAATATACTATCCATTTTCGAATACTGGATATTAATCTAAGCATGTTCTTAAACCCAACTGCAGTATCATAGCTCAATGATTGCACAAATGGAAGGTGTAATTGATGGGACCTTAACCACAAGGGAAGATCTCGCTAAGAATTACTCCTGAACCTGAATTAATTCGTAATATTCCCAACCCACTAATTAAATAAACCTAATCAATGAAATAAATGACTACATGTGGTACTCCAAGGACTCGAACCTAGGACACTCACACCGAAATTCGGCGCACCAAGCATTAGGCTATGAACAAAATCAAAAGTTTAAGCACACACAATATTATATTATCCATTTTAGAATACTGGATAATATATTATTAATCTAAGCATGTTCTTAAACCCTTTTGAATAGAGAGAGAGAGAATGATAAATCCTCCTTGAATTGAAGAGTGCTTGTAAATAAAAGATGTATTTACTTAAATCATTTGGCTACTGGAAGTGCAAATAGATTATTGACCAAATATGGCATGGAACGAAAAAATAACGTTATTAACCGGTTACAGGGATTCTAAAATAGCGTTTTTGCTCCGGAACACAATATGATAACGTTTTGCTCCGGAACACAATATGATAACGTTTTGCTCCGGAACACAATATGATAACGTTTTGCTCCGGAACACAATATGATAACGTTTTGCTCCGGAACACAATATGATAACGTTTTGCTCCGGAACACAATATGATAACGTTTTCGTTTCCGTTTTTCTTCCGAGCATAATTTCGTTCGTTTCGATTTTCGTTTTCGTTCCCTTAAACCGTTTCAAAGCCCTGCTGCAGACTCCCATTTTCATCTTGGTAGCATGTGTAAGGGATCTGCCTCATTTGTACCAGTGTGCAAATAGGAGAGAGAGATTGGATGTGTAAGGGATCTGCCTCTCTCGTAACAGAGTCGTGGATATGTGAAATAGGCTACCTATTGCAATAGTGGGATCAAGAACAATAGAGAATTTCAAGATAAAATCAGATAGTCATATGGACGAAAGGGGTTGGATGTGAAATGGATCTGCCTTTTGTGGGCCACTTGTCTCTCTGCAGATTCCAATGTTCATCTTAGTTGCATGTGTAAGGGATCTGCCTCATTTGTACCAGTGTGCAAACAAACGAGCGACAGAGAGAAACTGGGTGTGTAAGGGATCTGCCTCTATTCGTTTAGTAACAGTTTGAAAGGGATCTGTTTTGTATGGGCCAATTGACTCTGCTGACTCCCATTTTCTTACATTCCTATTTCTTGGTTGCAGGTATATGATAACATTGGTGTATAGTAAGTAGTGTAAGTAACATGTGTAGCCTATGAGATGGGTTGGGTGTGAAAGGCATCTGCCTTGTGTGGCCCACTGGCTCTCCACAGGATCCCATTTTCATCTTGGTTGCATGTGTAAGGGATCTGCCTCATTTGTATAGTGGTGTGCAAATGAGAGAGAGAGAGATTGGCTGTGTATGGGATCTGCCTCTGGTAGCAGAGTTGTAGATATGTGAAATAGGCTACCGAGTGCTATAGTGGTATCAAGAACAATAGAAAGCTTCAATATAAAATCAGATAGGTATATGGATGAGATGGGTTGGATGTGAAAGGGTTCTGCCTTGTGTGGGCCACTTGTCTCTCTGCCGGCTCAAATTTTCATCTTGGTTGCGTATGTAAGGGATCTGCCTCATTTGTACTGGTGTGAGGTGCTAGAGTTCCCTGTGACAGAGTGACAGGTTAAAACAGCCCATATGCCGATCATTTGAACCAAAATCAGATAAATCACTACTGTAGTTCGATATATCGTTAGCAAGCCTAACCTACCACTACTTACAATAATACTAATGCAGAAAATAACTATAAATAACAATAATTTGGTGGGATAAAGTATAGACTCTACTTATAGAAGGCAATGGCTCCCGGGGCGCTAACCACAATTCTATTTCGGTGGATTTTTATTTAATGTTATTGCATTTACTAACTTAACCTAACCAACCTAACCTAATACAATAACATTAAGTAAAATATATCGAAATACAGTAGCGATTTAGCTGATTTTGGTTCAAATGATAGGCATATCGGCTCTTTTAACCTGTCACTCTGTCACAGGGAACTCTAACACTTCACACCGGTGTGCAAACAAACATGGAAGGGATCTGCCGTTTGTGAGCCAATCGGCTCTCTGCAGACTCCCGTTGTCATGTTCTAATGTTCTCATTTGTGAGAGAGAGAGGGAGGAGAGTTTATAAGATGGGTTGGGTGTGGAAGGGATCTGCCGTTTGTGGGCCAATCGGCTCTCTGCAGACTCCCGTTGTCATGTTCTAATGTTCTCATTTGTGTGTGAGAGAGAGAGAGAAAAAATAGTAAACAAATAAATAAATATATGGATAGATAGATAGATATATAGTGTGTGTGTGTGTGTGTGTATGTACCTTATTGTATTTACCTAATTGTATTTTACAGGATTGAGATTACTCTCGTAGTGTCCCGTTAGCCTTTAACTTATCATATTTTACTTTAAAAGCTTGAATACTTTGTGCACACACTAGGTCGTTTGGTAACTTATTCCACTTCTCAACCATTCTATCTGGAAAACCAAACTCTCCTCCTCAACAGTTTATAGTCATGTCCTCTCGTCCTCCCCACCGCTGGCCAAACAAAATGTGTTTTGATCAATATATTCCTTTCCGTGAACACACCTAAATAAAGCTATCATGTCTCCCCTCTTCCTTCTCTGTTCAAGTGAGGGAATCCCCAGGTGGCACAGCCGGTCTTCATATTGTAAGTTTTTTAACCCTGGCACCCATCTTGTGATCACGCACTGAATTTTCTCGAGCTTACTTATGTGTTTTTTCATGTGTGGATTCCATACAACCGCTGCATACTCCAGGCTAGGCCTTAAAAACTGTGTTATTAATATCTTCACCCTGTCTTCATTTAGGAATTTAAACGCTACCCTAATATTAGCCCACCACGAATATGCCTTATTTACCAAGTTATTGATGTGGTCACCGGGATCTAACCTCCTGTTCACTACAACTCCTAAGTCTTTTTCCTTCTCTGACTTTTCCAACCTTACATCGCCCATACTGTACTCCCCATGGGGTCTTCCCTGGCCGTCTCCCATCTCCATCACGTGGCATTTCTCAGTGTTGAACTCCATTTTCCACATTCGGCTCCATTGATACAGCTTATTGATGTCCTCCTGGAGTATTTTACAGCAATTGTTATCAACCACTGTCCTCACTAATTTTGCGTGATCGGCGAACATGTTAATATAGCTGCTATAGTGTGTGTGTGTGTGTGTGTGTGTAATAGAGAGCGACAACAAAAAACAGAAGTAACGATCAGTGGAAGGAAACGGAATAAGGAAGTGGAGAGAATGGAGAACAACACCTGAGAGAGCTATATAGAGCTACATATATACACAGACCACACAGACCTCAAGGTCCTTACTAGGCAGTCTGGCCTTACAAACTATATATATATGCATATATGCATATATACATATATATACATATATATACATATATACACCGGTACACACATATACACACATACACATACATACATACATATATATACAGTATATATACACATACTGTACAGTGCACACACATACACTTACATACATTTTTTTTTTTTTTTTCATATCACCCCAGCCCTCTGCAGATAGAGGTCAAGCCTTCCCTTGAAAGCGTTTATTGTGTCGCTCTCCACCACTCTCGCTGGTAGTTTATTCCACTCTGTCGCCACACTGTAGGTGAAGAAACTCTGTGACATCTAGGTTTGCCTTTTTGGTTTTTAATTTCATTCCATTTCCGCGAGTTTGATTAGTATTGTTTAATGTGAATAGTGCATTTACATCGACTTTGTCGAAACCTTTTAGTATCTTAAAGCACTCAATAAGCTGACCCCTCAACCTCCTCTTTTTTAATGAGAACAGGTTCAATCGTTTAAGTCTTTCTTCATATAGTTTATTTCTTAATGAGGGTATCATCTTCGTCGCTCTACGCTGTACTGACTCGAGTCTTACAATGTCCTTGATCAGATAAGGTGACCAGAACTGCACACCATATTCAAGGTGGGGCCTCACCATACTTTTGAACAGTGGCACTATTACGTTTTCATGTTTAGAGAGAGAGAGAGAGAGAGAGAGAGAGAAAGAGAGAGAGAGACTCTTACTCTATGTAAACACGATATCCCTTTCCGTATTACATGACTCCATAATAGCCGACATTACCGCGCCACTGCTTATCACAACATGACATCAGCTCCTCTCTCTGTTTGAGTTTGACGTCTATGGGGATTATTCGTCCATCTCTTCTTTATTGTATATCAATTCTCTTCACTTCACTCAATATTTTGCCTGTTAGGGACATCATGTTCAAATAATATGTAATAGCACTGTCTATGGTTGTATTAGACAAAAATAGTGATAGGTTTCTATTTTATTTAAATAAATAGTATTAAGCCGAATAAACTAAATACCGACAGTTCACTAGAGTGGATGCTAATAAAGTACAATATATGAGGGAGGAGGGAGGTAGGAAGAAAGGGCACGTTGCTTGCTGTTTGAGGGAGGAGGGAAGGTAAGTCACACCACACCACAAATTGTCAAAACTTTGAAAGTCTAGAACTCTGTTATAAAACTAAGCATTTGGCAAAGGGAGGAATTGTAAAAACCTTGGCCAATACTCTGCTATTCACCAAGAATAAATTTGAATTATCATTATTATTTGGTAGCGTAGGTATGTATAGGTAGGTTGGTTAAATAATTGCTGGGGGACTAACTATTTTGAGAGAGTTAAATTTAAAAAATTTATGGATCTGAATGATTAACATAACTATTATTGAGCAAAACTAGGGGATGTGGGGAAACCTATAGACTGAAGACTGAAAACGTTGTGTGGGTAGCTTTTACGGTTTTAAAGTAATTTATGAATAGACAGTTTTCAATGCTGCGGCCAAACTATTCCACCAATTTCTATTCTTTTGGTACTAAAACGTTCGGAATTGCGAGCCTCACCCAACTACGCAAACTTGGCTTTGATCATCCGCGTAGTTTTCAAGATGTGGATTTTAAGGGTTTTCGAGTTTTTTCAAGATTGCCGAAAAAAACACCACATGTAAAGCAAAACCTTTCCCATAACATTTGCAGAGCATTAGTAGTGGAGTCCATAATTATGCCAAAGTCCAATTATTTCCTATGAGTGGGAGAGACGGTATTGAGGTATCAAATTTCCCGGGAAATGGGCTGCCACGGATCTGTTTGGCCGCCATTTAGGATGTTTAGCATATCAAAAGCTGCCCAATACAAAATCGCACGTTGTGTGAAAGTTTGATCCCGAACCAAAAAGCGGTTCTGGAGTTAATGCGTAAAAACCGGCGTGGAAAAATAATTTGGAAGAATAAGAAGATTTAATGATTACAATAGGGGCTCCCCGCAGGGCTCGAACCCCTAATAATAATACCCTCTCCCCTCCCCCATCTAAGATTCTCAAGGTAAGAACACACAGTTTCTTATTGGAGGATGTGTCTGTTTCAATTTGCTACAACTTTAGCAATATTATGTTTCATTATTACCAGCAATCCAATACTTTGCAATCATAATACCCCAGAATATTCAAAACACAAAGTTATGTTTTCACAGTAAAGTAATTAGCCATCCACCTCCCTCCACCCCCACCTGGTCCCACCTCACCGCTGGTTACCCCTCCCACTCCTGTACCCTCCTCCCCCCTCCCTCCACCCCATACCTTCACCTGCTACCCCCACACCATCACTGTTACCAGATAATTTATGGGCACTAATTGTGCTGCCCTCTATTGAGGTCTTGGACAGACCAAGGGTGTCTCTGTTTCATCTGTGGACACCTGTACATTTGTTGTACACAAAAGATATGCAAACATATACTAACTTATTTAATAATAATAACAAAGCACATTTGATGCAATGCGGCATATTATGTCCTCTGATAATCTATATAATTTGTAGTATACTGCAATTGGTCACAAAGAAAGGAGAATATGCAGGAAGTGAATACATGGACATATTTGCATAATCAGACAGGATATCGGCAATGCACAAAATTACACCAAGAATTACATGCATATTACATATGTGCTAAAATGCTACACACATGAAACACACTACATGGACATTCACAAGCACAGCATCAGTGTACAGTTTCATACGAAGTGACTACCAATAAGCACATTATAGCCTGTATATCCCAAGTACTGTATAATTAACAACATTTTACTAAAACACAATATGTATTGCCAACATTAAAAAATAGCCTCAGTGACTATCACCCCAGCGACCATGGCAGACACATATATAAGCCATCATGACAGAGGCTTAGAGCACCATAATTTCTCGCGCGGAATAACATCAGCGCCAGTTACTACTTAAACAAGATGCCTTTTCTCAGCATCAGAGTAACAGCAGAACCGGAACAGGCCCTTCTAGCCCTTAACACCATCAACCAGGGCAACACAGACAAACTAAACACTATGATCAGTAACCAAGCAACGATCATCAAAACAACACCCCTTTTGTTTGGTCACTGCCAAGTGTGAGACTGGCGCAAGCTTGGGATCATTTACCAGCCAAGTGTGAGACTGGTAACCCTGCGAAGCACTTTGCTCACAAGTCTTGTGCGAGATCGACACCTGTGTTACCTGTGAGGCACCTTGCTCTAGTTCGTCCTCGGGCATCATTCTGCCGCTGTAAGATCGTCCTAGGCAGCTCCTCTTGCCACTCCTGCGAGAGGTGCTCAAAGTAGTCGTCTTGTGGGTTGAGCAGGTCTTTCAGCTCCTGCAGTTCCATGCACTCCTCGCTGTCCACTTGTACGGTTGGCGGCGGACTTGAGACGTATAGATCAGGTATCTCTTTCAGTGGCTCGTCAGGACTCAATTTCACTTAGCCTACTCATATTGTGATAGAATAATTGAATACTAGTAAAATAAAGAACAATAATAATGTAGAAAGCTTGCTAGATATAGCTAGATGGATGTATGATGTACATTAGATGTGGTGGTTTTGTGTTCTTTTATTTCAAAATTGATTTCCACATGGTGATTTTAATAAGTTATTTTGTCTTTATATTGTGCCATTCCTGTTTTGGTTTGTTTCTGTTGCAAGTTTGTAATTATAATTTGTCCTTTTCTAAGGGTCTCTTAAGTCTCTTATGCCTTCCGAGGTAGGGGAGAGGTGAGGCTGCTGAAGGTGCTGAGGGAAGGGAGTGTTTCACGCTGGCATAGGTTTTTTTTTTTTTTTTTTTTAAGAGATAATGAACGGAGGAAGGATAAACACAGATAAAACATAAAGGTCCATGTGCCTAAAGGCATCCTCCATTCATAAAATGTTTGTAACTGTCCATACTTAGTGTACTCAAACTAGTATGAACAGTCTCGATGTTACGTAATCTGGGTTGATGTAGCGTTACGTATCATTCCGTAGTCTTAAGTTGAACGCTTCCATAACCTTGGTCGAACGTTCCATGATTGGGTAGAATATATTATTCTATAGTTGTATATGGGAAAGTATTGTAGGATTATAATTCCCATATATATATATATTTGTATTATTTAAGATTGTTCATAAGTATCTCATTGTAAAGAAGATGGGATACATTTTCCATATGTTATGCGCGTGCGCGGTATGTCACGACAGAGACAAACTTAACGCGCTCGCGCACTCTCCAACCAACCTCCGTCCCAGCTACACACGCTAAGCCTTCTTCCTATAGTTTCATAATCAGGTGTTTTCGCTTCACTTTTCATCTCATATTCCATATAGTCATTACATCATCATCTTTGTTACTTAGCACAACTTAACGTAAATATCTAGCCTATCCTAGCATATTGTAGCCTCTTTTCATACTTTGTTTACTATACTAACCACTTCCAGTTATCTAGCCTATTTTCCGCCATCCTCCAATCACCAGCTGAGTTCATCTAAGGGTAATTATATTTCTATATGGTTAATACTTCTTCATTATCAAATATACAGTCCACTTATCTAAATTAGCCATATAATTGGTCCTTAAACCTTTCACTAGTTTGCCCCCCCCCCCCCCTTTTTTTTTTGGTTGGGAGTTATTCGGCGGTCGGTAGTTGCCTTGCTTGGAGTGGGGCTGGCCTATCCCTGTTTTTGTCATGAGTCCTACTACGTCCTGGGCCCGGTCTTTTTGGCCCCGTGGGGCTGTCGGGTTTTTTTCGTCCGCTCTTTGCTCTGGCCGCCCCAGGTGCCTGACCACCAGTGGGACAGGATGTGGAAACTAGTGGATAGGTCAGGGCTGCGACGGGAGTTTTACCCAGAATGAAAGTTATAAATCTGATTCAGTACAGTACTCAAAACAATAATTAGCCTACTTTAAATGCTTTTTCGGGCTCATTATATTATATTAAAACTACTTTAGCCCTAGAAAATATTGCACATTAAGATTAAATTCATTCATACTGTACTGTATTTTAAATTTAATCTAGATTTAATTATATCTAGATCAAAATTATACTGAAAATAACTTCTTTAAAATTTAAAGTTTATTCATTCACATATCTTTCTAAATTCTACTCTCGTCGTGTGCCCTGAAGGCGGGGTAATATGATAGCTGATAGGCTGAGTGTGTGTTAATCCAACTCAAAACTTTTTTCCTTGTGACTTCTTGAGATGAACTTACAATTTTCACATTTATTAAATTTAATAATAGAATTAGCGGTACCCATTGAGTTTAGCCTGTTTCAATTACCCTATAGGCTCACTCTCTCTTAAAATTCTTTAATTTATTATAACTTTAAACGGTACTTCTCTTTTTGACATCTGGAGACTTTTGGCCTATACTGTATTGTACTAAATTTCCCTCCCGGCTTTTCTTAACTTATGGCGTAATGATTCTATAATTTCATAACTATCATGTAAGGAGTTATATTGAAAAGCTCCGGATTGCTAGTCTACATTGCGCACAATTCTTATTCCGCATTTCGTGAGGGTGTTTTATTTTCGGCTCGCGATTGATTTGATTGCTCGGAGTACTGTATTGTTGGCCGCAACTTATTCGGTCTGGCATTATTAGTTTGATTTAACGTAATTAGAATTCCTTCCTGTATAATCATGGCTAAAAGTGTACAAAAGCGTCGGGCTGGACTTAAGGGCTGTTTGACGGTCTTGACCTCTGATATTGACGGATTCCTTGATTCGGCGTCTAGAGTGGAGGTGGAGGCCAGGTTGCTCAGTATTCAAAAGCAACTTGACAAGTATGAGGTCACACAGGAGGACCTGGCCGACACTTGCGAGGTCGCCGAGTATATCGAGGTGATCAGAGAGGATACCCTATATATGGAGGGCATACAAGTAGTCGTTGCCACACTGAAGGGGATCCTGATTACAGAGGTCAAGAAGGAGGTCAAGAAAGAGCCAAAGAAATCTGCAGTCAAATTACCACATCTTACTCTTCCAAAATTTGAAGGTGATGCCACCATGTGGTCGGG
Source organism: Paralithodes platypus (assembly GCA_032716605.1). NCBI lineage: Eukaryota > Metazoa > Arthropoda > Malacostraca > Decapoda > Lithodidae > Paralithodes > Paralithodes platypus. The sequence goes on from CM064484.1 coordinate 660,658, forward strand.
ATTTTGGGAGATGTTCAAGTGTACCATCCATGACAATCCCGACCTCACAGATATACAACGCTTCACCTATCTAAAGGGTCAGCTTCAGGGTGATGCACATAAGCTAGTCGAAGGATTCATAATCGAAAGTGCAAGCTATGCCCCAGCAATTGAGCTCCTGCAGGAGACATATGGGCATCCAGATCGAATCAAGGCAGCTTATGTTACCAAATTCAATCAATTAGTGTCGCCCAAACACCAAACAGCTGACCTGAAGGACTTCTATGCCAATACAGAGAGTGTGATGAGGTCAATCATTAGCCATGGTATTTGTTTGGAGGAATTTTGTGTGGTGACTCTTGTCAATAAGTTACCATCACCACTAAAAGAAACCATAAAACGGGAAATGGGAGACTTGAGCCTGGATTATAAGAAATTCACTCATTGCCTCCAGGCTGAAGTGTACAATATGGCGGGTCAAGACAGAGGAGGGGGTACACCCATGGCTACGGCAACATTTACCGCCCAGAGTGAGTACAGGAAATTCAACTGTGTTCTGTGTAGTGGCACCAATCATTTATGGTACAAGTGTATGAAGTATAAGACAGGGCCTCTTAAAGTTAAAAGAGCCCGTCAACTACGTCTATGCACTGGGTGCTTGTCAAAAGACCATGGCCATTCGGGTTGTACTAATCCTAACATAAGAAGCTGCAAGTTTTGTAAGGGCAAACACTTTCATTTCCTGTGTACACAATAACAAGGGAAGGAAAGTAGACCAGCGGAGGATAACACCAAGAGAGAGCATAATGCTGCTACTTCAACTACAATGTCCGTTGCCACAGGTAAAAATACAGTAATCTTGCCCACCGTACAGCTGCCGGTAAAGGGTAAGGATAATAATTGTGTTAAAATCAGATCGCTACTTGACCAATGTTCTCAGTGGACCTTTGTGAAGTCTTCTGTTCTATCCTCCTTTTCCTACATTTCTAAAGGAACTGAGGAGTTATGTCTTCACGGATTTACCGGGAAACAGGCCTCTAGGGAATATAATGTTGTGGCACTGGCAATACAAACACAGAGGTAAATTTCATCATCTAGATGCAATAGTGGTTGATGAATTGCCAGAACATAAAGGTGAACTTAACCTAAAGTCTAAACTGGTTAGTTTACAAAGTAAAGGCATAAAATTAGCCGATCTTCACGCGACGGACACAGATCAGCTGGAGCTGCTCATCGGTGCGGATCACTATTACGATATAGTGCGACCTGGGTATAAAAGGTCAGGTAGTCTAATTCTGTTTCCTACCAAGTACGGGTACGCCATCAGTGGTTCTTATGTGACACAGCCTACAAGCTCCAGCACAGAGGTAATTACTGTATTGAAAGTAGCAGTAACACCAATGGACGAATACATGTCCACTGGTAATATTCCACCATGCAAAAATGACTTAAATGATTTGTGGGAATTAGATCATATCGGGATAACCCCTAAGGAATACTCACTGGTTGAGCGTCAAGCACTATCGTCGTACGAGGATACCGTTACCTACGATCCCGACAGCCAACAGTATAAAGTGAGACTGCCCTGGAACAATTCCAAGGATCAGCTGCCATCTAACAAGGGTTTGGCCATAGGCCGTCTTCGGGGACTTCAGAAAAGATTCCTCAAGGAGCCTGACTTTTGCGAGGAATACTCAAAAGTCATAAAGGAACAGGTGTCCCGGGGTTTTATGGAAGAGGTGCCTTTTGATAAATCAGATACCGGGCATTACTTGGCTCATCATGGTGTAATCAAGGAGAGCAAAACTACGCCAGTGCGTATTGTCTTCGACTGTTCCGCCAGGATGAGTGAACGTCATCCTAGTCTTAATGACTGCCTGTACACTGGACCCTCACTGGTGCCAGATTTAGCGCAGGTTTTGCTTCGGTTTCGACTCGGTAACTATGCCTGGGTGTCTGATATTGAGAAGGCATTTCTAATGTTAAGGCTCCATGAAGATGACCAGGACTATACGCGATTTATGTGGCCCAAGTATCCGAGGCAACTGGATTCCCCCCTAATTTGTTACCGGTTCCGGGCAGTTTTATTTGGAGCGACTTGTTCCCAATTCCTTTTAAACGCCACCATTTTGAAACATTTGTCTTATGTCTGTGCAGATCCGCAGATTATTCATCAGATTCGGTCAGGGTTGTACATAGACAATTTATTGGGTACAGGAAATGAAGAAGATTTCCTGGTTGATACCTATGCTGTAGTCCGAGAGATTATGGATGACGCCCATCTACATTTGCGTGAATGGGCGACTAATAATTCTGTTTTGCGGACTGTACTGCAACGGGATGGTGTGGCGGCTGTACAGCAGGAACATGTTAGAGTGCTAGGGTTGTTTTGGAAAACGGACACCGATACCCTCTCATTCGGCGTTCAGTACGCGCAATATTCGCAGATTACAAAACAAATTTGCTTGAGTATGACAGCTAAACTTTTTGACCCCTTGGGGATAGTTCTACCGGTGTCGGTCAAATCAAGATTATTCCTTCAGCAATTATGGAGGATATAATTAGGATGGGATGAGGTTTTGACTGGCGATCTGGTTCAGGAGTGGGAAGACATTATTTCGGATCTTCGTCTCTGTAAGGGTTTTAATTTTCCTCGGAGAGTTGTCATGGACCATCCTATTTCCATTCATGCCTTCTCAGACGCTAGCAAGGTCGCGTACGGCACCGCCATATACTTTGTTGACACAAGTGGCAGCCGTCTCGTCATAGCGAAGGCGAAAGTCGCCCCGATCAAATCCCTTTCCATCCCAAAATTAGAGCTGACTGCAGTTCTGTTGGCTGCTAGACTCGTTCACTTTGTAGAGGAAACTTTTAAAAATTGGCTAAATATCTCGGAGACAGTTATATGGAGTGACAGCCAAATTACTCTCTACTGGTTACATAACCGTAAGAAGCTGCCAGTGTACGTCACCAACCGTGTCGACGAAATTCGTTCCCTGCTCCCAACCGCACAGTTCCGGTATGTGTCTACCAAAGAGAATCCAAGTGATTGCATTACTCGTGGTGTCTCTGCTAAATTTCTCAAATCTTCTGCGTTGTGGTGGAATGGCCCATGCTGGCTTAATGATCCCAGCGAATGGCCAGAGAATATAGATTTGAGCGAGCAACACACTGCTATTGTGGCACCGGTAATTGACTCGGTGCCTGACGAAGACACACGGTTATGGGACTGGGATAGATTCAGCAGCTATGAAAAGTTACAACGTGTTACAGCATGGGTGTTACGATTTGTAGAAAATGTAAAAGCAAAAATTAAAGGCACACTGCCCACAGGTAGTGCTTACCTCAATGTGAAGGAGATCAGAATTGCAGATCAATTATTACATAAGCTCTGTCAACAAGAAATATATACGCAGGAATATAAAATACTGGTTAAGGGAACAAAGTCTAGGAATAACCTCATCAATCAGTTGGGCTTACACTTGAAGGGGGACTTGATACATTGCGGAGGCAGATTACGATTGGCAGCCCTCTCTGAGGCAAGTAAGTATCCAATACTACTGCCCCCCAATCATCCCTTCACCCATCTTATCATCGATAGGTGTCACAGACTCTGTTGTCATTATGGGGTTGGTCATATAGTCACCTATGTAAGACAACGATGGTGGGTGCCTAGAATCAGGCAGGTGCTCAAGAAAGTCCTTCGCAAATGCTTAAAGTGTAGAAGAGTACAGGGAACACCTTATGATCCCGTCGGAATTCCTCCCTTACCAAACCTGCGAACTACCCCAGGTGACCCTTACAAAGTTACCGGGGTTGACTACAGTGGAGCAATCCCTGTGAAAGATTCACCCAATCTTAAGGTGTATATGATACTTTTCACTTGTGCTGTTACCAGGGCAATTCATCTGGAACTGGTCACCAACCTCACTTGTGATAGCTTCCTACATGCCTTCCAAAGATTCTGCAGTAGACAGGGATATCCGCGTATCATGCTGAGTGACAATGCAAAGACTTTCATAGGGGCATCAACATATCTCAAAGAAGTGAGCAACAATCCTAAGATTCAGACCTGCCTAGCGGATGTAAAATGCGAATGGCGTTTCATTCCCGCCAGAGCGCCTTGGTTTGGCGCCATATGGGAGAGAGCCATAGGCATCGTGAAGGCGGGTCTGAAGAAGGTGTTGGGTAGAGCTCTCATCTCGATTGAGGAACTCAACACCATACTCTTGGAGATTCAAGCCACCGTAAATGATCGCCCTCTATACTATGCTTCTGGTGATTTGGAAGACCTTACCCCAATCACACCCTCAGTACTGGTACGTGGATACAGACTGCGGGATCTTCCTGAAGAGCATGACGAGGATACTATGGAAGATCCAGACTACATAAGTAAGGAAGTGATATCGGCCCGCTACAAATACATTCGTAAATTATCGCGAGATATTTGGCATCGCTGGTCAACAGAATATCTGGTGACTTTAAGGGAAGCTCAAAAGAATAAACTAACACCATTTAAAGGTCATTGGCCTAGGGTAGGGGACGTGGTAACCATCCATGAGGAGGGCCCGCGCGCATTTTGGAAATTGGGTCGGATAGAGGCGTTATTACCAGGTCGTGATGGTGAGGTTCGGGAAGCAAAGGTTCGCACCAGGACTGGAGTAATCACACGGCCATCAGTCCGACTATATCCTCTTGAGGGTGACCTCGATCGCAAGGACACCCCCTCGGATCAGTTATCCATTGAAATCCCCTCTCTGGCATCTACTTCGGCGCAGCCTGTTGACGCGTCTGGCGAACGCCCACGTCGACAGGCAGCCCAGATATCCTCCCAAGCTTGACGGTATAACATTGCCTCCGGGCAAATCTAATCATGTAAATTTTGTATATTTTTCTGTTGGTGGGAATATGTCCATACTTAGTGTACTCAAACTAGTATGAACAGTCTCGATGTTACGTAATCTGGGTTGATGTAGCGTTAGGTATCATTCCGTAGTCTTAAGTTGAACACTTCCATAACCTTGGTCGAACGTTCCATGATTGGGTAGAATATATTATTCTATAGTTGTATATGGGAAAGTATTGTAGGATTATAATTCCCATATATATATATATATATTTGTATTATTTAAGATTGTTCATAAGTATCTCATTGTAAAGAAGATGGGATACATTTTTCATATGTTATGCGCGTGCGCGGTATGTCACGACAGAGACAAACATAACGCGCTCGCGCACTCTCCAACCAACCTCCGTCCCAGCTACACACGCTAAGCCTTCTTCCTATAGTTTCATAATCAGGTGTTTTCGCTTCAATTTTCATCTCATATTCCATATAGTCATTACATCATCATCTTTGTTACTTAGTACAACTTAACGTAAATATCTAGCCTATCCTAGCATATTGTAGCCTCTTTTCATACTTTGTTTACTATACTAACCACTTCCAGTTATCTAGCCTATTTTCCGCCATCCTCCAATCACCAGCTGAGTTCATCTAAGGGTAATTATATTTCTATATGGTTAATACTTCTTCATTACCAAATATACAGTCCACTTATCTAAATTAGCCATAGTAACAACTGGATTTAAACATTTGTAGATTGTAAGTTTGTGGAAAGCAATTCGAGGGAAGTGAATTCCAAAGAGTAGTACTTCTAGGGATAAATGAATTTTGATAAGCAGAAGTTCTGCATTGTGGAGGAGAAAGTGTAAATTCATGGGCGCTCTCAGCTGCCCTAGTTCTATGGGGTAAGATGTGGAGAGGCGGCATAATTGAAGCAAGTTTCTCGGAACAATTGCTGTGAAAATATCTGTAGAATAATGCAAGGGATGCAACGTTTCTTCGTATGGATAATGTAGGAAGGTCCTGTGTGATTGCAGGGTTATTGATTAATCTAATAGCTTTATTTTGAATTTTGTCCAACTGCCTCAATGCAACCATTCCACTTCCACTCCACAGAGGTGAACAGTAATCCATCTGAGAACGCACATGACTTTTATATATTACGGCCAACTGCTCGTCAGTGAAGAATTCTCGAACTCTGTACAGTAGTCCCAGTTTTTTTAGAGGCATTCTTAGCAATGCTTCTAACATAATGTGTCCAGCTCAAGTTAGTAGTTAATGTTACACCGAGAATGTCAATACTAGGGTAAGTGGGAATATTTACATCATTAAAAAATATGGGAGTAAGTGAGATTCTGTCGGTTAGAAAATTGAATGTACTTGGTTTTCTGTGCATTAAAGAAAACTAGATTCTTTTGTCCCCATTCTTCAATTCTAGAAAGGTCCTGGTTCAGAGAAATTGCAGTGCTTATTTTTGAATTTATAAGATCGGGTTGGGTGAAAGAATTGGTAAATGTGAAGGAACTGTGGAGTGTTGAGTCATCTGCGTAGGAATGTATTGGATTATGAGTGGTAGATATGAGATCATTGATATGAATGAGGAACTGAGTTGGGGCCAAAACTGATCCCTGGGGAACACCAGCATTTATTGAGTGAAATTGAGAATAAAGGCCATCTACCATTACACATATTTTTCTGTTATGAAGATAAGAAGAAATTAGTGGAACTAATGATGCAAGGCCGTAGTGTGACCTCTTCGACAATAAGGATTGATGCCAGACTCTATCAAATGCCTTTGATATATCCAGTGCTATTGTATGTGTTTCACCATGTTGGTCTGTACCTTGGTTGATTTGATGCGTAAGAAGGCAAAGAATGTCTGCAGTTGATCGACATCGTCTAAAACCATATTGCCTATCACTGATTAATTTATTATTCTCAAGATGCTTAATTATGTGATTATTTAATATAATTTCAAAGACTTTACCAAGAGTGGAAGTTATAACTATTGGTCTGTAGTTTGATGGATCTGAAGAGGCACCTTTTTTAGGAACTGGATGGATGTTTGCTTCTTTCCAGGGTACTGGGAAGCATGAGGTATGAGTACATAGACGGAAATGTTTTGCCAATACAGGAGCGAGCACCAAGGAGCAATTCTTAAGTACTATTGGAGGAATTTCATCTGGACCAGGAGCCTTATCTACTGAGAGATTCTGCAAAATATTTTGACATGTCTGGTGTGGATCTTATTAAGTGAGGGAATTTCAGGCGAATTAAAATTAAGTACAGGGACATCTTGATTTATTTCATCTAAGGTTGAGTTGGTGGAGAAAATATCCGCAAGAAGGTTAGCTTTACCTCGTGGGTCACTTATAAGATTGCCAGTCGGAGATTTTAATGGTGGAATGGATGAAGCAGTTGTGAAGTTGGATTTGAATGAGTTAAGAGTAGACCAAAATATGTTGTTATCATTTGGATTATTTAGAAGTTTATTTGACTGCTTGTGGAGAAAGTTTGATTTAGTTAGGTTTAATACAGTTTTGGCATGATTTCTGATGTTTCTAAAGTAATTAAAGGCTTCATGTGTTTTTTATCTTGTGTATGCATTGTAGGTTATTTCTTTTTGTTCAGTTACTCTAGCACAATTATGGTCAAACCATTTAGGTGAATTAGATCTTTTAATGTACTTTTGATGAGGAATAAAAGTTTCCATTCCAATTTTTACAAAATCTTGTATGTGGCTCAAGGTGGAGTGTGCATCATTAGAAAAGAAAGAGGTCCAGGGAATATCAATAAAGAAACCTTGAAGACCCTCCCAGTCTGCCCTATCGTAATGCCATTTAGTCACCAAAACAGGTTCAGAGTGGGAAGGTGTGGTAGGTGATAGACAGGTGGCCTGTATCAGACAGTGATCAGAAGATCCAAGCGGGGACCTCACTGTAACATCATAATTTTCTGAATTGGTTATTAAAAATAAGTCCAGTAGGTGGGAATTATGATTAGGATTATCTGGTACACGGGTGGGTTGGTTGACTAGTTGAGTGAGATTAAATGAGTCTGCAAATAGCTCACATTCAAGACCAGCATCATCAGTCCTGGCTGAATGAGTGAGCCATTCAACATTGGACATTAAAATCACCCAACACAGTGATTTCAGAAGAAGCATTTAAGTTGAGGACACTGAGTTGTGAGGACAGAGAATCAAAAAGACTTTGCTCTGGAGGAGTATTTGGGGAACGGTAGATGCAACATACGTATTTAAATTTACCAGCAGAAATTAATTTGTATATAGAATAATCAAAATAGGGACAATTGAAACTAGTAACCTCCTCCAGGGCAATTTCAGATTTTGCGAAGCAACATACACCTCCTTTAGGTCTGACATTTTGGAGCAGTTGATAACCTGGAAAATTAAATCTAGACGTGTCAGATGTGGATGTTACTCGAGTCTCTGTCAAAAAAAGGAGAGTAGGGGATTCTGCTTGAAGAAATTGGTGTACAGAATTGATGTTAGAGTGAAGTCCCCTTATATTGCTAAAGAAAAAGCTGCACCGATGAGCAGCTTTGGGACGTTGCAATGCTCTTGACACAGTCGCATGATGACGACCGGGAGGGCCCTGTGTCAATGACCCAACCCTGCCGGGGGTGGATATCCGAGGAACCACCAGGTTTGCTCTTAACAATTGTACTGCCATATTTATTGGATAAGGTGGGTTACGTTCTACCTTACTATGCCTCCCATCAATTTATCTCCTTGCTCCTAACCTTCCCACTACTTATCCTACCTCCTCTCCTCCTCCACTTATGTATCTATCAACTATCTATCTACCTATCTCTCAATCTCCTCTTCCTTTTTACCTCTTTCACCTTCTCCTCCTCCTTACCTCCCTTCTTCTTTCCCTTTTATTATTCTAATTATCCATCCCTATTCATCTATCTACCATCTGCCTATCTTTCTATCTATCTCCTCTTCCTCATTACCTCCTTCACCTTCTCTTCCATCTTCCCCCATCCCCGTCCTTCCTCCCTCTCCCTTCCTCCTCTTCCAGTGCCCCGTCCTTCCTCTCCTTCCTTATACTTCCCCTGCCCCCACCCTTCCTTCCTTTCCCTCCCTCCTCCTCTTCCTTCTTACTCCCATTCTCCTCCCCTGACCCACTATTCCTCCTTCTCTCCCTAGCACAGTCCCACCCTTCCTCCCCTCCTCCTCCCTCCCCCTACACTGGAGCAGCACTCAACAAAATTAAATCACTAAAGCCATATCCCTTACCATCTTCTAACTTATCTCCTTCCTTCCGTCCTACCTCCTTCTTTCCTCCTTACCTCTCTCCTTCCTTCCTTCTTACCCCTATACTTTCTTCCCTCCCACCTTTCCTTTTAACTCTCTCCTGTCACCCTTGCCATTTCCTTCGTTCCATCTTTTTTTGTCTCTCTTCCTCCTCTATTCTTCCCTATATTCTGCGTGTTTTCTCTCTCACTCCATCCTTCTTCCCTTCCCTTTATGTATTCCTGTTTTTCTTTCGCTCATTCTTCTTTCTTCTTCCATTCCTACTTTTCTCCTTCTTTCCTTCTTCTCTCCTTCCTTGCTTTGTATATTTTCCTTCTCTCCTTGGTTTCTTTTCCTTCCTTCTTTTCCTTCAATTTTCTTTCCTCCTTCCTTTTTTCATCCCTCCCATTATTTCATAATTCTGTTCTCATCTCCCTATATTCTGTTTGCACCGACCTTCCTACTTTCACCCTTTACTTGCTTTCCCTCCCATTCCTCCTCTTCTTCCTTCACGCCTTCTTTCTTCACTCCTTCCTTCACTCCTTTTTTCTTCACTCCTTCCTTCACTCCTTTTGTCTTCACTCCTTCCTTCAATCCTTCTTTCTTCGTTACCTACTTATTTTTAATTTCTTTTTTCTTCAATCCTTCTTCCTTCACTCCTATCTTAACTCCTTCCTTCACTCCTATCTTTACTCCTTCTCTCTTCACTCCTATCTTAACTCCTTCCTTCACTCCTATCTTTACTCCTTCTCTCTTCACTCCTATCTTTACTCCTTCTCTCTTCACTCCTATCTTAACTCCTTCCTTCACTCCTACCTTTACTCCTTCTCTCTTCACTCCTATATTTACTCCTTCTCTCTTCACTCCTATCTTAACTCCTTCCTTCACTCCTATCTTTACTCCTTCTCTCTTCACTCCTATCTTTACTCCTTCTTCCTTCACTCCTATCTTTACTCCTTCTCTCTTCACTCCTATCTTTACTCCTTCTTCCTTCACTCCTATCTTTACTCCTTCTCTCTTCACTCCTATCTTAACTCCTTCCTTCACTCCTATCTTTACTCCTTCTCTCTTCACTCCTACCTTTAATCCTTCTTCCTTCACTCCTATCTTTAGTCCTTCTTCCTTCATTCACTTTTTCTTTCTTCATTCTCCTTCATTCTTTTTTCACTCTTTCTCCCTTCAATCTTTCTTCCTTCACTCATTTATCTTAACTCCTTTCGTCACTCATTCTCCTTCACTCCTTTATCTTCCTTAACTCCCTTCTTCTTTCACTCCTTCCTTCACTCCTTGCTTTCTTCTCTTTCTTTTTTCGCTATTTCTTATTTTTCTTCCCATTCCCTTCCCTCTTTTCCTTGTTATTCTTCTTCCAGTTCTTCCTTCCTTCCTTATTACTTCCATTCACCCTTCTGTTTGCCCTTCCTTCAATCACTCTTAACATTTAGATCTGCTCACTATTCTCTAGCCTTTCTTCTCTGCCTCCTTCCTGTCTTCCTTCTCTTTTCCCTTCAATCCTTCATCCACCATATTTTCCTACCTTCTTCCCTCCCTCCCTCCTCTCATATTCTTTGTTCTTCATTCCTTCTTTTGTTCTTTCTTTCCATTCACTTGCATCTTATTCCCAGTTTATCCTGTTTTTTCTCTCCCTTCCTTCCACCCTCCCCCTCTTCCTTGTTCCCTCACACAATAAAGACTGTGTCACACGAACGAATTTTCTGTAAATTTGTATGGGCAATTGTAGTTTGGCAGCTTCAAAATCTAAGTTCCGTGAGAATTAAACTGCCTAACATAATCTACCTTCGATCTAGTTTCCGAGCCAATACGAAAGAGCCTCAATATAGTGACACACAAACATGCTCATCGAAAATTGCCGGAAAATGCGTTCGTGTGACATTGCCTTAAGGGGGTAGTACCTGGTATTTGGTCTACATATTTATTTTGTAGGTATTTGTTTAGTTTCCCCGCTAGACCTCCTTCAAGCTTAGAAAAACACTCCCTTAACCCCCTCTTTCTGTTTGTCTATATGTAATTATAATTATGTAAATTGATTTTTGGATGGAGCTTGCTCTTCAATCAATAATAACCCCTTCAGCCCCCTGACGCCTCTCTACATTTGATTCTGGCTAAAGTTAGACAATTGTATGCAGATTAAGAAGGATCTGTATTATCCAGAGGGTTTATTGACGTCGTATTTACCCGTTTAAATCGTAGAGATAGATATACTATGGAAAATCGTCTAATAGTAACCCGAATATAATTAAATTTACGCCATGGTGCAGAAAGGGTTAACAGTAGTTTTGCAGTTGATGTATTGAACGTTATATTCATGTATTCGTTTCCAGAGATATACTTATATAATTACAAATAGGTGAAGTCCAAGAATATTAATAGGTGTAGTCCAAGAATATTAATAGGTGTAGTCCAAGAATATTAAAAGGTGAAGTCCAAGAATATTAATAGGTGAAGTCCAAGAATATTAATAGGTGTAGTCCAAGAATATTAATAGGTGTAGTCCAAGAATATTAATAGGTGTAGTCCAAGAATATTAATAGGTGTAGTCCAAGAATATTAATAGGTGAAGTCCAAGAATATTAATAGGTGAAGTCCAAGAATAGGTGAAGTCCAAGAATAGGTGAAGTCCAAGAATAGGTGAAGTCCAAGAATAGGTGAAGTCCAAGAATAGGTGAAGTCCAAGAATACAGTAGGTGAAGTCCAAGAATATTAATAGGTGTAGTCCAAGAATATTAATAGGTGAAGTCCAAGAATATTAATAGGTGTAGTCCAAGAATATTAATAGGTGAAGTCCAAGAATATTAATAGGTGTAGTCCAAGAATATTAATAGGTGTAGTCCAAGAATATTAATAGGTGTAGTCCAAGAATATTAATAAGTGTAGTCCAAGAATATTAATAGGTGAAGTCCAAGAATATTAATAGGTGTAGTCCAAGAATATTAATAGGTGTAGTCCAAGAATATTAATAGGTGAAGTCCAAGAATATTAATAGGTGTAGTCCAAGAATATTAATAGGTGTAGTCCAAGAATATTAATAGGTGAAGTCCAAGAATATTAATAGGTGTAGTCCAAGAATATTAATAGGTGAAGTCCAAGAATATTAATAGGTGTAGTCCAAGAATAGGTAGTCCAAGAATAAATAGTGTAGTCCAAGAATATTAATAGGTGTAGTCCAAGAATATTAATAGGTGAAGTCCAAGAAATAGGTGTAGTCCAAGAATATTAATAGGTGAAGTCCAAGAATATTAATAGGTGTAGTCCAAGAATATTAATAGGTGTAGTCCAAGAATATTAATAGGTGAAGTCCAAGAATATTAATAGGTGTAGTCCAAGAATATTAATAGGTGTAGTCCAAGAATATTAATAGGTGTAGTCCAAGAATATTAATAGGTGTAGTCCAAGAATATTTATGAGCAGGCTTTTAAGGGGAGATGGGACGTTTTTCTCGTTACCCCTCTTTCTCATGATTAGCCTCATTAGTTTTCAGATTATCAGATGTTTGCCCATTAGTTTGTCGATATTAAGACCTTCCGGCCCATTTCCTTGTCAATATTAAGACCTTTCGTGCTATGTAGATGTCGATATCTTCCCTGGCGAACGATAGTGAGTGTAATTTTGGAAGAACCGGCCATTGGCCGGGAAATTTTTCTACCGACAAATTTACAAATTAATCTAGAAGGGAGTTCTAATGGGTGTTTATTTAAGTTTGATGGAGGTCCAGGGAGGAAACTAGAAATATAATTAATTAAGACTCTGGTATCCGAGTGTACCATATTATTATGTTCTTTCCAATATATCAGCACCATTGTACAGTATTTAACTTTATTTCACTCTCCTATTCTTCCACTCCACCCTGTCCTTCCTCCACCTCTGTCTATCTATCTACTCTTTGCCTTACCTATCACGATCACTACCGTCTGTGGAGGAAGGATACTAAAGGAGGAAGGGCTAAAGTAAGACAGTGAAGCCTACTTACCGTGCGATGTCTGTACAATCTGAAGAATTACCTGTCGGCCATGCATTACGGTACAGTGGCGCTAATAAGTCATGTCTCACCTGGCATTACGTTTGGCTCTCTCTGTGCTGTATTAATGTCTGTCAGATGTTGAATAGGGTGGGTAAATGTAGGAACATGGTTGTATATCTCACCAAAAAATAAGAATTGATGTTTAAATATTTCTGATACCAATTATTGATCAAAACATAATTGGTGCCAAGACATCACTTATTAGGCCGACTCTACCTAAAGAATATCAGGTACAGATCACTAAAAGATGTATTGTATATCTCTTCACATGTTATAATGATATCATAACTTATCATTACGAATACATACTGTATAATAACGCGAGACACTTGTCAGTATTGGCCAGATCTTATCAATCCTTTTCTTGCTTCAGACTCGCATTGGGTACATTCTACCTGATAATTCCTCCTGTCATTAAGGGGGGTGACCTGCTTTATTTGGTTTCTCTCCTCTGTTCACTATCTCTGGCTTGTATCCATTTGGTCTCATTTAGCAAACTGTTTTAAGACTTTTATCCCCATCCAGGTGTCAATTTCTTCCTGGCGAGCAATAGCAAGCCAGCATTGTATGGAGAAATCCGGTTTCACCAGAGACATTTTTTTATCGGCAAATGTACAAATGTATCCTGCTGTCAAAAATAGTTTTATAAATATGCTGGCTCGCTACCGCTCGCCAGGAAAAAATCGTCACCTGGATGGGGATAAACGTCTTAAAACAGTAAGCTAAATGGGGCCGAATGGATACAATCCAAAGAAAGAGAAAAACAAAACGAGATGGGCCTCCTTAAATCTCTTTGCTGCCGCCTATAAGGGAAGATAGCTCAGGACGGATTCTCAAAACATTGTTGGCACCACAATGATCTCCCTCTGATATAGTTGTATCCAGAATAAGGGACTTGTATTCTGAGTTCCATTATTACTAAACAAATATGTCCTAATTGGGTGTTACATCTACCTCCGTTTCCACTTCTCCTCCTCTTCGTCTTCCTCTTTCACCTCCTCCTCCTCCTCCTCCTCCTACTCCTCCTCTTCTTTCACCACCTCCCTCCCATTTCACCGCCACCCCCTTGTCCCCCTCCTTCTCTTTCACCTCCACCCTTTCTTACTCCTCCTCCTCACCCTTCACCACTTTCACCTCCACCTCTTCATCTTCCTTCCCTCCCCCCCCCCCCCGCTTCTGTGACAATATATCTTGTGCCTGGAGTCTCTGGTCCCGGTTGAATTAACATTATGTTGCCGTGGTGCACCTGTGTGTGTGTGTGTGTGTGTGTGTGTGTGTGTGTGTGTGAGAGAGAGAGAGAGAGAGAGAGAGTACAAAGGAGTACAAAGGAAATCAAGCAACAACATATATAGTGACCCTTCTAGGTTGCTTGTCCTCCAAAACACTGGTCCTCCAAACAGTGGTTTAGAGTGGGTAAGGTAACATTGGAAAGGGAATTACTGCCCTGGAACTAATGTCCGTGGCAGAATTAGGAAGTTAGTAGAGGACAGATGGGTTAGTAACTGAGGGGGGGATAAAATAAAGTTATTCATTTACAAACGCAGTCAGTCGCGGGTTTGATGCGAGATATTTGTCTAGGCGGAGTTTAAATGAATCAACGGTGATGCAGTCTATAATGTTTCGGGGAAGCCCATTCCACAAGTTGACAACTCGATTGAAGAAGAAATTCTTAGATTCATGCGAGTTAAAAGATTTACCAATAATTTTGCAACCGTTTCCCCGTGTGTAATTAGATTGGTCGATAGTGAAGTACTTACCACAGTTCATATTGTCGATGCCTTTGATGATTTTGAACACTTGAATTAAGTCACCTCTTAATCTGCGCTGGGTTAAAGGAAATAGATTTAATTCTCGAAGACGCTCTTCGTATGGTTTGTTCTTTAGGCTAGGTATCATTTTGGTAACACTACGTTGAACTGGTTATATCTTTTTGGTAATAAGGGCACCAGCATTGAACGCAGTATTCCAGAAGAGGGCGGACTAAGGAATTGTAAAGGGTTAGGATAACTTCTTTGGATTTATGCTCAAATGACCTGCCTATAAAGTCATTTTTTTGTTTGCCTTCTTAACAACTTCTGAACATTGTTGACTCGGTTTTATGTTACTAGATATTGTTACTCCCAGATCGGTTTCTCTGTTTACATTCTTAAGCTGAGTGCCATTCATCAAATAGTTTGCTTTCTCATTTAGGTATCCGATATGTAGTACTTTACATTTATCCGCATTGAAACTCATTTGCCAAATTTGGGCCCAACATGACAATTTATCTAGATTTTGTTGCATATCGTCAACTTGTTCTTTTGAGAGTACGCTATTTGCAATTTTTGTATCGTCAGCAAATTTTGAGATGTACAGGTGAGACCCTCATCTATGTCGTTGATGTAAATTAGAAAGATAATTGGTCCTAGTACCGATCCCTGGGGTACCCCCGCTACTTACATTGGTCCATTTAGATGCCTTACCGTTTATGACTACTCTTTGCTTTCTGTTGCTGAGCCAATTTTCTATCCATTTCAACACACCGTCTTGTATTCCATGCGCTTTTAGTTTTAGCAGTAAACGTTTGTGGGGAACTTTGTCAAAGGCCTTTTGAAAATCAAGGTATATAATATCTACAGCTTTACTCTCATCGTAGAGGTTGAGGATATCGTGGAAGAAGTCTAAGAGGTTTGTTAAACAGGAACGTTTTTTACGAAAGCAGTGTTGAGTATCTATAAGTATGTTATTTTCCTCTAAGTGATTTACGAGTCTGTCTCGTATGACCGTTTCTAGCATTTTACATACAACTGAGGTTAAGCTAATTGGACGATAGTTACTGGGTAGATATTTGCTGCCTTTTTTGAATATCGGTGTTACGTTGGCTAGCTTCCACTAATCAGGCATAGTTCCAGACTGCAAGGATTTATTGAATATCAATGTCAGTGGTTTGGAGAGCTCATCCTTAGCTTCCTTTAGATCTCTAGGCGAGATTGTATCAGGTCCAGGCGTTTTATTTACCTTGAGTTTATCTAAACAATTCAATACTTCTCTCTCTGTAATGGTGATATTGCTTAGAACATCTGAATTATCAATCTGAATCGGCGATGGTGTAGGGATATCACTGAGGTCTTCTGTTGTAAAAACTGATGCAAAGAAGGTATTGAGGGCATTACTCATTTGTACTTCGTCTTTGGTGTATTCTCCATTTTCATCGACTAACGGTCCAACAGTTGAAGTAACTACTTTTTTCTTTCTGATATAACTATTGAATTCTTTCGGGTTTGTTTTACTTCGATTCGCAATATGTAACTCTTAGGTCTTTTTACTTTGCTTAATTAACTTTTTGGCTTTGCGTCGTAGCTCTACAATTTTCACCCGTTCTTCGTCATTTTGTGAGGATTTTAATCTATCCTTAGCATATTTTTTTAGCAAGCAGGCAGTTTGAAATATCTTTATTCCACCATTTGGGCTTATTATTATGGCCTGGACGCCGTATTTTCGATGGTATGCAGTCTTGCACTGCTTTTAGGTAAGTGGTTTCGAATAACTTCCAAGATGTATTTATGTCGTTATTGTTAATTAAAAAGCTCCAGTCAGTTTCTTTAAACATAGCTCTAAGTTTTTGGAAGTTTGCTTTCTTGAAATTAGGGACTTTTTCGATGCTACTATTTGGTTCGTTACTAGTAAACTTTAACACCTTACGAGCGGCCTAGGCGGTATATAATATGTAGCCACCAGCGGGGTGTTTTTACCCAAAATAGGGCTGTTACGTGATAATTTTCATGACTAAATAAGACCCAGAGCGTAAAACAAGTATCTATCCCTGAAAGGGCATAAACAGAGCTTTCCAATGACACCATAACGATCCTTTTATGATGGCTAGTTTTCTTGCAACAACCACGCAACGCGAGTGCAAAAAGCATGTAATTCGGCACTTTCCCCATACAATTCCGTATGTAGCGAGTGAGATAGGGAGGGAGGAGGTGGGATTCGTGTCAGTAGGTTCGCCGCGGTGGTCTGGAGCAGTCATACGCTCGCTACCCTCCTGCCACCACTTGTCTCTCTCTCTCAGCAACATTACGTGCTGAAATTGCCACAAATTGTCGAGCGCCGCCAGATAGTCCAGATTTATTATACTCGACTTATGTTGCGCGCCGATAGTTATGGGTTAAAGTGAAAGTTATCGTACGATGGTCGCTGTTACTGAATTCATCACCAACATTCAAATTCTCTATTAATTCTTCTTTTGTTGCAAGTACAAGGTCAAGAACGTTATTACCACGGGTCGGCGATCGAACAAATTGATAGAGTGAACTCTCTTGCAAGTTCGCATATAAGTCATGTCCGGAGTGTGAAGTAAGAGTATTGCCCCACTTGGTCACAGGTAAATTAAAGTCGCCAAAAATTACGGTATCTTATGAGTTACTTACATCTGCAATTTGTTCGTAAATTTCTCGGTCAGTTTGCACTGATTGAGCTGGAGGTCTGTATATTAACGCAAGTATTATGTTTGTACCTTTTTTATTCTTTATTAGCACAAGAGAGAGAGAGAGAGAGAGAGAGAGAGAGAGAGAGAGAGTACAAAGGATCAAGTGTCCAAACAGTGGTTTAGAGAGGGTAAGGGAACATTGGAAAGGGAACTACTGCCCTGCCACTAACGTGGCAGGACTAGGAAGTTAGTAGGGGACATATGGGTTAGTAACTGAGGGGAGGATAAAGTTATTCATTTACAAACGCAGTCAGTCGCGGGTTTGATGCGAGATATTTGTCTAGGCGGAATTTAAATGAATCAACGGTGCTGCAGTCTATAACGTCTCGGGGAAGCCCATTCCACAAGTTGACAACTCGATTGAAGAGAAATTCTTAGATTCGTGCGAGTTAAAAGATTTACCAATAATTTTGCAACCGTTTCCCCGTGTGTAATTAGATTGGTCGATAGTGAAGTACTTACTACAGTTCATATTGTCGATGCCTTTGATGATTTTGAACACTTGAATTAAGTCGCCTCTTAATCTGCGCTGGGTTAAAGGAAATAGATTTAATTCTCTAAGACGCTCTTCGTATGGTTTGTTCTTTAGGCTAGGTATCATTTTGGTAACTCTACGTTGAACTCGTTCTAGCTTGTTTATATCTTTTTGGTAATAAGGGCACCAGGATTGAACGCAGTATTCCAGAAGAGGGCGGACTAAGGAATTGTAAAGGGTTAGGATAACTTCTTTGGATTTATGCTCAAATGACCTGCCTATAAGCCAATTATTTTGTTTGCCTTCTTAACAACTTCTGAACATTGTTGACTCGGTTTTAGGTTACTCGATATTGTTACTCCCAGATCAGTTTCTCTGTTTACATTCTTAAGCTGAGTGCCATTCATCGAATAGTTTGCTTTCTCATTTAGGTATCCGACATGTAGTACTTTACATTTATCCGCATTGAAACTCATTTGCCAAATTTGGGCCCAACATAACAATTTATCTAGATTGTGTTGCATATCACCAACTTGTTCTTTTGAGAGTACGCTATTTGCAATTTTTGTATCGTCAGCAAATTTTGAGATTGTGCAGGTGAGACCCTCATCTATGTCGTTGATGTAAATTAGAAAGAGAATTGGTCCTAGTACCGATCCCTGGGGTACCCCGCTACTTATATTGGTCCATTTAGATGCCTTACCGTTTATGACTACCCTTTGCTTTCTGTTGCTGAGCCAATTTTCTATCCATTTCAACACACCGTCTTGTATTCCATGCGCTTTTAGTTTTAGCAGTAAACGTTTGTGGGGAACTTTGTCAAAGGCCTTTTGAAAATCAAGGTATATAATATCTACAGCTTTACTCTCATCGTAGAGGTTGAGGATATCGTGGAAGAAGTCTAAGAGGTTTGTTAAACAGGAACGTTTTTTACGAAAGCAGTGTTGAGTATCTTTAAGTATGTTTATTTTTCCTGTCTCGTATGACCGTTTCTAGCATTTTACATACAACTGAGGTAAGCTAATTGGACGATAGTTACAGGGTAGTATTTGAGAGAGTTACGTTGAGAGAGAGAGAGAGAGAGAGAGAGAGAGAGAGAGAGAGAGAGAGAGAGAGAGAGAGAGAGAGAGAGAGAGAGAGAGAGAGAGAGAGAGAGAGAGAGAGAGAGAGAGAGAGAGAAGGGGGGGGGGGGGGGGTGAAGGAGCTAGAGACTGCCTATAATACAGTGGAGCTATCCTTGGTTGAAGAAAGATATATTGCAAATTGCACTACACTTATCACAGATTATGCTCCACTGGAAAACTGTTTACAATACCTGAGAGAAGTCTGTTCCAGGTAAGAATGACCTAACAGATAAACACATTTTATATCTATCTATGTATTGCCGGACGCCTGATCACCGAAGGGGTGGCCACGAACGAAACCCTCCCATGCACCTCTGTCCCCAGTCAGTTGATGCCCCTCCTTCCATCCAGCACATCTTTCACGCATATGCTTCTTAACTCCATCCATCCACCTCTCTCTCGGTCTACCTCTCCCTCTCTGTCCTTCCTCCTCACTCTTGTACACTCTCTTAATCATTCTCTCACTTCCCATACGTTCCACAAGGCCGGACCATCTCAAGGTGTTCCATTCTTATGCATTTCTCTTCTCATAATCTACTCTCAGATCGCCAGTATGGCTTCCTTAAGCGTCGCTCTACTGGTGATCTTCTTTCATATCTTACTAACTCTTGGTCATCCTCCTTTCGGAACTTCGGTGAGACCTTTTCTATTGAACTAGACATATCGAAGGCCTTCGATAGAGTCTGGCACAAATTTTAATTTCTAAACTACCCTCCTTCGGTTTCTATCCCTCTATCTGTACCTTTGTCTCTATGTTCCTTTCCAGCCGTTCCATAGCTGCGGTTGTGGACGGCCATCGCTCACCTCCTTATCCTATCAACTCCGGTGTTCCTCAAGGCTTTGTCCTATCTCCCATTCTTTTTTCTAATTTTCATGAATGATCTTCTCAACTGTATCTCCAGTCCCATCCATTCATACGCAGACGACTCTACCTTACACTACTCAATTAGTTTTCCAGAACACCCCAGCCAGCAATCCCTTAAATACAAACGTAATGAAGCCATGCAACACTATTCTTCTGATCTAACTACTATTTCTAATTGGGGAAGAGAAAACTTTGTTACCTTTAATGCTTCCAAAACCCAATTTCTTCATCTTACTAACCATTCGGAACTTCCAGTGGACTATCCCTTACACTTCAAAAATACAAAAATCAATCCTTCATCTTCTCTTAATATTCTCGGTGTCTCCTTTTCTTCTGCTCTCAATTGGAACGACCATATTACCAGTCTTGCTAAGGCAGCCTCCCAGAAGCTGGGTGTGCTCAACCGCCTCAAGGGGTTCTTTACCCCTGCGCAGCTTCTGGCTCTGTACAGGGGCACAGTGCATCCTTGTATTGAGTATTGTTCACATGTGTGGGGAGGGTCCTCTCACAATGCATTCCTAGACACAATAGAAAGGAAAGCCTTTCGTATCATTAACTCCCTGTCCACTCCCCAACTCTCTGCAATCTCTCTCTCTTCCCCGCAATGTTGCATCTCTCTCGCTTTTCTATCGCTACTACAATATTCAGTGTTCCTCAGAGCTTTCCCAGTGTATACCACCTCCTCTATGCAGGGTACGTAGTACCCCGTCATGCAACACATTCCCACCCCTACTCTGTGCATCTCTCCAACCCAAGGGTAAAATGCTATTCTCAGACTTTCTTCTATTCAACTGCTGCGCTCTGGAACTCTCTCCCTGAATCAGTCTTTCCCTCTTCCTATGACTTAAATTGCTTCAAACTCTGTGTGTCCAGGCATTTTGGCTCGAACGTCCCTTGATTTTGGCTCTGTCGCTCTTTCAACTCTGGGGGAGGCACTCGTTAAAGACAGTTCTGCCTTTTGTCTCCCTCACTCACATAGAAAAAAAAATAGATATATATTTACCAGACCCTGCAACTCCCATTCACTATCGCTCATCAGATTGTTATATCATTGGCAAACAGCAGTACAGGCAACTCCCACTCGTTTCCTTCCCTTATCAGCGATACACCAACATCAAATGCTCTTCCTTGTTTTTCTTTCATGACTCCATCCATATATATATTGAACAACCATGGGGACATCACACACCCTTGCTTTAACCCAACTTTCAGATCTAAGAACTCGCTCTTCATTCTCCAAACATACTGATGCCTTTGCACCCTCATACATGATCTTCACTGCTCTCAACAACTTACCAACTACTCCGTATATTCTCAGTACTTTCCACAGACCTTCTCTATCAGCTCTGTCATAGGCCTTCTCCAAGCCCTTAACCCTGTCGCGCACGTATGGACGCCATGGCATCCTGAGTTACTTTTGCCCTGACGCACGTATGGACGCCATGACGTCCTTAACCCTTCCTCCCCAGGCTGTCTTACCCAATGACGGTCGCCCCTACCTGGGCGATATGGCTGAAAAACTTCTAGGCCCAGGCTACCGTATTTATGTTTATTTTCACCAAGCTTAATTAGGTTATTAAGCTCATGCCTTAGATAAGGCATACCGGGTAGCGGCCCTTCTTTCGTGCTGTCCTTACCTAAGGCAGAGCAGGTAGGAAGGGTTAAGCCCTGCATAAAAATGTGGTAAAACCACACGAGAGACGCCATGGCGTCCATTTAGGACTCGATATATCTGGTCTACTAGTCTATATGTGGAGGTATCTGGCAAAAATTAATAGCTGGGTGAACGGGCACAAAGAAAAACCGTTAGCAGCCCCCGACTGTGTGTCGCCTGTCCATGGAAACTTAAAAAAATTACTCAGAACTGAGAGGGTTAAAGGCAGCATACAACAGTTGTCACTTCTTCAGATATTTCTCCACAACACATTTCAAGGCAAAAATCTGGTCTATACATCCTCTTCCCTTCCTAAACCCGCCCTGCTCATCACCTACCCATTTCCCCGTTCTCGCTCTCACTCTCTCGATCACTACCCTAATGTAGGCTACATCTTTCCTATGACGCTTAGAAGACATATCCCCCGGTGGTTACCACACACTCCTCTTTCCCCTTTACCCTTTTACCCTAACTCCACATACCTTCTCACGTTCTGCACATATCTCTTCCTTAAACACCTTGCTCACCTCTTCCACTTCCTCCATACCCTCCAAGTCAAATCTACCTAGTCGTCGTTCTGCTGCTCTCTTAACTCTTCCCTAATCTCCTCCTATAGTAGCCTCTCCACCCTCTTCACCATTCCACCTCTCACGCCTCCTCCTAGCTCTCTTCACCCACTTCTTCTGTATCCTAATTTTAGCTAGTACTACATAATGGTCAGACAACCCGCCCCCCCCCCCCCCCCCCATACCTCTATATATCCTAGCATCTAGCACATAATTCTTTATTTGTTTATCCACACATTTATATTCAAGCAGTGTCTTTCGTTCCACTCTCTCTCTCTCCCCACTCCACTCCACTTTCCATGTGTACCGGTGTATCATTCTGTGTCGGAAAAAGGTGTTGGTTATCCACAGCCTCCTCTCCTCACATACATTCACATGTGCTCTGCCAGTCCCATCTACCACTGACGGTATACCCCACACTCCCGCCACCCCATCAACTTTATTGGCATCCACCCTCCCATTCATATCTCCAATCGGAAATATTCTTTCGCTCTTACAAAACTTATCCAGGCACGTCTCAACATTCACCCAGAACTCCTCTTTCAAAAATATTAGTGGTAAACATCGTCAGCTCTAAGTTTCAAGCATGATTGGAGGCTATATTCGTATTGAGGGTAAACATCTTGTTATAATCTACATTGTCAAAACCATTTTATATATTTACTCCTTCCCGACTGGTGCCTTCAACTGACGAGTACCGAAATCCTCATATTATGTATCCTGGGAGTTAGGCAAATGGTTGCAGGCACCTCAGATCCCCTTCATCCATCGCCCACCAGGTCTGAGCCAGCACTGACGTAACTTACAGCCGTCTACTAGCTCACTGCAGCGTTACACATAGGGAAAACCGCTTGAAACCGCTAACTTTTAGCAATTTTGACCGACCTATGCAAGATCGTTACAAGACAACCAGACATTGTACAGAGATAATATGATTCAGGTGTCATTGGAAAGCTCAATTTCTGTACTTTCATGGATATATCATTGTATTGCATTCTGGCTCTTGTTTATGCATGAAAATGCGCAGGGAATGAAACTCAATTAACAACTACTGGACCAGAGACAGACGTTGTCAGTAAAAAAGTCCCTCGCCAGTACTAGCGACTGACGACGACCGTCAGTAATATGCGGTCCTTGTAACGAGCGGTACCTGGCACCATAACTTGTAAATACTGCTTTGAGACCTTGGCAACACTTCTCAGAGTGTATCTAAGGTCCCATGGGCGAGCTCGCTCATTAATCGTCCAGCTTTCGGGGTGAGCGTATGCTCTCTCTTGACTTTGAAGCCATTTTGGCCACAATGCTTGGTACTGGAGATTACATTTATAGTAATACCCACTGGTACAGTAGGGGTTAAGGCCAGAACCCCCGCCATGAAAGAGTTAAAAACTAAAATTTCAAGACTAAGAGCTCACAACTGATCCTCATAATTCGGTCTCCTAATTAATATAAGTTTAATAGTCCTATCATGGGCTCTCTCCAATCGATCTTTATCCTTCCTGCATTCTGTAAACCAGATTTACACAGTTTATTCCATAAGCAGCGCTATTGGAACATTATAGTGTAGAATATCTTTTGTCCTATATACAAATAATTGTATTTTATTATTACCCAATAGTTTCAACTTTTCTGTACTTCAGACCATTGATTGGAAAACTATGCTTGCTTTTAAACAGAACATCCAAGTTCTTGTCCGAGTCACTCGCTTTTTGTTTTTCTCTCTCAATTGTGAATGTATCTTAAATGTATTTGCCTGGTCTATATGAATCACCTTGCACTTCTCCAAGTTTAGTGACCTTCGTAGGTCTCAAACTATGTAAAAGGTTAAGTAAGATTCATGCTGAGCAGTTCAATTATTTTAGGTTTGCTTGCATATACTCCAAGAATCATAATATCTGCAAACTTGATTACAAAATGTGATCAATTTCGTTGACTTATATGATAAACAGCAGAGGGACAATGGCAGATCCCTTTGGAGCTCCAGAAGTGGCTGGATTTCATTCAGAAGCACCATTGATCACAAACTTATTTATATCTACCTGTTAGCAAACTTTCTATCCAATTATTTACTTGTATAATAACCCATGTAACAAGTTTTTCTCTGCCCCAATTTGAAATAGTAGTTAGATCAGAAGATAAGTGTTCTATGGCTTCATTACGTTTGTTTTTGAGGGATTGCTGGATGGGGTGTTCTGTAAAACAAATTGAGTAGTGTAAGGTAGAGTCGTCTGCGTGTGAATGGATGGGACTGGAGTACAGTTGAGAAGATCATTTATGAAAATTAGAAAGAGAATAGGAGATAGGACAGAGCCCTGAGGAACACCGGAGTTGACAGGATGAGTAAGTGAGCGTTGGCTGTCCACACCCGCAGCTATGGTACGTCCGGAAAGGAAATTAGACACAAAGGCACAGATGGAGAGAGAGAAACCGAAGGAGGGTAGTTTAGAAATTAAAAATTCAGTAAGATATGAAAGAAGATCACCAGTAGTGCGATCCTTAAGGAAGCCATTCTGGCGATCTAAGGGCAGATTGTGAGAAGAAAAATGCTTAAGAAATTTGGAAGCATGAATAGTTTCAAAAACTTTAATGATACAAGAGATGAGAGCAATTGGACGATAGTTGAAGGGTTCAGAGTAGTCACCCTTCTTTGGAGCAGGTTTAATGAGAGCAAACTTCCAGCAAGAAGGGAAAATGTTAGAGGAGAGACAGAGACGAAAAAGTTTGCCTAGGCAGGGAGTCAGCACGGAAGCACAGTTTTTGAGTACAACAGGAGGAATACTGTCCGGACCGTATGCCTTCTTAGTTTTAAGCCCAGAGAGGGTAGAAATTACATCTTTAGAAGAGATTAGGATGTTAGGCATAAGTAGGAGAGAGGGGGGTGGAGAGGGAGGAATAGCACGAAATCATCCAAGGTGCAGTTTCTAGCAAATGTTTGAGCTAAGAGTTCAGCTTTGTCATAGGAAGAAGTGATGGTTGTGCCATCAGAGTGGAACAGGGGAGGGAAAGACGAGGAAGTAAAATTGTTGAAGAGGTTTTTGACTAGATGCCAGAAAAATTGGGAAGAGCTAGAGTTGTATAGTTCAGTGCATTTATTATTGATGAAAGAGTGCTTGGCAAGTCGAAGAACAGATTTGGCTTGATTCCTGGCAGAAACATGGGAAGAATGAGATTCTTGAGTTTTAAGGCATTGGTACCTTTTGAATGCTTCCTCCTTGTTGTGGACAGCAGTAGAACAAGCGTGAGTAAATCAAGATTTGTTTGCATTAGACTGAGAAAAAGAAAATGGAATGTACGCTTCCACGCTCGAAAGGATTACCTTGGTAATGCGTTCAGCACTCTCCTCGGGTCCTCGGGCACGGAAGCAGAAATAATTCCATGGGAAATCAAAGTAGAACTGCCAAAGTGCCTCCCAGTCGGCAGCGCCAAAGTGGCACAATCGCCGCCGGCTGGGAGGATTTGGTGGCCGTACTGGAGAGATAGGACAGGTGACAGATACGTTTATGGTCGGAGGAGCCCAAAGGAGAGAAAAGATTGACAGTATAAGAAGAAGGGTTAGAATTGAATTGAATTGAATTGAATTTGAATTGAATCGATACTTTTTATTTAGCCAGTAGAACATACACATGAAAATCATAATACAAAATTAACATTACATTGGCTGAACCTTGTGAGAGAAATATAAAACATAAAACTTAAACTCGAAAGCTTATACAGTAATATTATGAAAATACAAGTAAATAATTTCCCAACTGCACGCATTACAAGACAAATATCCGGGTCAAAATTATATTTACTTATCAAATAGATATAACAAATTTTTGATTTCTTCGTAATTTTAATGTCGTTATAGTTCCTTTAGGTACTCTGCAGATAAGATTATTAACCCAGGAACGGCGAGAAAACTCTTAAGAGATTTTACTGGGTGATGGCGAGAAAGCTCTTAAGAGGGAAGTCCTAAAAAAAAACATTTTAAAAGGCCCCAGCAGCACTTAAAACCATTTTTCTTTTTTTCCCCCATACCTCATATCACTTCTCCACATCCCCTACTTCTCCCATCCCCCCCCCCCCCTCAATTATCACCTATTTTCCCTGTTATTCCCTAATTCATTGGTAAATTTTTGTGTAAACATCTCCAACCCGATCTTAGTGTGTGTTCATGTGGCTGTTACGTAAGGTAGAGACAGGGAGGGTGTGACTCAGTAGCTCAGTACTGCTTCAACCCTCGAGAGAGGAGGGTGTGTTGCCAGCTCTCTCACACTTCATGAATGAATCGCTCGCTTACCATTAGCGATTTTGACCTTAAAAATTATATTCCCACTTGTTTTATTGTTGTTACAGGTTACTATCTGTATATTAAACGTAAAATAGGCGCATATGAAAAAGCAATAACGATATTTATCGTAAAATTAATATTTTAGGCGGGAAAAAGGCCTAATATCGTCGCCCAGTTACATGGTGTCCACTATATACTGCTCGCGCTTTAGAGGTTAAACAACTTGTGCAATTTAGTATCAGTACCGGTATGCTAGCAAAGAAATTAAAATATTTCCAAAGAGCAAATATATAATAAAAGCGACCCTGAGATATCAGTCAGAAATAAGCCAAGAATGTTGAGCCGATCTCCAAAGCGATCTGGGATATGGGTGGATTGCTGGACCATCTGCTTTAGGTCATTTAGGATAGAAAAGACGAAGACCTTTTCACCAGGTTGGTCAGTAGTAAGAGAGGAGAGCCATTGGCTGTGGTAAACGTTGAAATCTCCTAAGATAGAGATCTCTGAGAAGGGAGAGATGGATAGAATGTGTTCCACTTTAGAGTTTAGATAGTCAAAGAATTTGGGAAAGTCAGTAGAGCTAGAAGAAAGATAGACGCCACAGAAATATTTAGTATGAGAATGACAGGATAGTTTGCACCATAAAGTTAAGAATTCAGAAGAGTCGAAATCGGGAACACGAGAGCAAGTGAGTTTGTTGTGCATGTATGCACAACATCTGCCTTTGGCTTTGAAACTAGGATAGAGAAAGTAGGATACAGAGAAGGGGCTGCTGGCAGTTGCCTCAGACACCTGGGTTTCAGTGAGGAAAAGAAGATCAGGTTTGGAGGAGGAGAGATGGCATTAAACTGAGTGAATATTAGAGGAAAGGCCGCAAATATTGCAAAAGTTGATAGTAAGAGTGACAGGTCATGGTCCACAGCATTTAGAGGGGTCGTCAGGGGCAGGTCGGGCGGGTGTGGGGGTATTTATGCCCCCCCCTCCCCCCTGGGGACTCCGAGCCTTGGTGCATGTTCATCATTATTAAAAAACAAAAATTGTGGCAGGAGGAAGTGTGGTGTGCATGTTAAGTGTAGTGAAGTAGATAGGAGGAGGAGGTGTTTGTGAGAGCTGGATGGACTACTCTCAGTGTAAGTGAGGCACAGTGTAAGTGGATGTGATGAGGTTGTGGTCAGAAGTTTACATAAATGGTGAGTGTAGGTAATCGATCAGAGTATTGGAGGGACTGGAGGAAGGTGGAGGCTTTGTTTAATATTTCTTATATGTCTCATATAAAGCAATATTATTGTGCCACATTTTACTGTACATAGGATTGAAAGACAAGGCACATGTGAAGAATTAGGACATCAGTGTACAGAACCTTTTTATATAGAATATAGGCAAATAAACAAATCGGGGCTTAGAATGGCAGGGAAGAGGAAGGTACATATGAGTGCATCCTCCCTTCTTCCTCCCCTGTTTGCAGAGAGCTTTGTGATTGTGTTGCTTGATTTGGGTGTGTATCTCCTCCTCTCTCGAATATTTTGTATATGAACATAATTTCACTTCCAACACCAAACACCTCCCAATGAAATTTATGAAAGCATATGATCCACCCGGGATTCTAACCTGGGTTACCACATACAGATCTTAAGTAAACACTCAAACCACCATCAAGACAGTTAAAGGTTAAGTAACTGACTACGATTTTATATACATTAATTGAATAGAACATGTATTTGGGATAGAGGAACCATTGCTGACCGCTGCCACGGCCTCCATGATGATGAGGGAGTAATGGTGTGGTTTGTGTATATGTGTGAGATGTGAGTCTGTTACAATGTTTGGTATCGAGAGTTGCCACTTAGTCCGAGTTGTCACCCAATTGTCATACGTATCCCGCTTTTGCCGCAGTTTATGAGCGCCTTTGAAAATCGTGCTTCCGTGAGGCTTATCGCAGCCCACCAGGAGAGCCTTTTGTGAGGCATATCATATTTTCTGGTTAACCCTTCCTGTACTGGTTCCGTTCTTTTGACTTTATTCTGGCTACTATTAGACAATTATATTCAGTATAAAAAGGGCCTCCAACAATAAACAGGCTTCAAACTATCTCACTTAACACATTTCACCTCATTCAGGCTTACATTTTTTGTGGGCTAGAGATAACGAGTGTTATTGAGTTTGAAAGGGGTTTGGGGTGGGCTTTTTGTTTTTCGTTTCATTCTTGGGGAAAAACTAAATATACAGTGTTCTGAAATGGTAAAAGCATTCAAAACTCTCAATAATATTTAAGTAAATTACGATATTAATCTATAAGATATCGCATGATGTACTTAACGCACTGCGTACCGGCGACAGTCTTCTTTATTTGATTTTAGCTACATTAAGACAATTTTATGAAGCTTAGGAAGGGTATATGGTAGCTAAAAGGATTCATTAAGATAGTTTGTAGCCCTTTAATGGATAGACGTCCTTCCTAAGCTGAATAAAATTGTCTAATAGTTTCCAGAATATGAAAAGGACGTTACCGGTACTGTACGAGTTAAATAGGCGGCTTCTTTCACCACAGGCACTTGATCTCACCCTTGGCAGCAGTGGTTCGTAGAGTGCTAACCTTGCAAAATATCCTTAATTAATTGTTAACATTATGAGAGAGAGAGAGATTAATTGATTAATTAATTTGATTGAGAGTGAGAGTGAGTTGTGATGAGATGAAAGACTTAATTACCATAGTGATAGTCATAATACGTCTGACAGAAAACCACACGTTGCAAATACAATACCAACCAGAATAAATACATATAAGTCTGTTACAATATAAAGATAGAAATACACAGTATATAGATGTTCTATTGTACAATTGGCCACAGTTGTCTACGGACACTGAGTTGAAGCTGTATTGATCGCAAACAAGATACAACCATGCGATATAAAGATTCAAACCCTTGTATTTTTAGCCATTCTTTCCCTTCGCAGCTCTAACAACGAAGTACGAAATAACTTGAAGGGTGTTACCTTTCATAAATAGTAATGGTAATCCGTGTTATGCTCTCTGTAAACAACGCTCGTTCCCACAGTATTGGTTCCCTACCAGGCGCTACAAAGAGAAGGAATTGTTTAACCCGTACAGCCCCAGCGACGCGCCTGACGCGTCGGCGATGTATGTAACGCACAGCCCCAGAGACGCGCCTGGCGCGTCACCCTAATTGCGCCGACCGTAACCTCAGGTGTAGCCACTCAAGAGGGCTCAGATTTGTATGGGAACTGTGTACGTATCCCACGCAACCGTGCCGATGATTGAAATCTCTCAAAGTCCACGTGCGTGCGCGTGAGCGCGCAATAACCTGTTTTTTTGGGATAATTGCCTTCAATTTTTTACTCGTGTAAAATACGTTTTCGGGGGCTCTGTAGGACCATTCTTTAAGCTTTTTGAGCGGTTTTTCGTGGTTTTTCCTTCATTCCTAACCCAGTCGCTATTGTTTCTGGAATAAAACCATTTTTTGAAAACCGGCCGGGTTCTGGTGAACAAACATTACAAAACTAGCCGGGGCTGGACGGGTTAAGGGGAGAATTGTTTGTGTATTTATTTTATTTGCTTCTTCTTCTGTTTCTTCTTCTTCTTCTTCTTCTTCTTCGTCTTCTTCTTCTTCTTCTTCTTCTTCTACTACTTCTTCTTCTTATATAATTTAATTTATTTATTTCATATTTCCTCCCTAGACCTCCAATAAAGGCGGAACAATGCCCTGGCCGAAAGCCGGTTTTTCCTAAATTCCAGGCTCGCTTTCCCTCGCTAGGAAAAAAGTCGACGCCTAAATGGCACGAAAAGTATTAAAATTGAAAAAAAAAGAAAAAAAGGCCAATAATCTTAAATTAGCCAAACTAATGGGCCAAATGCATTAACATCTCTAATATAATGAGGCTAAGTATGAGGGAGAAGTGGGTCCAAAGTAATAACACCCCCTTATGATTAGAACCGACAAAATTCACAAGTTTGTTTACAAGAGTCGAAATACCGACGTGTCTATGGATTACTGAGGGAAACTGTACAACCGCATATAGGCCTATAGCTACTTGTGCCCCTATTGTTACTTGAGACCGTTTTGTTTTGCATTATTCTGGCCATCATTAGACAGTTGCAAGCAGTACACTATAAGTCAGTGGGAGTCAAAATGTAAAGTGCAATATAGTTTACCCTATAATTGCAAACAATCCCCTTTAACCCTTACTGTACCGGCTACATCTTTATCATTTTATTCTAGCAATATTTAGAGGATTATGTGCAGCTTACGAAGGATTTGTGGCAGTAAAAGGGTAAAGTGATATAGTTCGAAGCCTGTTAATTGTTGGAGGCCCTTTTGAAACTGAACAAAATCGTCTAATAGTAGTCAGAATATAGTTAAAGGATGTTGCCGGTATAAAAGGGGTTAAGCTGTATAGATTCGTCTAATGATAACCAGACTAAAACGAATAGCGTCCTAATACTGAGAGGGATAAATATGCTACGTACTAGCCTATATCAAAAAAAGGCTTTAACTATCAAAATCATAGTTCAAGGTTATACAATTATATTGTCATTAAATAACTCCTAATAACTATTATAACTATTAAATATATATATAACACCACATTATTTGAGAGAGAGAGAGAGACTGAGAGTGTGAGTGAGTGAGTGTGAGTGTGTGTGTGTCTTGTGTTGTGATGAGCTGGAAAAAGACTTCATTATCTTAGTAATGTGCGTCCGTTGCCATGACAACCCCATAAACCAAACCCATTGAGTACACCCCTTGTCCCTACTGGGCTGGGCTTGGATTTATTGTGTACTCTCAAGGGGAGATGGGGCGTTTTAATGGTCCCCCTTCTTCCTCATGTTTAGCCCCATTAGTTTTCAGATTATATGAAGTTTGGCCCATTAGTTTGGCGATTTTAAGAGCTTTCGCCCCATTTCTTTGTCAATATTTATAGTGTTTGTGTCAATTAGGTGTCGATTTTTTGGGGGAGCTATAGTGAGCCTGTAATTTAAGAGAAACCAGCTTACGGCCGAAACATTTTTCTATCGAAACCTGTACAAATTTATCTTGAAGGAGGGTCTTGGGCGGGTGTTTTTTTTAAGCTTAATGGAGGTCTAGGGAAAAAAACTAATATAACATTAAAAACATACATAAACTAGCAAATTAATACGCCCATCTCCTCCTAACTCTCCCTCTCTCTCTACTAGAATTAAGTCCTGACCACCTCGCTGGGATCGTAAGGTCCGTGTGGTCAGTGTATCTATGTAAAGTATGTAAATATATGTAAATCTGTCTCCGTCCATCGCCAACTAAGTGACTATAAGAAGGTGGTTCTCTCTCTCTCTCTCTCTCTCTCTCTCTCTCTCTCTCTCTCTCTCTCTCTCTCTCTCTCTCTCTCTCTCAATATGTATATAACATCCATCCATGGTTCCAAGTTCCAGATGAAGAGGTTTAGCAATATAGTCCGGTCTTATTTAATTTCCGACTATATGTTAGCATGTCCCCATCTTGAGTACTCCATTATTACAATTATTTTAAAGCGAACAAATTTAATTGTGAAAAACTGGTATTAACCCAGGGACTGCGACGGTCCTTCCGGAAGTGCAGTATTTAAACATGTGTAAAAAACAACGCTTCAAATACTATGCCAGTGGTGGGAAATGTCTCAAAATTGGGTGACACGGAAAGTAGTGGCATCTTTCCATACCACATTATCCACTCCTCCCCTCCTTTATACTCCACCCCCCTCCCTCCCTCAACTTTTTTTTTTCTGCACAGGTTCTAGCAGTTCATGGGTTAATATGATGTAGACATATTAATTGTCTAGGAATAGTCTGCTAATCGATTAATGTGCCGCCAGGTGAAAATCAATATATTGTAGTATGTGTGTAAACGGGGGTAAGCATAACAAACATTGCGAGGTACCCGACGAAGTCAAAAACTGTTTTACCTGGAACAAATTTGCCTTGTAAGTTATAAACAGTTCTTCACCAGATACATTTCATTGGGTAACACTATGTTGCAATGAGTCTACATTTAAGGATAATTTTGTTCTGGATCCCCCTTTCCCTAATGTTTAGCCCTATTATTTTTGAGATTTTAAGTCGTTCATCCAAATATTTTGGCTATCTTATGACCTTTCACCCCGTGTGTTGGTCAATTTCAAGACCTTTTGTGCCATTTAGGGGTGATATTTTTCCCGGCGAGCAATAATGGGCCTGCAATTTAGAGGGAACCGGTGTTTGCGGCATTTTTCCACCTAGAAGGGCACACATTTATCTCGAAGGGAGGTAATGGGGGGTATTTATTTTTAAGCTTGATATGGGTTTAGGGAGGAAACCAAACAATTAAATTAACAAATGCATATATTTATACAAAAATCTCCCGTTGATTATATAATCTTTCGTATTTTAATTTCTTTGGTATGGACCGCAAGGCCTTTGAGATCGTAACTGTCCTTCGTAACTTCCTGTATCTGTGATGTATGTTAGTGTTGACAGAGCCTTGATAGTTCCCCAGGGGGTGCGGTGACCCCCCTCATAGTGACCTGTACTCTCCCACCACCACCATGTTTGTCAACCCACTCGATATATACCTTTGACCCCATCTCTACCGGTGACATGTTTATAACTTGATTCTGGCTACTATTAGGCAGTTTTATTCAGTCTAAAAAGGGCCTTCATCCATAAACCGGCTTTGAGCTATCTCACTCAACTTCTTTAAATACCACAGATCCATCTTAAGCTGCACAATATCGTCTACATATAGCTAGAATATAATTGAAAAGACATTGCCGGTACAGAAGGGGTTAACACTATCTTACCCGATATTTTGAGCGTTTCTTGTGTTATTTTTGTACATTTTGTTGTTTGTTCTTGCATTGCAATCTAAAAATGTATATATATATATATATATATATATATATATATATATATATATATATATATACTGTATATATATATACTGTATATATATATATATACAGTATATAATTATATATATATAAATGTATATATATATATATTATATACTGTATATATATATATATATATATATATATATATATATATATATATATATATATATATATATATATATATATTGTCACGGCCCTACAGTGTTGAACCCAAGAGATTAAAATTCAAACACCGGCAACATGCTATCTGACTACGTAATATTTTTAAAATTATTATTAACCCTTTCACGTTTTTATGACGCAGAGGTTGCCAAATTAGCAATCATAAATAGAGTTATCTCACTCTTATAATTACCTCTCCAAAATTGGTTTTCTGCCCACAGCTAACTCAAAGACAACTGCAGAGGTTGAAGTAACTAAACTAAAGGTTTCTAAATACCCCTGATGGTAACAAAGGCTTTAAAGTATCCCTAATAGGCTTAAAATTGCATCAAGAACGTGAGAGGGTTAATGCAACAATGAAGAAAAGGATGATATCAAACACCACTGATTTTCATATTAATTAAACTATAATTAACTAGGGTAAACGAACAGGTTGATAAGCACAATAATTCAGTTAATCAAAGCAATGATCTTTGATACAAAGTACACCACAAGAAACACCTGAGTATCAATGAATAAGAATTGACTAAACACCGAATGAAAGCTTCGAGTAAATGCACTCGTTACAAGGAATAAACACACTGAGAGAACATTGAAGACAAACGGTTAATCAAAACTTAGTACACTGAATATAAACTGCGAATCACAACTCAATCACAAATCAACATACGGTGTAAAACACACAAACACCACTCACGGTTATTTAATTAACATTGATTGACAAGCTACCGTGTTTAGATAATTATCGCCAGATAACGCTCGGACGACGTATTTACTCAAAGATACGAATCAGTGTCCTCTAAACAAACACATAAACACACACCAACATAAACACATACCAACATAAACACATACCAAGCATATAGAGCACCACGCACACCCTTGGGCTTGTTACACATACATAATATATGATTGCTGTCTCATCTCCAAGGATATTAAACATTACACTCACCTAAGTGTCTTAACTTACAAAATTAGAAGACAGCAAACCCGAACACACAGGAGCGGACCCAGACAGGAGCGAGGGGGGACTCTTTCCACCTCCGCCCTCTGCCAGGTTCAGGACAGCACTGATTTTGTACTCTTATTTCCTAACAGACATCTCCTTCCTAACCTCTAACTTTCGGCAAGCAAATGGAGTCACACGAGTCTTTTAACAGAGTCACAAAGGCTCCTTATAATGTCTCTCATGTCGTGGGAAGCAGCTCCGATACGTCAATATGCCCATACTTTCCCTTTCTCATGGGTCCACTTGGTGTTGGCCACCCATACCATGTTTGTTTGTTTGCGGTAGATTAGCGCTGCTTGACTCTCTCCTCCTCTGTCTACTACACATCACAATATATATTGATTTATGTAATTATTATTTATATATAATTTCTTTCTAGGCCCACCCCCCAAAATAAATAAGTAAATAAATAAATAAATAAATAAATAAATACATAAATATATACAAAATAAAGAAAAAAGAAAAACAAATAAATATGAAAAAAAGAAACACCCAAAATCCACCTGCAAGCTAAATGCGTACATATTCAGTAAAAAAACTGTTCCGGTGGAAGGCTGGCTTCTCCTAAACCACAGGCTTGCTACCGCTTGCCTGGAAAGATCAAATCGATACCTGAATGTAGTGAGACTATATATAAATTGCCGAACTAATGTGGCAAATTGTGCCTCCCCCAGATTTGAAAGAGTGACAGGGTCAAAATCACGGAATGTACACTCTGATGTCATAGTCTCTAGCCCACTCGTAAGAAGTCGTGGACCCCCTATGTTATATCATTATGCAATTATAACCCGCTGGATTGGCTTCTAGAAAAAAACTTGCTTGTCAATAAATACTGAATATAGTCTTGTAATAGATTTTTAGAAATGTATATTCATAAATTCGTTTCTAGAGATATACTTCCATAATTAGAAATAGGTGAAATCCACAAATTTGTAGGAGTGGGCTAGAGACTATGGTATCCGAGTGTACCAGCCAAAGTGCTTGGACACAAAGAGTTTGAAGCAATTTAAGTCGTAGGATGAGGAACAGATGGATTCAGGGAGAGAGTTCCAGAATTCAGTTGTTGAATAGAAAACAAAACTAGGAAT
Source organism: Paralithodes platypus (assembly GCA_032716605.1). Lineage (NCBI taxonomy): Eukaryota > Metazoa > Arthropoda > Malacostraca > Decapoda > Lithodidae > Paralithodes > Paralithodes platypus. The sequence continues at coordinate 696,370 of CM064484.1, forward strand.
ATCATTTCAATGTTGGGTTGGAGAATTGCACAGAGTAGGGACGGGATTGCGTTGCAATTCGGATACTACATGCTCTACGTACGGGAGGTAGTATACACGAGAGAGCTCTGAGGAACACTGATTATTGTAATAGCGGTAGAAGAGCGTGAGAGATGCAACATTGTAGCGAAGAGAGAGATCTTGCAGAGCGTCAGTGGGTGGGTGTGAGTTAATAAGACAAAAAGGTTTTCTTTTTACTTTGTCTAGAAGTGCTGTGTGAGCGGATCCTCCCCGCACATGTAAACAATACTCAATTCATGAACGCATTGTGCTCCTGTACAGAGCATGAAGCTGTGTAAGGGGTAAAGAACCCCTGGAGGAGGTTGAGCATACCAAGCTTCTGGGAAGCTGTTTTAACAAGAGTGAAATATGGTCTTTCCAAGAGAAATCAGAAGAAAAAGAAGACACCAAGAATATTAAGCGAAGATGAAGGGATATTTTGTATGTTGTTCAAGAGACAAAGTTCCACATCACAATACTGGAAAGAACAAAAAGCACCATTATAGAGGCAACCATTGCCAAGCACCAACATCGCTGGGTGAGGTACATCATCCATATGTATGAGAAGAGACTACCACGTAGGAGTGCTGTACGGTCAACTTCAGGAGGGCAACGGGAGGACCCAAACTACGATATAGACATCACATGAAGAAGACTCTCATAAGGAGGGTGACCTGCTTTTCTTCCTTTTCTTATTTGTATCCATTCGGCTCCATTCAGCCTACTGTATTAATACATTTATCCCCATCCAGGTGTCGATTTTTTCCTGTTGAACGATAGTGAGCCAGCATTATATGGAGAAATCTGGCTTCGCTGGAGACATGTACAAGTTTATCAAGCTGTCTAACTCATTATCCAAAAAATGGTGGCTTGCTATCGCTCGCCAGGTATCGACACCTGGATGGGGATAAACATCCTAAAACAATAGGCTGAATGGGGCCGAATGGATACAACCCAGAGAGAGAAAAAAAGCAGGTCACCCTCCATAAGATGCTCAGGAGCGTCGAGTACTTAGCATCCAACAGAGAAAACTGAGAATGACACATACACCAAGGTTAAGGTTTTTGAAGATGATCACCAAAGCAACCAGCATGAGAAGCATACTCCCAGCCAAGCAAGACCGGATCAAGCACCACCACCACCACCACCTGCCCAAAACCTTCAATTTAATAGTGGCCCCTCCATCATTGACGATATTGCCTATTAATATAATAGTATCCCTTCAACACCCGCGGCAGCAGTTTTGAATCTCCCGCGCGGAAGGGTCAGGGAGTACTCTCATAAGTGCATGCTTAATTCTCTTATGGAATCGTCCTTATGATTGGGTACCCTACAGAAAAAAACTTTGTAGAAAATAAAAAATAAAATTTAACTTCCTATCTGTTATATTATGGCTTTCCATGCGTGGATTTCTTGTGCGCAGCACCCAGACGCAGGCTCCCTAGCGGCCATACTTCCTTCTCCCTTCCGCGGTCGTACCAGGTGGGCGGGTGTCTCCCAGTGCTCCAGCTTCATTCGTCGTTCCTGCGCTTCTCGTGAGTCCTTACTCATTTGTATACATCTGCGTTGTATTGAAAAAGGTTTAGATTAGCTAGCACGGGCTGCCCCATTGGTACGACCACAGGAAGTGTGTAAATTAGGGTACTTTTGTAACAAGGCGCCTCCGTATCCCGGGATCTGCGTGCCACGTGTGTTATTGTCGTGTTGTTTTACGCCTTTAGCTTTTAGATATTATAGCTAGGAGGCTACCATTCTGCAAGAGTATGCTTCAGACCGTCACTTTGACACAGTTGCATATATATTTTGTTTTTATTAGCAAATGCTCTAGTTCAAGGGTGGCTGTACGTAGTGCGGAGCCTTCTAGAGTCCGTATTTGCTTCCGAGCCCCTCTCATGGGCCTCCCCCTCTGCTTGCTGCTGCTGCTGGATCGTAGGAGCATCTGTTAATCCTGTGATGTTTCGTCGGGCCTCGTGGCCAGCCTCTGTAGGGGTCTCCAATGTAGGCTACAGGTAATTTAGGATTATAAATTCTATGTATTTGTGATTATGCCTATGTGTGCCCCGGTATTGTGTTACATGTGTGCTCTACATGTTATTGGGCGGCCCTTGGGAGACGTTCCTATATATATATATGTGGGGTTTTGGAGGGGGGAAATCTTACATATAAGTTCCCCCCTCTAAAAAAATTGGTTGTTCTTTCTCCGGCGGCCTTCTGGACAGGGCCTCCGTTTTCTCGTCTCGCAGACGAGTAAGGGAGCAACCAAATGTCCCGGTGTGGTGCGCTGAACCACAATCCTTCCGGCGGAAAATGCAAATTCCTACGGGAGCAACCTCGGCCCGCGGAGGGGACTCGCCCTGACCGATTTGTCATACAGCAAGACTTCCTTCGCCCGGCGTTCCAGTCTAGTGTGCAGGTGTTGTGATACGTCGTGCACGCACGTTACCTACCTTTCTATTTCAATAGTCACGGATAGTTAAACACTTAAGGTCATTAGGGCCAGTGACACTTAGTCACAGGTAAGCAGTCCAATCAGCTTAAACGGAGAAACCCCAGTTTTTTCCATGGTCGAGTCCAGCGGAAGGTTAGAGTAGCTGTGGCTATAGCTAATTTTCCGGCGGACTTGAGGTAGGATGTCTTAAGGGGACCGACCGGTTATTTAGGCTTAAAAAACTCGAAATCCTGAAAATACCAATAGGTGTTTACTCAACAAGAGTCTACATCCCTTCATAAGCCAGTGAAATGTTATTAGTGAAATTTGTTTTTTTTATGTTTTCCAAATTTTTCCTGTAATTCTAAAAAAGTTATATAGCGAACTTTAAAATTAACATGCTCGGTAACTAATGGTCGTACGAGGAGCATACCTATATAAATGGAAAGAGCGTAAGCTACTCTACAACCTCCCATACGCTTTATTTACTACTTTGCCTTTGCCGTGTTCCTGCGTAAAATATTGTAAAACTAAATTTAGTTTTTTATAAAGTTCACCTAATTACCTTAGACTTTCACATGTTTTTCTCAGAGCCTATATTGTCGCACTTTCGGATGTTACTCTAAAATTATTATTGTACCTATAGGAATGGTGTATATACCATTGGAAAGGTAATTACAAACACTACAAGTCCTATAAAACCAATTTACTCTAGCCAACTTTGTTTGGTTGCAGCATGTTGCCACAGTCGAAAAATGCTACACAATAATTTCACCTTAATTCATAATCACCTAAATCCAAAAATACACATAATATATAACATTTTCTTTATAGCAACTACAGACACACCTATTGTGAGTTGTTTGATCACATACAGCACGTGCTATAGGGATTTCTGAAGGAGTAGAATGGGTCGTAGTAGAGCTATAGTTTGCAACCTTTTTTTACCTAAATTGAAAGAATAACGCAAAAAAAACAAAAAACAAAAACATTTACCTAGTTTTATGGTCACATACACCTGTGCCAAATTGCATTTACATTGGAAGTAAGGCCTGGAAGTTCGTAAATAACTGGTCGGTCCCCTTAACACCTCGCAGGTTATCCATATGAGCATTGATTCCTGGAAATTTTATTTTCCAGATAAGACCCAGTGCCTCAGTGACAACAAAACCGGCGGCTGGTGGGTGGCTGATTCCGGCGGAGGGGGAACCTTTTTTTCCATCATGCCTCTTTTTGAGCTGTGCGCTACTTTTTTTTTTTTTTTCAATGTGATTGAGGGAGGCAAAAGGCATAACTGCCTATAGCGAGTGCTTCCCCCATAGTTGAAAGAGTGACAGGGCCAAAATCAAGGGACGTTCGAGCCAAAATGCCTGGACACACGAAGTTTGAAGCAATTTAAGTCATAGGAAGAGGGAAAGACTGATTCCGGGAGAGAGTTCCAGAGCTCAGCTGTTGAGTAGAAGAAAGTTTGAGAGTAACGTTTCACTCTTGGGTTGGAGAGTTGCACAGAGTAGGGGTGGGATTGAGTTGCAAGACGGGTACCACGTGCCCTACGTAAAGGAGGTGGTATGCACTGGGAGAGCTCTGAGGAACACTGATTATTATAGTAGCGATAGAATAGCGAGAGAGATGCAACATTGCGGCGGAGAGAGAGAGATTGCAGAGAGTTGGTGAGTGGACGGGATTTAATGATACGAAAGGCCTTCCTTTCAACTTTGTCTAGGAGAGCGTGTGAGAGGAACCTCCCCACACATGTGAACAATACTCAATACAAGGGCGCACTATGCCCCTGTACAGAGCAAGAAGTTGTGCAGGGGAAAAGAACCCCCTAAGGCGGTTGAGCACACCCAGCTTCTGGGAGGCTGCCTTAGCAAGACTGGTAATATGGTCCTTCCAAATGAGAGCAGAAGAAAAAGAGACACCAAGAATATTGAGAGAAGATGAAGGGTTGATTTTTGTATTGTTGAAGAATAAGGGATAGTCCGCTGGGAGATCCTGACGGGTAGATAGATGGAGAAATTGGGTTTTGGAAGCATTAAAGTTAACAAGGTTTTCTCTGCCCCAATTGGAAATAGTATTTAGATCAGAATTTAAGAGTTCTATGGCTTCATTACGTTTGTCGTTGAGGGATTGCTGGCTGGGGCGTTCTGAAAAACTAATGGAGTAGTGTAAGGTTGAGTCGTCTGCGTATGAATGGATGGGAATTAAGGTACAGTTAAGGAGATCATTTATAAAAATTAGAAAGAGAATAGGATATAGGACAGAGCCCTGAGGAACACCGGAGTTTATAGGGTGAGGAAGTGAACAATGGCCGTCCACAACCGCGGCTATGGAACGGCCGGAAAGGAAATTAGAGACAAAGGCAAAGATGGAGGGATAGAAACCGAAGGAGGGTAGTTTAGAAATTAAAGATTTATGCCAGACTCTATCGAAGGCTTTCGATATGTCTAGTGCAATAGAAAAAGTCTCACCGAAGTCCCGGACGGAGGATGACCAAGAGTTAGTAAGATATGAAAGAAGATCACCAGTAGAGCGACCCTTAAGGAAGCCATACTGGCGATCTGAGAGCAGATTATGAGAAGAGAAATGCTTAAGAAATTTGGAAGCAAGAATAGTTTCAAAAACTTTAGAAAGACAAGAGATAAGAGCAATTGGACGATAGTTGGAGGGTTGAGAGCGGTCACGCTTCTTTGGGACAGGTTGAATGTGAGCAAACTTCCAGCATGAAAGGAAGACGTTAGAGGATAGACAGAGACGAAAGAGTTTGCTCATTATTGCCTGTGTTTGCTCACAAACTTTGCATTAGATGCATGAAATTCCTCGATCGTTCTCGAGGCTTGTGGGTGTCTAAGCGTTGTTCTGTCTGTTCTGAGTTAAAGGCGGCGCTTCTCACTAAGAAAGGCCTGTCGTGCTTAGTGGCATTGCAAGAGATAAAGAACATTTTCAACTCTTATGCTAAAGATATTGCCCATAAGGCCCTTCATTGTGATGATGATACCCTGTGGGAACAATTAATCATAAAGTCACCTCTGGTTAAGTCGGCTCCAATTAACCCTTTCTCGCTCATATGACGCAGAGGTTGCCTGATTAGTAATAAGAAATAGAGTTCTCTCACTCTTATAATTACCTCTCCAAAATTAGTTTTCTGCCCACAGCTAACTCAAAGACAACTGCAGAGGTTGAAGTAACTAAACTAAAGGCTTCTAAATACCCCTGATGGTAACAAAGGCTTTAAAGTATCCCTAATAGGCTCAAAATTGCGTCATATGTCGGAGAGGGTTAAATCTACTAAACCTAAAGCTAAACCTAAAACCCTTTCAAAAGTGGTAGTGTGTAGCTCTAGTGGCAATGAGAGTGACATTACCGAGGCTACCCCCCCCCCCCCCCTCCCCCGACCGGACCAAGCGGAGGCGGTCGCCTTCTCCACGGCAAAGGTCAAGGTCACGGTCTAGATCTCCCAGAAAGCAGTCTAGGCACTCATCGGCGGAGTCGTCCAGATCAACCAAACGTCGTAGGGAGGACAAGATGACACCGGCCAGTACGAAACATAGTAGTAGCCGGATGGTTACTGGGCCACCTCCACCCTCTACCCCTACCTCCGGCACGCCAACCGTCCAATCCGGCGACTCAGAGGTGGGGGTGGAGGACATAGAACCTAGTCCTCATCATGAACAGTCATTAAGTGTACCACAGGACTTTGTTTTTGCTATTCCAAAGTTGACTCAGGTACCACGCAAAGCCCCTACGGCTGGACCAAGTAGGGTATTAGCAGATCAGTATAGAGGTTTACCGATAGGTTCTCATTGTTTTGACAGCTCTCAGGTGATTCAGGACTCCCAGCCACCCACGGAGAGCAAACGGGGGTGCTGGAGAGTTAGCCAGGGAACAGATAGGGAGAGTATTAACAGTGAAGTTTTACCCTCATCAGTCTCTGATTTGGTTTGGCCTCCGGAGGAACAACCTCCGGATGCAGAACAGGACCTTCTGAAGTGCTTGAGTTTAATGAAGAGCCGGAGGAAGTTAATGTACCCTCGGCTTAATGTTTAATGGTTGACGGATCAGAAGCTAGTTCCCAATCTTCCAGGGGTTCTCATAGTAAGTGCGTGACCACGGAGGAGATAAGTGATATAATTCATAGGGTCATGCAGCAGTACCATGTCTCTTCCTCTCCTGATCCTCACTCTAGTCAACCGGTAGCTCCCCCAAGTAGCTCCACAATAAGACCGTTAGAGCCTTCAGGTTTTCCCACCCCTAAGTCCTCTTTGCCTGCTTTGGTTTTACCCCCGACAACGTCCACGGTGGCCGGCACTACAGTGCCAGCTACTATGACTACCACTAATGTGCAAGTAATTTCTGACATAACTCCTGCTCCCTTAGATAAGGCACCACAGAGGAAAGGCCCTATGCCTCTCTTCTACGGGCCGGATTGCTCTTGGATTCTGGCACACCCGTTGAAACCATTCCTAGCACAACCCACTAATTCAGGAGATCTACCAGTTCCTAGTGAGTGGACTATTGAAATCAACAAGAATAGGAAACTCAGAGCCAGGGATGAGGTAGGGAGATTCCTGGACGTTTCTATTAGGGCCATACCTAGTACATATAATGCTGATCTCTTTGTGTTCTCAGCTGCAGTATCGCCGGCCTTAACTGCACGACTCTTTGCAGACTGGTCCAAAGTAGATGGCGTTAATGACATTGAAGCTTTGAATGCACTCACTCTGGAACTGGCTACAGTTCCGGTACATGATCAGTCACATACACCAGTCCTGCAGATGGGGCAGGTAGGTTTGGGTCCTTGGGTAGACTGGGAAGCGGAGGCGCAGGTATTTGCTTCTACCATTACATCTAAAACCTCCCATCAGATCCCTCAGGAGTTGCATGCTTGGTTCTCATTACCTGTTCATAAGGCAGAGGGGGTGCCGCCAGCTTGTTTGCTTTCTTGGCGGCCCCCAAACTGGCTCTTCACCAATTGGATGACCCTTTTTGTACCCCCCCCCCCCAGCCCATCTGGATAGGGACTTTAACCCTTAATTAGCGGCGAGCAACATAAGTCGAGTTAAATAAAGCTGGACTATGTGGCGGCGCTCGACATAGGTCGAGTGGCAATTTCAGCACGTAATGTGGCTGAGAGAGAGAGACAAGTGGTGGCAGGAGACTAGCGAGCGTATGACTGCTCCAGACCACCGCGGCGAACCTACTGACACAAATCTCAGCTCCCTCCTCCCTCTCTCACTCGCTACATACTCAATTATGTACTGAAAGTACCGAATTACCTGCTTTTTGCACTCGCGTTGCACGGTTATTGCAAGAAAACTATCCATCATACAAGGATCGTTATGGTGTCATTCGAAAGCTCTGTTTATGCCCTTTCAGGGATAGGTACTTGTTTTACGTTTTGGGTCTTATTTAGGCATGAAAATGATCACGTAAACAGCCCTATTTTGGCTAAAAACACCCCGCTGTGCGGTACACATAAATAAACCGCATAGGCCCCTCGTAAGGTGTTAAGTTAAGAAGCAAAGTCTTCAGATTGTTCTCACAATACGTTGTCACTCGCCAGGTTACAGTATCCCTAGCTAGGACTATTTCGGCCATTGCAGACCAAAATGTGAGTAAAGCCACAGACCTCTCACGTAGGATTTTATTACAGAATTCAATACAATCCCTGGGTGACATTAGGGTAGCAATCATGGAAGCGGTGAGGTCCCGCCAGGGCCTCAGAGTGTTTTTAGTAAAGAAGTTACCGGAAGATATTGGTCGCCGGGTGACTCTTTCCCCAGTCTTAACTGCCTCCCTCCTAAGTTCAGAAACGTGGAGTGAAGTTTTCAATCTGGTAGATGGGTGGAAGCCGACTCCCTCCCAGGCTACGAGGGAACAGTTTAAGAAACCTTTCAATAAGCCCAAAAGTGACGGTAAGTCACAACCCCCTCATGCTAAACAGTCCTTTCGGGATCCCAGGCCTCCTCCACAGCAGGGAGGTAGTCAGCACAAGCCTAAACAAGGTAAATGCTCAGGTTATAGAGGTAAGTCACACCCCAAACCAAATCAGGGACAGACTTCAGCCAAAACTAGCCAACCATCTGATACCAACCCACCACCCCCTCCAAAAAACTAGCCAACCAAACTCTCTGTCTCCCGGGGCCGTGCTTAGGTGTGTCGGATTTGAGAGTTGCTCCACCAAACGGACCCAGTCTGCAGACGGGGTCGTTCCAAGTATGACACAGAGCCTGGCCCAAGCGAACCTGGGCCAAAGCTGTAGTAACCAAAGGTATCGCCTGGCAGTGAATCCGGCGACCTCGACTGCGTCAGGCGCTTGAACACAACCATGTTTCGCCGGGGGTGTAGGCCCTGGTCCAAGAAACGATCTCAAAGAAGGTCATTGTCCTAGTAGAACCAACTTGCCCAGTGTTCACCTCCAGACTTTTCTTAGTGCCAAAGAGGGACAGTGTGCAGATGCGACCAGTACTGGATCTCTCGCGTCTGAACACTTACATCATAAATCCATCCTTCAGAATGCTTACAGTAAAACAAATCAGGCTTGTACTTCCGCCGTTGGGTTGCATGTGCTCCTTAGACCTCAAAGACGCCTATTGGCATGTCCCTATCAACAAATGGTTCCAAAAGTTCCTCGCCATGAGGGTCAGGCAAGAGACTTATGTCTTTCAGAGACTGCCTTTCGGTTTGAACCTGGCACCGAGAATCTTCACAAAATTAGTCCGGCAAGCACTTCTGCCATTATTGGACCAGGGCATAATGGTGTTGTGGTATCTAGACGACTGGCTAGTGGTGGCGGAGTCATGAGAGTTATGTCACAATCATGTCCAACAAGTTATCAATCCTGTACAAACCCTAGGGTTCAAGGTGAACTTGGCAAAGTCTCTTCTTGTTCCTACACGGGAAATTCAGTGGATAGGGCTGGTCTGGGATACCGCCAATCTGACTCTTACTCAGAGTGTGGACAATCGCCACAGATCTCGCAGGAAACTGTTTCGTTTTCTCCACAGTCTGAATACGACAAGGAAGACGTGGGAGTCCCTGGTCGGCTCACTCAACTGGATCCAATTAACTGTGAAGTTGGGCCGGTTGAAAGTAAAGAGATTAATGATGGAAGGCAACACATTTTTCCCACTACTGCTGGCGGGAAAACTATGGCCAATTCCTCAATTAATTCACAACTTATTGTCGGTCTGGGCGAAGACCGAAACACTGTACTCTGTGACAACATGGGTTTCTCCTCCTCCTTCGGTATGGGTAGACACAGACGCTTCTGGAACACTAGGGTGGGGGTATCAGTCCAATCTAGGCCATCAAGGGCAGGGTACTTGGGCCCAGAACGAGTTATGGCACATCAACAAACAAGAGCTTCGAACTCCTTTATATTTTCTCCAAGCCTTCTCGTCATTGCAAGGGAAATCAATAGTGTTTCGGATGGACAACTTAATTGCAGTCCATTGCATTCAGAAACAAGGTTCAGTGAGGTCTCGAGAGTTGCTAGTAGTGTCAGAACAGATTTTTGCTTTAGCCGAATCGCTGAGCATTCATCTGCATGCTTCATACCTCCCAGTCGTGTCGAACGTCTGGGCGGATGCGCTGTCCCGGCGACGGAGCACTTTAGTAGAATGGGCTCTCAAACAAACCGTCTTCGACAAGATGATTGCCAAGCCTTACCGTCCACAAGTGGATCTGTTTGCATCTGAGGAGACTCACAAGCTACCTCTCTTCCTGACCCGCCAAGGGGTAACTCCGGCGGGGGGACCAGATGCGTTATTGGTGGACTGGAACAAGAGGAACTCAATCTATCTATTTCCTCCACCAGATTCTGCTCTAATGTGCAGTGTAATTCACAAACTAAGCGGTTACCGGGGCTTAGTCTCGATGATCTCGCCGTTATGGCCGGCTCAGGTATGGTACCACCAGTTGAACGAATGGTGCAAGGACCCGGTGTCACTCCCGGTTTCCGCATTCCACTTAGAAATGATTGCCAACCTTCAGACCTCGCTCAATTTTGCCTTCTGGACATTTACAATGCCAAATGGCTAGCTCAGTATGGGGAAAGTGTCACTAGTAAACTTATGAACCAATATACTTTATCTACCAGGAGGCAATATCAATCACATTGGAAAGCTTTTACGAACTGGATTGTAGAGTCAGGGCAAACCGATGCCTCAGGTGCCCTGGTCTTCAAATACTTAGATTATTTATTTGAGCAGAAGCGTTTTTCCGTTGTTACGTTAAAAAATCATTTATCTGCTATCAGAACCCCCTTCTTTGATCTCACTGGTCTCTTGATACCGCAGGCGGAGGAGAAATGTTTTATGAGGGCGTGTTTCAGCCTCCATCCACCACCACGTCAGCTCATGCCCACCTGGTCGCTTGATAAGGCCTTATCTTTGCTTCAATCGCGCAAATGTAATAATGCGCCGGATTTTGATTCATTACTTAGAAAGTCTGTGTTCCAGATGGCTCTAGCTACAGGAAATAGGGTCTCTGAGCTGGCGGCGATGAGCAGCGAACCTAATTGCCTTAGGTTTGGGAGACTGCACGACAAGGTCCAGATCGAGCCGTCCCCCACTTTTATGGCTAAGAATGAGCACTCTGATCATATATTCTCAGAATTTTCTGTTCCGGCATTAAAGTGCAGACACACTCATCATATTTTATGTCCAGTGGAGGCCTTAGTTAAGTTTATGAGGGCAGCTCACCCTCGACAACCAGGCTTTCTGTGGGTGAACCAGGCAGGCAATCGTGTTACTAGGAGAAAATTGGCTTCTCTGTTAGTAGATGTTATTAAAGAAAGTAATCCCGGCATAGTGGGCAGGGCCCACGACATCAGGAAGTGGGCCGTCTTACTTAGATTTTTACAAAATATCTCTATAGACGACATTGCCAATACTCAATTGTGGGCATCAAACCATACTTTCCTAACACGATACCTGTCGGTCGCTCTGGACAAGCCAACACGTACCTGTGTAGCTTTACGACAGAATGTCTCGTAGGCTCTGCTATTATTATTAAGGTTAAGGTGTGAAAAAGGGGGGGGGGGCATGCTGAATACCCAAAGCCCCACGGATTCCTTCCGCCAGAGATTGTGATAAATCACGAGCTGTGATCGAACTGATATGAAGGTTCAAAATTTGTATTTTTTGTTTTAAGAAATCTATCATAGTTGCAACTATATAGGATTACTAGAATGTACAAACATATATACGCTGGTAAGGTTAGAACAATATTCCAAAGAGTTTATAGTTCTAGTTAGGGACACAAGGATGTTCCCAGTTTATCATGTATGGATCTTAAGGTAAAGATCTGGTCTTCAGCAAGCAGACTTTCTTTGAAGTCACGCCCTGCTTGCAATCTTTCATATTTTTTTATACTATTTATTGTCTGTATACAATAAAAACTTTAAAAATATATACGGCTTATTTTTGTCCTGAGGTTAGGGCATTGTCACGAATGTCCCCCTCCAGTCTTGGTACTCAGGCAATATTGTCAATGATGAAGGGGCCACTATTAAATTATAGATTTGATTCACGGAGGGAAGTAATGAAAACCTAATATTTAGTAGGGCCCCGTAATCATTGACGATGCATGGCCCTCCCATCCATCCCCTTCCCATTTGTTGATCTCTATTAAGTCTTGATATATCAGTGAAGGAAGCATGGCCGCAAGGGAGCCTGCGCCTGGGTACTGCGCACAAGAAATCCACGCATGGAAAGCCATAATATAACAGATGTTAAGTAAAAAAAAAAAATATATTTTCTACGAAGTTTTTTTCTGTAGGGTACCCAATCATAAGGACGATTCCATAAGATAATTAAGCGTGCAGTTACAGTAATGAGAGTACTCCCTGACCCTTCCGCGCGGGAGATTCAAAACTGCTTCCGCGGGTGTTGAAGGGAGACTATTATATTAATAGGCAATATCATCAATGATTACGGGGCCCTACTAAATATTAGGTTTTCATTACATCCCTCCGGGAATCAAACCTATAATTTGGCAGGCGGTGCTCAGGGTGTCAAACCGGAGCAATTTTGTTTGAAAAATGTAATGAATATTAAAACTAATACTAGAACATTAACATGAAATAGGATTGATGTGGCCATTTGATTGCTTCCAAAGAGATAATTTGAACCATAAACCATAATTGTATCATTACATAAACAATAACAACAAATATAAATATAGGATTCGGCTTTTGTTTGCCACCCTGGCGGTGCTCATCGAGGATTGGCCTCTACAGTCACCAGGGTACCCATAAATGATGATAGCCGGAGAGGACAGAGTCAACGGATTACTATGGGTTACCATAAGCAAACAAGTGTGTGTGTGTGTGTGTGTTTAGTTTATGTCCGCTATCAGTGTGTGTGTGTGTGTGTATGTGTATGTGCGTGTAGTAGTAGAGTAGGTTATGTTAACTATCCGTATGTGTGTGTGTGTGTGTGTGTTTGTAGGGATGTTGGCCTAATTGGACACTAACTTTATGGCCCTGATGTATTGGGCTTCTAGGCTGAGAGAGAGAGAGAGAGAGAGATTAGTATTGGTTAGAGAAAGGGCAGAGAGAGAGAGAGAGAGAAGTAGGGAGATAGTGAACAAGAAGGATGGTGTCCAAGAAGTTTATTAGCCTTGGTAGAGAGATAACGACAGGGGAAAAGGGAGGCGGAAAGGAAGGGAGAGGAGGGAAGGGGGGAAGGAAGTGGAGGGAAGGGGAAGGAGGTAAAGTGGAGGAGGGAAGGGGAAGGAAGGAAGGCGGAGGAATGGAAGGGAATGGGGAGGAAGGAAGGAAGGAAGGGGAGGGGGAGTGGGTAAGGGATGGGGAAGGAGGGAAGGGGGAGGAGGAGAACGGACGAGAAGGAGGGAAGGGGAAGGAGGGAAGAAGGGAAGGGGGAGGAGGGAGAAGGAAAGGAGTAGGAGGAAAGGACAATGATAAACTGAACACAAATGCAGGAATTAATTTTTGTTTAAGATATACTGACAAAAAATATATTCATTTAACGACAGGAGCAATAATGATAGGGTATTTAAGTATTATTTGGTCTGAGGAGTTGTTGTTGTTGTTGTTGTTGTTCTTCCCCAAGCTGCCTGGCCGAACAGCCCCAAGGCCCCGAGCAATTCCAAGGCCATAACCGAGCGCCCCCACAGAACCCTCCCTGCCGACCACAATAAAGCCTGGGTGACCGAAGCCACTCCATGGCGGGGAGCTGAGGAGGGTGCGGAAACGCACGGGAAATCAAAGCCCCACCCAGGGCCCTGTGCCCCTCAGCAATTATGAAGAGAAAGTTGAGTTGGTCTGAGGAGTTGTGGTTTATTATGATATTTTGATTAACTATTATTCAGGATTTTTGTTCGATATCGCCATTATTGAGCAATGCATTTTAGTTTATCCCCTAGGGCCTAGACTAATAAAAACTCCTTCCCATACTTCATTCAAGCTAAAATGTAACATTCATCCACCCATCCATCAACCAATCTATGTATCTATCCATCCATCTATCCAACCATCCATCTATCCTTTCATTCATCATAGCCATCCATTCATCTATTAATTCATGATCCGTCCCTCTATCCATCGATCCAACCTTTCATTGGTATACCCAGTCATGCATCTTTCCATTTGTCCACCCATCCATCCATCTATTTATCCATCTTTCCATCTATCCATCCATTTATCCATTCATCCATCCATTTATCCATTCATCCGTCCATTTATCCATTCATCCATCCATTTATCCATTCATCCATCTATGTCCCAGTCTATCTATCCATCCACCCATCCATCTATCCATGGGGGACACTCGTTACAGGCAGCTTTTGCCTTTTGTCCCTTTCTTACATACAAGGAAACAAATATGGAGCTTAATAATTACAAGAAACGGATACAATTAAAAACAAGCTAAATGAATGACTGTGAGAAGGCAGTGGTGAAGGAAGTGGTGAAGGTAGATGTGAAGGTAGTGAATGAATGACTGTGATGAAGGAAGCAGTGCAGGAAGTGAATGAATGGCTGTGATGAAGGAAGCAGTGAAGGAAGTGAAGGAACGACTGTGATGACGGAAGCAGTGAAGGAAGTGAATGAATGACTGTGATGAAGGAAGCAGTGAAGATAGTGAATGAATAACTGTGATGAAGGAAGCAGTGAAGATAGTGAATGAATGACTGTGATGAAGGAAGCAGTGAAGGAAGTGAATGAATGACTGTGAGAAGGAAGCAGTGAAGGTAGTGAATGAATAACTGTGATGAAGGAAGCAGTGAAGGAAGTGAATGAATGACTGAGAAGGAAGCAGTGAAGGTAGTGAATGAATAACTGTGATGAAAGAAGCAGTGAAGGAATGCCTGTGATGAAGGAAGCAGTGAAGGAAGTGAATAAATGACTGATGAAGGAAGCAGTGAAGGAAGTGAATGAATGACTGTGATGAAGGAAGCAGTGAAGGAAGTGAATGAATAACTGTGATGAAGGATGCAGTGAAGGAAGTGAAGGAATAACTGTGATGAAGGAAGCAGTGAAGGAAGTGAATAAATGACTGTGATGAAGGAAGCAGTGAAGGAAATGAATAAATGACTGTGATGAAGGAAGCAGGGAGGGAAGGAAGGCTTATGACCAGTCAGTTGAGGCAGTAAAGATGAACAAATAGGATTAGCAGGTAATGAGGGAGAGCCGCTGTGTGTGTGTGTGTGTGTGTGTGTTAGTGAATGTGTGTGTGTGTTAGTGAATGTGTGTGTGTGTGTGTAAATGTGTGTATTTAAGTTTGGTTTATTGTGTGTGTGTGTGTGTGTGTGTCTGTGTGTTATAGTAACAACCCTTGCGTGTGTGTGTGTGTGTGTTTGTGTTAGTGAGTGAAAAAGTGTGTGTGTGTGTGTGTGTGTGTGTGTACGTGCGTGTGTTTAGGTACAGTAGGTGTTTATCTGGAAATTCGTGGCCCCGTGTGCAAGACCATGTAATTAAATAAGTAAATTAAATAAAAATGCATGAATTAATGTGGGAGCGGGATAAATGTGGGAAGCGTGAAAAATGTGATGAAAACCCGGAGTTGATTATGGCCATATTGGATTGGAATAAATTAGTGAGGGAGAGAGTGAGAGTGAGGTGTTATGGTGGTGTTATTAATAGTTTTGGTAGTAGTTATGTGATGATTTAAGCATTGTTTAGTGATGGTGATGATGGTGGTTGATTGTGATTGATTTAGCCTAACCTAGTGATGGTGGTTAATGGTGATGATGGTGGGTGTTGTGATGGTAATTGTTGTGGTGGTTGCGATGATCGTAGCCTTGTTGAGTTATAGTGATGATGGTGGTGGTTAATGTAGCTGGTTATGGTGATGTCGTTAGTGGTTATGGTGTTAGTGTTAAAGCAGGGGTTCCCAACCTTTTTAGCACCGCACCCCCCTTTGGTCAGGACTGTATTCATGATGTCCCCCCCTCCCCACACGCCTTTGATGCCTAGACAAATATTTTGTTTATCCATTCCATGTGGATGCTTAAGACCCAAGATACTGTAAACAGAGCGAAAAATGAATCAATTTGCATGCAAGGATTAATACCGATTGATGGTTTTATGGTAACACTATATGTGGTTGACTGGAATAATGGTTGTGAAGCTTTCCTATCAAAGTTTCTTATTCATAAATATCTGTGGGATTACCCTGTATGCATTTGAGTGGCCTAGCCCTATTTTGAACTTTTATTACCCCACGCCCCCCCTAGCATTGTCAAACGCCCCCCCAGGGGGGCGCGCCCCCCAGGTTGGGAAACGCTGTGTTAAAGTATAGTGGTTATGGTGTTAGTGTTACAGTATAGTGGTTATGGTGTTAGTGTTAAAGTATAGTGGTTATGGTGTTAGTGTTAAAGTATAGTGGTTATGATGTTAGTGTTAAAGTATAGTGGTGTTAGTGTTACAGTATAGTGGTTATGGTGTTAGTGTTATAGTGGTATGGTTAGTGGTTATGATGTTAGTGTTAAAGTATAGTGGTTATGGTGTTAGTGTTAAAGTATAGTGGTTATGGTGTTAGTGTTAAAGTAGAGTGATTATGGTGTTAGTGTTAAAGTATAGTGGTTATGGTGTTAGTGTTAAAGTATAGTGGTTATGGTGTTAGTGTTACAGTATAGTGGTTATGGTGTTAGTGTTAAAGTATAGTGGTTATGGTGTTAGTGTTAAAGTAGAGTGGTTATGGTGTTAGTGGTAAAGTATAGTGGTTATGGTGTTAGTGTTAAAGTATAGTGGTTATGGTGTTAGTGTTAAAGTATAGTGGTTATGGTGGTAGTGATAAAGTATAGTGGTTATGGTGTTAGTGTTAAAGTATAGTGGTTATGGTGTTAGTGTTAAAGTATAGTGGTTATGGTGTTAGTGTTAAAGTATAGTGGTTATGGTGTTAGTGTTAAAGTAGAGTGGTTATGGTGTTAGTGTTAAAGTATAGTGGTTATGGTGTTAGTGTTAAAGTATAGTGGTTATGATGTTAGTGTTAAAGTATAGTGGCTATGGTGTTAGTGTTAAAGTATAGTGGTTATGGTGTTAGTGTTAAAGTATAGTGGTTATGGTGTTAGTGTTAAAGTATAGTGGCTAAGGTGTTAGTGTTAAAGTATAGTGGTTATGGTGTTTGTGTTAAAGTATAGTGGTTATGGTGTTAGTGTTAAAGTATAGTGGTTATGGTGTTAGTGGTAAAGTATAGTGGTTATGGTGTGCTAGTGTTAAAGTATAGTGGTTATGGTGTTAGTGTTAAAGTATAGTGGTTATGGTGTTAGTGTTAAAGTATAGTGGTTATGGTGTTAGTGTTAAAGTATAGTGGTTATGGTGTTAGTGTTAAAGTATAGTGGTTATGGTGTTAGAGTTAAAGTATAGTGGTTATGGTGTTAGTGTTAAAGTATAGTGGTTATGGTGTTAGTGTTAAAGTATAGTGGTTATGGTGTTAGTGTTAAAGTATAGTGGTTATGGTATTAGTGTTAAAGTATGGTGGTTATGATGTTACTGTTAAAGTATAGTGGTTATGGTGTTAGTGTTAATGTATAGTAGTTATGGTGTTAGTGTTAAAGTATAGTGGTTATGGTGTTAGTGTTAAAGTATAGTGGTTATGGTGTTAGTGTTAAAGTATAGTGGTTATGGTGTTAGTGTTAAAGTATAGTGGTTATGGTGTTAGTGTTAAAGTATAGTGGTTATGATGTTAGTGTTAAAGTATAGTGGTTATGATGATAGTGTTAAAGTATAGTGGTTATGGTGTTAGTGTTAAAGTATAGTGGTTATGGTGTTTGTGTTAAAGTATAGTGGTTATGGTGTTAGTGTTAAAGTATAGTGGTTATGGTGTTAGTGTTAAAGTATAGTGGTTCTGGTGTTAGTGTTAAAGTATAGTGGTTATGGTGTTAGTGTTAAAGTATAGTGTTTATGGTGTTAGTGTTAAAGTATAGTTGTTATGGTGTTTGTGTTAAAGTATAGTGGATATGGTGTTAGTGTTAAAGTATAGTGGTTATGGTGTTAGTGTAAAAGTATAGTGGTTATAGTGTTAGTGTTAAAGTATAGTGGTTATGGTGTTTGTGTTAAAGTATAGTGGTTATGGTGTTAGTGTTAAAGTATAGTGGTTATGGTGTTTGTGTTAAAGTACAGTGGTTATGGTGTTAGTGTTAAAGTATAGTGGTTATGGTATTAGTGTTAAAGTATGGTGATTATGATGTTACTGTTAAAGTATAGTGGTTATGATGTTACTGTTAAAGTATAGTGGTTATGGTGTTAGTGTTAATGTATAGTAGTTATGGTGTTAGTGTTAAAGTATAGTGGTTATGGTGTTAGTGTTAAAGTATAGTGGTTATGGTGTTAGTGTTAAAGTATAGTGGTTATGGTGTTAGTGTTAAAGTATAGTGGTTATGGTGTTAGTGTTAAAGTATAGTGGTTATGGTGTTAGTGTTAAAGTATAGTGGTTATGGTGTTAGTGTTAAAGTATAGTGGTTATGGTGTTAGTGTTAAAGTATAGTGGTTATGGTGTTTGTGTTAAAGTATAGTGGGGATGGTGTTAGTGTTAAAGTATAGTGGTTATGGTGTTTGTGTTAAAGTATAGTGGTTATGGTGTTAGTGTTAAAGTATAGTGGTTATGGTGTTAGTGTTAAAGTATTGTGGTTATGGTGTTAGTGTTAAAGTATAGTGGTTATGGTGTTTGTGTTAAAGTATAGTGGTTATAGTGTTAGTGTTAAAGTATACTGGTTATGGTGTTAGTGTTAAAGTATAGTGGTTATGGTGTTAGTGTTAAAGTATAGTGGTTATGGTGTTAGTGTTAAAGTATAGTGGTTATGGTGTTAGTGTTAAAGTATAGTGGTTACGGTGTTTTTGTTAAAGTATAGTGGTTATGGTGTTAGTGTTAAAGTATAATGGTTATGGTGTTTGTGTTAAAGTATAGTGGTTATGGTGTTAGTGTTAAAGAATAGTGGTTATGGTGTTCGTGTTAAAGTATAGTGGTTATGGTGTTAGTGTTAAAGTATAGTGGTTATGGTGTTAGTGTTGAAGTATAGTGGTTATGGTGTTAGTGTTAAAGTATAGTGGTTATGGTGTTAGTGTTAAAGTATAGTGGTTATGGTGTTAATGTTAAAGTATAGTGGTTATGGTGTTAGTGTTAAAGTATAATGGTTATGGTTTTAGTGTTAAAGTATAGTGGTTATGGTGTTAGTGTTAAAGTATAGTGGTTATGGTGTTAGTGGTAAAGTATAGTGGTTATGGTGTTAGTGTTAAAGTATAGTGGTTATGGTGTTAGTGTTAAAGTATAGTGGTTATGGTGTTAGTGATAAAGTATAGTGGTTATGGTGTTAGTGGTAAAGTAGAGTGGTTATGGTGTTAGTGTTAAAGTAGAGTGGTTATGGTGTTAGTGGTAAAGTATAGTGGTTATGGTGTTAGTGTTAAAGTAGAGTGGTTATGGTGTTAGTGTTAAAGTATATTGGTTATGGCGTTAGTGTTTAAGTATAGTGGTTATGGTGTTAGTGTTAAAGTATAGTGGTTATGGTGTTAGTGTTAAAGTATAGTGGTTATGGTGTTAGTGTTTAAGTATAGTGGTTATGGTGTTAGTGTTAAAGTATAGTGGTTATGGTGTTAGTGTTAAAGTATAGTGGTTATGGTGTTAGTGTTAAAGTATATTGGTTATGGTGTTAGTGTTAAAGTATAGTGGTTATGGTGTTAGTGTTAAAGTATTGTGGTTATGGTGTTAGTGTTAGTGGTTATGGTGTTAGTGTTAAAGTATAGTGGTTATGGTGTTAGTGTTTAAGTAAAGTGGTTATGGTGTTAGTGTTAAAGTATAGTGGTTATGGTGTTAGTGTTTAAGTATAGTGGTTATGGTGTTAGTGTTAAAGTATAGTGGTTATGGTGTTGGAGTTAAAGTATAGTGGTTATGGTGTTAGTGTTAAAGTATAGTGGTTATGGTGTTAGTGTTAAAGTATAGTGGTTATGGTGTTAGTGTTAAAGTATAGTGGTTATGGTGTTAGTGTTAAAGTATAGTGGTTATGGTGTTAGTGTTAAAGTATAGTGGTTATGGTGTTAGTGTTAAAGTATAGTGGTTATGGTGTTAGTGTTAAAGTATAGTGGTTATGGTGTTAATGTTAAAGTATAGTGGTTATGGTGTTAGTGTTAAAGTATAGTGGTTATGGTGTTAGTGTTAAAGTATAGTGGTTATGGTGTTAGTGTTAAAGTATAGTGGTTATGGTGTTAGTGTTTAAGAAAAGTTGTTATGGTGTTAGTGTTAAAGTATAGTGGTTATGGTGTTAGTGTTTAAGTATAGTGGTTATGGTGTTAGTGTTAAAGTATAGTGGTTATGGTGTTAGTGTTAAAGTATAGTGGTTATGGTGTTAGTGTTAAAGTATAGTGGTTATGGTGTTAGTGTTAAAGTATAGTGGTTATGGTGTTAGTGTTAAAGTATAGTGGTTATGGTGTTAGTGTTAAAGTATTGTGGTTATGGTGTTAGTGTTAAAGTATAGTGGTTATGGTGTTAGTGTTAAAGTATAGTGGTTATGGTGTTAGTGTTAAAGTATAGTGGTTATGGTGTTAATGTTAAAGTATAGTGGTTATGGTGTTAGTGTTAAAGTATAGTGGTTATGGTGTTAGTGTTAAAGTATAGTGGTTATGGTGTTAGTGTTAAAGTATAGTGGTTATGGTGTTAGTGTTAAAGTATAGTGGTTATGGTGTTAGTGTTAAGGGGATGTTTTTAGTTTGTTCCCTATACCTTTATCAAGCTTAATAAAAATACCCCCAAGACCCATCTTCAAGATATATTTGTACATTTTTCAGTAGAAAGTTGTCCCGGCCGAAGGTCGGTTACTCCTAAATTACAGGCTCGCTATTGCTCGCCATGAGAAAAAAAACGACAGCTGAATGGCTGGAAATGTCGTAAATATTTACATACTGTATATGGTGCAAATTGTCTTAAAATCGCCAAACTAATAAGACGCATGTCGCGAAATGAGGGAGAAGGGGGTCCAGAAAATAAACCAAATCTCCCCTTAATAGTGGGGCAGATAACTGGAATAATTGTTCATTTCTGGAAACAAGCACCAAAATTGGCACTCATACTCCTTGGGGATTGCTCTTTTGATTAAACCCGTTAGCCATCTAAAAATTCAAGATGGCGGCCATTTTTCAAGATGGTCGCCATTGAATATACAGAAACATTGCATTTCGCAATAAAATCGCAAAGACTTGTCCTATTTGAATGATCTTGGTGTCAAATCATACATTTTTCACTATGTAGAATCCGAATTTGGAAACATGGACTTACTCACTAGCTTCCTTGTACCATAATTATTATGTTCACTCAACCAACCAACTTTACTCCTAAACTCGATTAATGAAATTAACAAACACATGTGGCAGTCCGGGGATTCGAACCTAGGATGCTCACATCGAAAATCAACACACTTATGCATTGCACCACGAAGACAGTTAAAGAAAGGTGGACAAGCCTACGATTTATTATGCAGTTTCGAATCCTGCATATCAATCTAAGCATGTACACACTTTCCAACTGCGCTATCATAGGCTATGCATTTGTGAAAGGAAATAGTAATTAATGGGGCACTTAACCCTAGGGAAGGCCTCTTGATAAACTACTACTGAACCTGAATTAATTATTATGTTCTCTCCACCAACCAACTTTACTCCTAAACTCTATTAATGAAATTAACAAACACATGTGGTAGTCCGGGGATTCGAACCTAGGATGCTCACATCGAAATCAGTCCCGGAATCATAATTAGGGTAAAAAGTGCCCATATCATAGGCACCATCAGTCCGATATATTATTGGATGTACATGTAGGCAGTAGGCCTATACTTGTTTGTCACTTATTGTCTTGCTGCCTGGATGAGTATACTACAACGCTTCTAAACCTCACATCTGCAGCTGCACAGTGCCGTGCAGGTCAGACCAAAGCAGTAGCATTTGCATCGACCGCAGCATTTCGACTTGCATCCACACTTGGTCAGCTTCTGGCAACTCTCTGCAATGGGTGGGAGCTCTAACCAAACGATCTGCCACAGATCTCCTTTCTTGGTCCAGGCCCAGTTGGCAGGAGTCTGCGTTTCTGGTTGATGTACTGTTGACTGACTCCAGATGCAGCCCGCCTGGTAGGCAGCACGCTTCACATGCTGCTTCAGTGCTGCTCGGGTTGGAGGAATGGCTTCGTACGGCCTCTGCTTCCGAGCAATCATGTCCAACCTCGCATCATCGACACCTTCAGCTGTGCTGGATCTGTCGTACATCATGACCCCGAACTTCTCCAAGGTCTCCAGGTCTTCATCATCAACTACCGGTGGTGTGACGTTAACCACTCCATTAGAACCGCATGGCTTGTCCTACTGTGACTCGCTAGGATCGCCAGGGCAGTGGATGGGGCTACAGTTTATGTATTAGAGTGTGCTTTATTTCATATGAAAGTTTGTGTCATGGGCAGTCCAGAAAGGCTCTTTGTTTTCACCCATGTCAAGGCTTTATATATTTAATTGTAAAGTATATGTTTTATCATTAACTAGTAATGATGGGATCTGGGAGAGAGAGAGAGAGAGAGAGTAGAACAGAGTGAGAGGGAGCGCGCAGTGTTTTTGTCCCGCTCGATGACATCACGGCTGGCTGCCTCGTGGGGGTTGGTTAAGAGAGGTCCTTACCATGCTGTTAGCTCCCTTGCTAGTGGCTAGAGGACTTGTAACCGCTTTTTTCCCACGCGCCTCGAGCTAGTGCGAGTATATATACAGTTCCTCGCCACTCTCTCCCTCAGATCTGGTTTCTAGAACGCATCTATCTCATCCCTTGCACCTGAGAATCTTTTCCTCTGCCTCTCTCTCTCATTTTCCATATCTTTCACCACCTTTTATTAATATTATACCCCCTCTGGTTAACTCTGCAAAATCAGCTTAATGCTGGCCAGTTGTATTGTGCGTTAAGGTCTGATATAACCTATGTATGGTTAGTTGTTAAGATAAGTTAATCATGAAGCATTGGTTAGCATCCATATTGTTTAGTACCGCTTCCTATAATAATTAGTGTTCTGCTGGATTAGATAATGCTAGACTAGGGGTCTGATATTGTAAGGTATTGTTTCCTATGAGTGCTGGCTGTAGGTAAAAAGCTGCACGACATACCTGAGAACTGGAGTTGATTGAGTAAATTCTAGTCTGTGTGCCATTGAGAGTAGAGCATGCACGAATGAGGGCTTTTTGCCTATACCATTCTGCACTGTTCTAAGCTCGTTGTTTGTCTTTGAGGTACGCCAGGAGAACGCTTAATACTTCGGTATTAACCCGTTGAGCCCCGGCTAGTTATAATATTTTGTTCACCCCAGTCCCAAGCCAATTTCACTTATTTGTTTTGTTTTCTAAAATGGAAGACAAGGATGAGAAATGAAAAAAAAAAAAAAAAAAATCACCTCTGACATTTTTTTTTTTTGGGGGGGGCCGGGGGGGGGGGGGGGGGGGGGGGGGGGAGCCTCAACAAAATTTGTTGAGCCAAAATGGAAGAGAATGGTGAGAAATGAACACACAAATAAAAAAAAATCATTTCGGTGATTTGGGGGGCGGGGGGGTTTAATAGTTCGTCTCCCCCGCATGACCACCCGCCCGGGAGCACTAGGGTAAAAACTGAGTATGGCATTGTACGGCATACATCCTAAGGAGTATCTCACATAAATCTCAAGCCTCTAGCTCCCATACGACCGGAGTAATGAAGGTTCAAAGTGGCGGTGAACTAGGGGTGTAAACTATCCCCACTAAGCCCACCACCACCAGCCGCGCGGCTGTCTCGGCCTGCTCACACCTACTGGACCGGCTCCCACACACACTACGGTACCTCCCCCTCCTATTCTCCCGCCATTTCCTACCTTACGAGCCACGTAAGTGTTTTTTATATGTCGGACGCACGTGATGCGTCGCTGGGAGTTGGTGATCAAAGACTGCCGACGCAACACGTGCGACGCTGGGTCTCAACGGGTTAAGGTTTCTCAAGAGAGCTACCCTTCCCTATAACGTAATATTTGACGCACAGACTTGAGATTTGCACTAGGCTATGCGGCATGCCATGCGCACCAGTATCTCGTATCATTGACTCTAGCTAGACTTTATCAGTCACAGTAGACATTAAGTATATTAACCTAATTACTCTTTTTATGCATACCCATTTATGATTACACAAGCATTTCGCAGCCTAGTTTGATGTATTGAGACACAAACGACTTAGGCTCTTTTTGTTGATAGGAATACTGCATTGTCGTGGCGATTATTATTGTTGTAGTGTTTAGGATATTCTTGGCTCCGACGGCATTATATATTCTGCCTTTTTGTGTGCATAGCCTGCACGAGCATTGTTCCGCTGCCTGCCTTTTTGGGTTCCATTTCCGATACGAGCATCTTTATAGCATCTAACATTTAAAGAAGATTCCTTGTTAGTGTTGAAGGACTTTAGTGTACTTTCTTTCATGCAGGATTGCCTGACATTTATTGATTAAAGTAACGTAAGCTGTAACTTCTCTTACCACCTTACTTTGCATACCATAACCAAGCACTTTCGGTTATAGGTAGTAATAGGCTGTTTTCACATAACATTAAGCCTAGAATAGACGCACATTTATTGAGAGTTTGATAGCCTATTATTGCATATAGAACTCTGTAGAGTATTTGTGTTCTTTGTTCACTGGGAATATACATCAGAGGTTGGATCTAGCGCTTTCCGTTGTAGCATTTATGCCATTACTAGTCCAATGAAAAAGAGCCCTGATATATTTGAACCCCAGTCGTAACAAATGGCGACCTTACCTAGGATTTGGTGAACCTACATTTATTAGCAGGGAACATTTGTTGTTTTGGAGAATATTTTGCGGGGATCAGCTAGAATATATTTTTTTTTGCAACATAGTATAACCCTTGAGTATTTCCGAGAATTTGTGTGTGTATATTGAGGTATAAGAGTTTGGGGTGCTTCTTTTCTGAATATTGAGGTGGGAAAATTTTTGAGAGCATCATGTCTTATACCGGATCAGAGGAGAATGGAGACACAGTACGTAATGTCGAAACTGAGGAACAGCAGCATGATGAAAGGGTTAATCGGGTGAACTGTGAGGAGGATGCTAGGATATTTTTGCAATGGCCTGTTACTGCCGAGCGGTTGGAGGGTATGGATCGGTACAGTCTTCAATGCCTGGCCACAGCTATCGGTCATGCAGTTACTAGCAGCATGACCAAGGATAACTTGATAACGTGTGTACTGGGCAGGGTGACTGGTGAGCGAGATGGGTTGAGTGCTCAGAGCCCTTCGGCCATGCTTCCCCTACACTCGACTCCCAGCCATCCCAGTAGTTTGCCGACCCCGAGTACGCTTCCACAGGTGGGTGGTGACTGGCAGGGGGGGTTGCCCCTGGGGGGACCACCGGTAATTTCAAACATTGTAGCACCTTCACCTCCTCAAGGGTTATCTCCAGAATTATTGCTTCAGCTCGAATTAGCTAAGATTGAAGAGAGAAAGGTTATCAGGGCAGGTGAGGTTCAGCAGCAAATAGAGCTAGCAAAAAT
This sequence comes from Paralithodes platypus, assembly GCA_032716605.1. Classification (NCBI taxonomy): domain Eukaryota; kingdom Metazoa; phylum Arthropoda; class Malacostraca; order Decapoda; family Lithodidae; genus Paralithodes; species Paralithodes platypus. The sequence goes on from CM064484.1 coordinate 721,844, forward strand.
CCAAGCTGAGTCGACTAGGTACTGTGCCGACATGGATGTAGAGAAGTCGCGAGTAGAGGCAACGGGACAGCGACTTGGGGCTGGTAACCGTGTTCATGAGCAGTCTCTCTCGCACTTATTGAAACTGGTTCCGGTGTTTGATGAGAGTGGTGTAACAGAATTTTTCACACGCTTTGAGAAGAAGTGCCAGGAACACCAGTGGCCAGAGAATAAATGGGCAGCACTTGTATCCTCTAGATTAATAGGCAAGGGTCTTAAAGCCTACGATGCGTTACCTTTGGAGTTATGTATTGTGTACGAGGATCTCAAGGAGGATGTCCTGAGGGCTTACAAACTGCAACCAGAAACGTACCGTTTGAAGTTCCGGGGTGTAACTAAGGGAAGAGATAGCACCTTTTTGGAACACGCCCGGGACTTGTCCGATGCTATGGGGAACTGGCTCCGATCTGAGAAGGTCACAACATTTGATGAAATTAAGCAGTTAATGATGTTGGAGCAGTTCTTTAAGAGCACGGGCGGTGATCTAACTTTGAACTTAAAGGAGAAAAACCCAAGAACTCTAGTCGAAGCAGCAGAAATGGCTGATCGACGGCTGTCGTTGATTCGGGGTTGCGGGTCCTCACAGAAGTACGATGTAAGTGCTAAGGAATGTTATCCTCCCCCTCCCCGGAACAATGACACATTTAAACAGAAGAGCCATGAAACTAAAACTGAATCCAAACCTTACACCACACCGTATGTGAAAAGTCAGGGGCCTTTTACATCACAGTATAAGCCGAAACCGAAATTTATGTGTTTTAGTTGCCACCAGGAGGGTCATAAGGCAAATGAGTGCCCTAGTCGACCTCCTCCGGCAGCTGTGTCTTTTGCTCACGGCATTGGAGTGTTCAAGAGGACATCGGAGTTTGTTAGAGGCATTTCTTCCGAGGTAAATACACTGCCAGTGCAGAAGGATCCGGAAGGCTTATTCCCTGTCCGTGATGCCTTTAGTGACCACAGGGGACTCGGTTGTGTGGAGTGGGGGGGTAGAAGACATGAGGTGAGAATTTTGCGTGATACTGGGGCATCGCAAACACTGTTGAGAAATTTCACTGGTAAACCTGTCAATACGGCACGGGTGGTTGTGGTTCAGGGAGTTAATGCGACAAGGTCATACCCGCTTGTAAGAATGAAGGTGGAAGTTGATGGTGTGACTCGTGACCTGGATGTAGGAATTATGGAGAAGTTACCTGTTGGGGGCGTCGACCTCTTTCTCGGCAACGACTTTGCGGGACCTACTTCTGATGCTCCACCCTTGGTCGTTGCCGAGAGGCCGGCCGACGTGAGTAGGGAGGAGCAGGAGTGGGTTGAGAAGTGTCCGGTGCAGCCTATGGCGTGTGTTGTCACCGGAGATCCTGCATCCAGGGAGTCACATTCTGGTCAACAATCTTTAGATCAGCGGAGGAAGGGTACCGAGAAGGGGTTGAAAGTTGATGCGGTTGAGAGTTTAGTATCAACGGCCCTTCTCGGGGACTCAGTATTAGGACCAAATATCGAGTCTGAAGAAGACCCAGTAACTGTTGTGGAAAAGGCAGAGGATGGGCTTAAAAAGACGAAAGAGTTGAAGGAGGACAGTGATGCACAGTCGGGAGATGTGGCAACAAGGTACCCTGAGGCGTACCCTATGAGAAATGGGTCGGCGAAGACGGTGGTCCGAAGCTTGCTAGTGTATTTTTCCCGGTATGGTTACCCGCAGGGGATTCAGTCAGTCCGGGGACCCAATTTCACTTCTAGCCTCTTTGTACAAGCAATGCCGCAGCATGGGATTGTTGGGGTTGTGTCATCTGCGTATCATCCGGAGAGCCAGGGTGTGTTAGAGCGATGGCACTCAGCCTTGAAATCTGTGCTTCGTTGTTGTTGCTTTGAGAGTGGGAGTGATTGGGATCTTGGCCTGCCATGTGTTTTGTTTGCTGTGTGGGAGGTACCTGGGGAGAGTTTGGGATTCAGCCCTAATGAGCTCGTCTTTGGACACCGTGTCAGAGGGCCTCTCCATATGGTTGAAGAAGTATGGGAGGGCGCAGAAAAACTTTGTTCTATGCTCAAGTGTGTCCTCAACAGTCGAGAACGGATGTTGCGCAGTCTGGAGTTGGCTGGCCGTAATTTGACTAGCTCTCAGGCCCTCAGGAAGGACAGGTACGACCTCAAGGTTGAACTCAGGGAGTTTCACGTAGGTCAGGAGGTGTTGATTCTACTGCCCCTTGTAGGTCACCCCTTATCCGCGAAGTATGCTGGTCCTTATAGGGTGGTGGAGGAGCTATCGGAACTGGTTTACTTGGTAGCCACTCCAGACAGACGGAAGCGCAATCAGTTATGTCATGTTAATCCCATGAAGGAGTATGGGAGGCACCCCCCTGAGCCTCTTACTGTGCCTGTGATGACGTTTAGCAGTCAAGGTGGAGAAGGAGAACGGGACAGTCAAGCTCAGGTGGAGGATAACTGGAAGGATAAGAAGTTCAAATGGGCGCCTGAGTGTGAGAAGGTGTTTAGAGAAGTAAAACACCTGTTGTGCACTCACCCGATCCTCAGGGCCCCTGACTTTACCCTACCTTTCCAACTAGCAACGGAGGCTAATGGTGTGGGGGCTGGTGCCGTCCTTGTGGAAAAGGACGATGATGGGCTGGAGCATCCTGTTCTGCTCGGAGAAGTACAATTCAGCCCAGGGGAGCTGCTCTGTTGTCGAGGAGGAGCTGCTGGTGGTTGTGCTTGTGCTGGGGCATTTCGAGGTCTATGTTCCAGCCTATGGTCCGGTCGTTGTAGTTTACCCAGATCATCACCCTTTCAAGTTCTTGGACCAGTTTCACAATCGGAATATGAGGCTGACCAGGTGGTCACTAAGGTTATTGGTATATAACCTGGACATACGCCATATTACCGGTTGTGACAACGTGGTTGCAGATGGTCGTTCAAGGGTATATGATCCTGGGTAGATTGACACACGGGTAGCCTCCTGCTTTAGTTTGGATAGTATTTTGCGCTTGGTGCTTGTTGGCTCGCGGTTGTAGCCCAGCGTATTGGGTCGTAAAGCAGGAGTTGAGCGTTTGGTATAGAAGAAAAAACTAGGCTTGCCCCTATAGTGCAGCCGAAATAAACAAATTATGAACATAAAAATCAAATAAAAACTCTTTCTTTGATAGTTGAGTTTTTTAGTATGTTATAGCAGTAATTCTGAGTTGCACTCCTCTCAGAATGCTGGGCTAGAGAAGCTCGCTCTTGAGGAGCATAACTACATATAACTTAACCTATGGTGTTGGGGAGGGTTATAATTTTGAAAAATGTTTTGTTGAAGAACTGTGCCAGATATTTTACTGCCGCTGGGTGATGGGAAGTGGAGATATAGCATGGGTTCTAACCATCAGATTTTTGTGAGCCTTGGGGCCTCTGAGAAAAATCTTGGGGGGGGTATGACGTTAACCACTCCGTTAGAACCGCATGGCTTGTCCTACAGTGACTCGCTAGGATCGCCAGGGCAGTGGATGGGGCTACAGTTTATGTATTAGAGTGTTTATTTCATATGAAAGCTTGTGTCATGGGCAGTCCAGAAAGGCTCTTTGTTTTCACCCATGTCAAGGCTTTATATATTTAATTGTAAAGTATATGTTTTATCATTAACTAGTAATGATGGGATCTGGGAGAGAGAGAGAGAGGATAGAACAGAGTGAGAGGGAGCGCGCAGTGTTTTTGTCCCGCTCGATGACGTCACGGCTGGCTGCCTCGTGGGGGTTGGTTAAGAGAGGTCCTTACCATGCTGTTAGCTCCCTTGCTAGTGGCTAGAGGACTTGTAACCGCTTTTATCCCACGCGCCTCGAGCTAGTGCGAGTATATATACAGTTCCTCGCCACTCTCTCCCTCAGATCTGGTTTCTAAAACGCATCAATCTCATCCCTTGCTACCTGTCCCCTGCGCTGCACCTGAGAATCTTTTCCTCTGCCTATCTCTCTCATTTTCCATATCTTTCACCACCTTTTATTAATATTATACCCCCTCTGGTTAACTCTGCAAAATCAGCTTCATGCTGGCCAGTTGTATTGTGCGTTAACCCTTAAAAAGCGGCTCACCACATAAGTCGTATTTAATAAAGCTGGACTATGTGGCGGCGCTCGACATAGGTCGAGTGGCAATTTCAGCACGTAATGTTGCTGAGAGAGAGAGACAAGTGGTGGCAGGAGACTAGCGAGCATATGACTGCTCCAGACCACCGCGGCGAACCTACTGACACGAATCTCAGCTCCCTCCTCCCTCTCTCACTCGCTATATACGGAATTGTGTCGGGAAAGTGGCTAATTACCTGCTTTTTGCACTCGCGTTGCACGGTTATTGCAAGAAAACTAGCCATCATAAAAGGATCGTTATGGTGTCATTCGAAAGCTCTGTTTATGCCCTTTCAGGTATAGATACTTGTTTTATGTTCTGGGTCTTATTTAGGCATGAAAATGATCACGTAAACAGCCCTATTTTGGCTAAAAACACCCCGCTGAGCGGTACATATAAATAAACCGCATAGGCCGCTCTTAAGGTGTTAAGGTCTGATATAACCTATGTATGTTTAGTTGTTAAGATAAGTTGATCACGAAGCATTGGTTAGCATCCATATTGTTTAGTACCGCTTCCTATAATAATTAGTGTTCTGCTGGATTAGATAATGCTAGACTAGGGGTCTGATATTGTAAGGTATTGTTTCCTATGAGTGCTGGCTGTAGGTAAAAAGCTGCACGACATACCTGAGAACTGGAGTTGATTGAGTAAATTCTAGTCTGTGTGCCATTGAGAGTAGAGCATGCACGAATGAGGGCTTTTTGCCTATACCATTCTGCACTGTTCTAAGCTCGTTGTTTGTCTTTGAGGTACGCCAGGAGAACGCTTAATACTTCGGTATTAAGGTTTCTCAAGAGAGCTACCCTTCCCTATAACGTAATATTTGATGCACAGACTTGAGATTTGCACTAGGCTATGCGGCATGCCATGCGCACCAGTATCTCGTATCATTGACTCTAGCTAGACTTTATCAGTCGCAGTAGACATTAAGTATATTAACCTAATTACTCTTTTTATGCATACCCATTTATGATTACACAAGCATTTCGCAGCCTAGTTTGATGTATTGAGACACAAACGACTTAGGCTCTTTTTGTTGATAGGAATACTGCATTGTCGTGGCGATTATTATTGTTGTAGTGTTTAGGATATTCTTGGCTCCGACGGCATTATATATATTCTGCCTTTTTGTGTGCATAGCCTGCACGAGCATTGTTCCGCTGCCTGCCTTTTTGGGTTCTATTTCCGATACGAGCATCTTTATAGCATCTAACATTTAAAGAAGATTCCTTGTTAGTGTTGAAGGACTTTAGTGCACTTTCTTTCATGCAGGAGTGCCTGACATTTATTGATTAAAGTAACGTAAGCTGTAACTTCTCTTACCACCTTACTTTGCATACCATAACCAAGCACCTTCGGTTATAGGTAGTAATAGGCTGTTTTCACATAACATTAAGCCTAGAATAGACGCACATTTATTGAGAGTTTGATAGCCTATTATTGCATATAGAACTCTGTAGAGTATTTGTGTTCTTTGTTCACTGGGAATATACATCAGAGGTTGGATCTAGCGCTTTCCGTTGTAGCATTTATGCCATTACTAGTCCAATGAATAAGAGCCCTGATATATTTGAACCCCAGTCGTAACAGTGGGTACTGGCTGAGTTTGCTGAAGACACCGGAAGCCTCATCACAAACATCCCAGGTTTGCCAAGCAGACTTCTTCCCTTTGCCACGGAATGCTGAAACGACATCACAGCCAGTGAAGACATGGAAGAAGAGCATCCCTTTGCTCTTTTCTGCAAGAGTGCAACACAAGTCATGTAAAGGAACCCACCTCAGGTTCTGTCCTTGTCCAACGGCAACCCACAACTGCTGCAGACCTAGCTCCTGAAGTGCCTGCAGAACACTGACTGCGATGACGACAACATCTGTGTTGCTGGCTTTGACCATGATGACTTTTCTGCCTGCTTCTGTTGCATGCCTGGCATGCACAAAGATCCGCGTGTCAGCTTCTTCCTGACTGCACGGTGCCACCCCAGCCAGATTGATTGTGCGGTTGCTGACAGCATCTTCTTCCTTGGTCACAATGACCACATTTGGTGTGGCCACACGTGCAATCTTATCAGCTGGAAAGTTGAACAGCTCGGCTTTGTTGTCATTTTCTCTCAGGAAGTTTCGCCAGTTTGAGGGAATTTTGCCCTTCCCTGTCACCCTGCTTCTCGCCCCGCGTCCTCGCTTTGATCTAGTTTCAGCTTTCAGACTAGATGGCCGGTAGACATCAAACACAATGTCTGTTCTCTTGTACTTGGTAGAGTATGCTTGTATTCGAGCAAGGACATCGAGCATTGCGTACTCTTCGAACGTCTTTGAACTCCGTGGAGGCAGACTGTTCACCAACGCTGCACCATCAATGATGATGGTGTCGGCGGCTGGCTCTGCCTCAGGGGTTGTAACTTGGCTCTGAAGAATGGTAGGGAGGTGGGATTTCTGACAGGTGTGGAGCTTTCCACCATCACTGAGGGCAGCAGGATGTGACTGGTTCTCATGACGGAAGAACTCCTTCAAGTCACACTCTCTGCTCTGGCATGATATGAACAGCTTGGAGAACAGTTGACAGTCTTCCTTCAGCACTTTTTGCTTTGAAGAGTCAACAGAGGCTGGTACCTGTCGGAAAAAGTCAACCCTGTTCTTTTTGATTGGTTCATAGAAGGTGGATTCTTCTTCCCCTTCCAGTCCCTTCATAAACTCCTGGAAACGGACCTTGCCTTTCTCAAGGTGTGTGCCAATCAGCTCGGCGGCAGTGTGGTGAGCAATATCCTTTGTATCAAGCGAAAGCAGGTCCTGACTTTCCTCCTGGAAAGGATTGCACATATCTGTCATGGCTTGTGAGAGCTTTTCTACTTTCTCAAGGAACACTCTTTGTGCTCGTTCTGTCTCCTCATGGTGGCTGGTGTGTTCAATACCCTCTTTGGTCCCACATGCTGCCTCATACTGTGCAACCAAGTGGCTGACTTGAGGACCAGCTATCATCCATCTTCTCAGTGCTGATGGGTCTTCAGTCACGCCGATCACACCCCCGCCTGCCTTGATGACAGCGTTGGCCTGCTCGTGAGCTTGGTCAATAGCCATTGCTGAGAACTGTCGGCTCGATTTGTGTACAACAAAGTTTCCACTCTGGAACTCCTGAGCCAGCTGAGGATGCTTCTGTTCCAGGGTCACCATGTCTCTGTAGTGGATCGGAAGCCACCGTGCATAGTTTACATTGTTGTTGGCAAAGAAGTACGGTATCAGGTCAGCCAGTGACTGACAGTACAGGAAGAAGTTGGCTTCCCTGAATGATCGGATCAACAAGAGGATCACCAGTTCCATTGACAGCACCATATACCAGAAATGAAACTGGGGACTTTGCAGTTTGCGATGCTCACACCAAGCTTCGAAGCTAGGCACCTCTTCGGGTTGTTCATCTGTCTCTTTTGAGTAGTCCGTGTGGGCTGCTTTCAGAAGCTTGTACAGACTGCATGCTGTTATCTGGTGCATCTGTCATGTCCTAGTGATGCTCGAAGCTGTCAGAAATGAATCTGCTGTCCCAGGAGATGCCTTCCCTGCCTCCAAGAGGGCTCCTGTCCAACCACTGTCCTGGAGTAGAGTTCCAATAGACTTCAGTGCCGCCATTTCAATATGCAAGCCTCCGAACATTATGACGAACTTGTCCTCACCGTAGATTTCAGGCCAGTGCCACTGGACCTGCTTGGCTACTGCATATATTGGCTGGTCAGCAGCAATGACTGGCACCTGACTGGGGTTCAGAAGTGCCACTATCTCCTTGATCTTGTCCATCACATGCTTGACTGTAGCAACCGAGTGGGCCTGATCTTGCAGCAGAGGCAACAGTGATGTAATGCTGACCTCAAATGGCTTTCCTCTCTTCTGTGAAGCATGGTGGGCTGACCAAGTCACATCCACTGGCCCATCTGTCACAGTGACCTTCTCCAGCCACTCATACTCCATTGCCAGTTGTGGCCTCAGCAGACTGGTGTCTGGGTGTGTCACACCACTCTGGGGAGGAGAGGGTTTCTTCTTGGTGAAGAAGGCGGGCCGGACATTGGTGAAGGAGTCTGGAAGTTCTGGAACTGTCTTCACTTTCTCCTCTCCGAACTTCAGCTGTCCACGGTCTTCACCTTTGTCTTCTTTGGTTGGGTGCTGGAAAACAGAGACACTGGTTCCATGGAAAGAAGTGGTCGCTGTCGTTGCAGTGGGATTGTGGTCTATGTTGTCCATGGCTGATGTGGTGAACAGCTCTTTTCGCAGAACTGGTGGACAGACCACCCCATCCTCCACGTACTTGCTGACTGTTGCATCTCCCAGCTGTGCAGATATCTGTAGCACCCTGTCGTATGAAATGCTGATGCCATGCTCGTTAAGCATTTCCACCAACTTTCTCTTTCTGGTCTTTGTGTAGATGGACATCCCCATGTAAACAGGGAATGGGGTCTCTCTGTATTTGGAGTGTCTGTGAGTTGCTGCTCCTTCTTTGTACCTTGCGTAGCAGTTGTACTGAAGCAGCTGAGCAATTGCTAGATCTGTCTTTGATGCGCCAAACCTCAGTTGAGATTTGATGTCCGCTTCGTGTTCATGCATGGCCACAAACTGAAGAAGAGTGAGTGGAATGGCCTGCTCGATGCACCCCTCATGGAAGGTTCCATCAAATGTGGACTTGTGGTTCAGCATATGTCTTCGCAAGATGTTAGCTGCTTTGCCAAGGACAATAGCTTCACTAAAATAGTCAGAGGCTTCTGACAAGACAAAGCCCACATCTTTCTGGAAAGCCAGAAGAACATCCCTTCCCTGCTTGTGCACTTCCAACTCAGGTATTTCTGACAGCAGTTTTTCCTTCAGTCTTGTGGAGTTGACAGCAGGTGCATCAACACCCAGCTGTTCCAGGCGCTGGGCATACAGGTGAACTATGTCTGTAAGTCGGAAGACTGCAGGACCCTCGCCAGATCTGGTGGTCTTCACTAGATATGTGACTAACTCTGAGAATGCCTGTGGGTGGGCATCCTCTTCGGGTGTACGTTCCTGTTCCAGTCTCTTGGTGGCTCTGAGGTACGTCCTCTCTCTATTGTACAGGTCTGTCAAGCATGCAAAATGGTATTTGAGCTCCTGTGCAATAGCATCTCCACCGCTGAGTCTTTCAAAAAGTTTTCCGTCATTTAAAGTTTGGGCACATTCATTAAGTCTGTTATTGAGGTTCATCGTCATAACTTGTCTGAGTTCAGAGGATGGGGCTTCTTTGTCACATATGAAACACGTTTGGTCTTCAAGGCTGGTTCTACGCAGCTTGGTCTGGCATTCTACTGGCTGAGCACTCTCTGCTCTTCTTTTTCAGGATCTCTCCAGTTTCGTGTTGTTGAACATAAGGCGACAACTTTGGTGATACTGCGCCTTGTTCCTCCTCAGAGTTTCTTCAATGCCACCACCATCATCAAGTCTGGCTGGATCCAGAACAATAGGCATCTCATTAATTGTGTGAAAGAGGGGAATAGTAGTCGCAATCATAGTGTAGCCATCATGTTCTTGTGGTTGTTGTGCACGTGGTGACTTGAGCTCTTCACTCTTCTTCTTCTGGCAAAGACAACACTTCCTCCAGTCAGTCCGGAATTTAGACGGTCCTGGATCTGTATTTGCCATCTTTGTGAATACAGTATGATAATTATCTGTAACACAGATATAATAGATAACAGATAATCACAGTATATAACAGATAATCACAGTATGATATAACACAGTATGTTATATGATAACAGATATAACAGATAATCACAGTATGATAATTATCTGTATTCAGTGAATCAAGGCCGAGGGGTTATCCTTTTACCACCTTGATCACAATCATGCACAATAAGGTATGGGATACGACTAGGTTCGGGAATAAAAATATATGACCTACACCTAGCCCGATCGTTCATACAGTATCATTTAAGTCCCGTGCGATCTGTACACACCATCCAGGTAACTACATGCAAAGCAATGTAAAGCCCTGTTACCCTTGGCTCGGCTCTCCCGCGCTGGCACACCCTGTCAATTCAGGCGCGGCTATCTAGCTAAACATCTATGTTAAAGTACAAGTAATCTACAGTAGCAAACTGATGCGGGGCTTATTAGACAGCATTTGGGATACTAGACTAATTATTTAGCTACACTAAACTAAGTATTCAGCTGATACTGAACCCCATGCTGAGTTTCACAGCAGCGGTGCCACCAGTGTGCCCTGGCTGTGCGTTGACATCCGCTCTGTTGAGCTACTACTCTACACCTTCCGCTGCAAGTCTCTCAACGTCCCCCCCCCCACCGCATCGTGTCATGTCCAGTTTGGAAGCCTTGTACAGGAAGATGCTACACATACTAAACCTCTAACACTACTACGATATACACTACCATGCATTTTAGCCGAGTCAGACGTAACATGAACCTCCAATTTAGCAGAATATTAGGATTCCGGGACTGATATTATGGTACAAGGAAGCTAGTGAGTAAGTCCATGGTTCCAAATTCGGATTCTACATAGTGAAAAATGTATGATTTGACACCAAGATCATTCAAATAGGACAAGTCTTTGCAATTTTATCGCGAAATGCAATATTTCTGTATATTCAATGGTGGCCATCTTGAAAAATGGCCGCCATCTTGAATTTTTAGGTGGCTAACGGGTTTTATCAAAAGAGTAATCCCCAAGGAGTATGTGTGCCAAATTTGGTGCTTGTTTCCGGAAATTAACGATTCTCCTGAAATTTGCAGTTATCTGCTCCACTATAAAGCCTATTGGTCATGATGGTGGTAGTGGTGGAGGTAACTAAAGATAGCCCCAGAGAACTTGACAATAATCTTGACCCCTTAACTTCTTCTAACTTAAAATGAGGTGACATTTCTATCATTTGGGAAGAATCCACCAGGAAATAGGTGTCAATATTTACAGCCAGTTTGCTCTAGGCCCTTTGAGCTACAAAGAGGTCAGGGATCGAAATTGTTGTCAAGTTCGTTGGCGCTCCCTAATATAGTGACGGTGATGATAGGAGTTGTGATAGTGTTATGCTCAGTCACAGCTAATTACAATAGGAGTTTATGGCGATGTAAACGTATTGCCCTCAGTGGTAATATCCCTGTTATTATAATCTAATTTTGTTATTTCACTCCAAACACCAAACACCTTCCAAATTACATCTATGAAGCATGTGATCCTCGCGGGCTTCGAAGCTGGTTTACCACATACAAATCTTAAACACTCTAACCATTACACCATCAAGACAGTTTAAGGTTAAGTACATAACTACGATGTTATATCAATTTATCGAATACTGGATATCTATCTAATCTAATACTGGATACCTATGGCTACACCGACACACGTCAAGAAAATACCGCCTATATTGTCACCTATTCATAGCATTGGGCGGGAGCCAAACCCCGAAAGGGGTTGAAATAGGGGAGCTATCCCCCCATCCAAAGGCGGGTTTCTAGGGCCTTTCCTAGTTGATGCTGAGAGGATTGGGTTCTAGTCATGTGGTGATGGGCTGGTCTATCAGAGTGAGAGCTGAGCGATCTCTGCCATACCCATAGCTTACTCTGACTGTTCCTTTTACTTATATATTTTCTAGATCTCAAGTGACGGCGTCTCTTCCATGGATTGACCTCCCAATCTGCCAACCTAGAGGTTGGCAGATTGGAAGCCAAAGCGTCACATTTTTCCTTTGCCCCTCAACTTTCTCTTCATAATTGCTGAGGGGCACAGGGTGGGTGGGGCTTTTGTTTCCCGGGCATTTCCGCACCCTCCTCAGTTCCCCGCCTTGGAGTGGCTTCGGTCACCCAAGCTTTATTGTGGTAGGCAGGGAGGGTTCTGTGGGGGCTCTCGGTTATGGCTTTGGCCTTGCTCGGGGCCTTGGGGCTGTTCGGCCAGGCAGCCTGGAGAAAAGCAACAACAACAAAAAGCAGACCAACTTTGAATATGCTGTGAAAGACCCTATACATTGTCTCTCCAAATCAAGTGACGTGTATAAATAAGGTGCCGTCATCTAGTGTGGCAGAAAGGAGGCAACCAACACCTTGAAGCTCCACTAAGACCGTCTAGTGCATGTAGAGTACAGAAGGATAGAGGAGAAAGAGGGTTATTTCGCCGCACGAACTAAGTGTCAGCACTATCGTGGGGCATAATATGAGCAAAAGGCCACAGTGGATACTCCTTATTTAATATTTCTTGATATCTGCGTGCTTGGCTTGTCTGCAGTGCTACCATAGTTAGGGAAAGTCCGGATAATGAGGGGGCGTTAGATTATTATGTTCTCTCCACCAACCAACTTTACTCCTAAACTCGATTAATGAAATTAACAAACGTCTTTAACAGTGTTTTAATGTTGGTAAAAACACTTGTAAATTATTTAAAATAAAATAGATATATAAAAGCAAGAGGAAAATATTAGGAATACATATACAATATAAAAAATACTTATATAATATGGTGTAAGCTGTATAACTCCTAGCAACACAACAAGAATTAAAATTTAATTTTGAATATATATTATTAGTTACATGTTATGTAGATGTTAATTTATAAAGTTGCACTAAAACAGGACAATTCACGAAATACGTTCTTAAATTATACTTATGACTTCTAGGGATATTTTGTCTCAGCATGTTTGACGTTCGCAACTCCCAACTCTCTCACAACAACAATGGTGGGGGTAGAAGAGGCGTGACTGTGAACCTCCTCATAATGACGACAATTTCACGATGACCTTGCCTTTACAGTAGCCTCTACTTACGTCTATTTAACTCTGTCATGTCTACAAAGTCTCTGGATAGCGTAGAATTGATTATTAAAAGCGTTATTAGTACAAGGTAGGGATTATTACGAATTAATAGGGACCCTCCCATTTTCCTTTGCGATCGTGCTGCCATCTCTCGAACGCGCGGATCACTATTTTCAGATTTGTAGCGTCTCTCTCTTTCCTCTCTATCCTTCTGTACTCTATGGTCTAGTGCCACACAAGTAAAGCACCCAACATCTAGAAGCTTCTATCGATTGTCTCGGGGCCTCGCAACAGGCTATTGAATAGTCTACGGTCCTGAGGGTGATACATAGAACAAAAAATATACATCAATAATAGGAAGAACAATTGATAACCAAGAGGGTTAATTTTTTTTTTTTTTTTCTATATTCCAACTTACTTCCTCTCAGGCATAGGCTGAGAGCCTTAACATTCACCGCTTTACAATGAACAGTGAAGCCCGTGAGGTCTTGTTCCAGTCTAGGGAGTGAGACATGTGAAACACGTAGAGTACAACGAGCACCTGCCATCTTGCCTTCACATGAGGCACGGTGCTCACTCATGGCCCGAAACGACCCCATCTCTGAAGCCACCTAGTTCCCGTGCTTCACTGTCTAACCCCCTACACTCGGACTCTCACACATACACACACACAACGCCACCTGTTGAGCAGATAACTCGCCAGGCATTGCACCTCTATAGCATATTTTGAATATGGGAATATTCATACAGTGCTATTTAATAAGGGAACAATGAGGGTATTTTATTGACGTGTCGGTGGGCTTGTGGTAATGCACTGATACTAGGTACAGCACAAATTCCATCCAATAATATCTTCCCATTGATACATCGGGATTTGAACCCGGGACCTTTGGATTACCAGGCCAGTGGCAAGACCACTCCACCTTGAGATATACTTATCACCTTTCATTCCGAGAGAGCCTTCGAAAACTATGTAAAATTGTGTAATGTCAGCAAGAATAACATGAAGATAGAGTGAATAATATATTAATGTTGGTGTATCTAATATTAGTTGCAAATTATCTGAATGGAATAATAATGGTCTGGTAAATAAAAATAAAGTAGGTGTGCAGTTTTTGCATTACCAAAAAAAAATAAAAATGCATACGCAACTCTGCGACCTAGAATTCTGCAAGTAGTATTGAATCTCTTCGGTAAAATCGGTTTATATACAGTATATATGCTGTATATATACCCGGTATATTAAATGTTTTTATACTCACAGCCGGACTTGAACCACCGACAGTCAGGGCAAGTGCCCATACTTTAATCCACTATACCACAGCGTGATAGAGGATACTTGTGTGTATTGGACTAAAGCATAGACACTCGTCCTGACTGTTGGTGGTTTATGTCCGCCTGGGAGTATAATTATATACTGTATATAATTACATTTAGGATCAAATTGAATCTTAACCAATGGAATATTAATCTATAATAAGGTCAGCGTAACACTATTTTGTAGCATTTTGAATATGGTGTAATTCAAATTTAAAATATATATAAGAAAGTAATAGTGACCATAATATGTGACCTTCACCATTAACCTTGACCTTTGAATAACAAAAACACAAAATTTGGACAATCGTTTCATTGACCAACCGAATTTGCCAGCAAAATTTGGTAACGATATCTAACCCGTTCAGTACAGTTCTGTCGGTTTCATTTCAAACTGGATATTAAGATGATTTTATTTAGTTTATGAAGGGCCTCCATAAAATTATCAGGCTTTCAACTATATTAATTAACCCTTTTTACTACCACAGATCCTTCATAAGCTCCACAAAATCGTCTACTTATAGTTAGAATACAATAAAAGAGACGTCACCGGTACACAAAGGGTTAAACAGTCTAGGAAGAGTTTAAAGAAAATTATTAACACTCTTCTTTTGTTCTTTGACCATGACCTTTAACCTTAAGTATTATAATATATATATATGATTGAAATATATGTTATCTAAGTAAAGTGCAACTAAAAGTCGGTAGCTTATCGAAAAGTGAGTATTTTTGTTATGATGAAGGATAACTTTTGACCTTGGCCTGTGACCTTGACCTTTATGTAGGACTATATTTTTGTTTGCTTTGATGTAACCCTAGAAAATCAAATAAATTTTTCAAATTTCATTAAAGATCATCAGTTGGGTTAAGAGGTATTAAAGGAATAGTTTACCTTGACCTTTGACCTTCATGATGTCTGAAAATTTGACATTTTAATTTTCCCGTAAAGCACAACTGTCTCAACGAATTTTGTGAAATTTACATGAATAGTAAAGACATTAGCTTATTGACCTTATATTTGACGTTGACATGTGACCTTGACCTATCAAATGGAATTATGTTTATTCTTGTATGACCTTGGTCTAGGCATTCCGAATATGCATGATATGCCTAATGAGAATCTTACATTAAATAGGAAACACTAGTAAAATCATATTTCGTCATTTGACCTTGACCTTCCACCTTAGAATTTCTTATCGAGGATTTAGTTAGCTTAACAGCAATGTCCGTATTAACTAGCATTATGAATATGGTGTATGTCGTGAAAAAACTTATTTATTACAAATAGTGATCATATACTGTGACCTTGACCTTTGACTTAAAATAAAATACACATATTTGGAAGATCGTCGCATTGGCCAACTGAATTTGCCTGTATAATTTGGTGACAATACATTAAACAGTATAGGAGGAGCTTAGGGAGAATGACAAATACTCTTGTTTTGACCTTGACCTCTGACCATAATTATTACAATATTTATGTGAAATTTGATATATATAATATTTTTTTTTTTTTTTTTTTTTTTTTTTTAAGAGACAATGAACGGAGGAAGGAAAAACACAGATAAAACAAAAAGGTCCATGTGCCTAAAGGCATCCTCCATTCATAAAATGTTTGTAACAACTGGATTTAAACATTTGTAGATTGTAAGTTTGTGGAAAGCAATTCGAGGGAAGTGAATTCCAAAGAGTAGTAGCTCTGGGGATAAATGAATTCTGATAAGCAGAAGTTCTGCATTGTGGAGGAGAAAGTGTAAATTCATGGGCGCTCTCAGCTGCCCTAGTTCTACGGGGAAAGATGTGGAGAGGCGGCACAATTGAAGCAAGTTCCTCGGAACAATTGTGAATCTGTAGAATAATGCAAGGGATGCAACGTTTCTTCGTATGGATAATGTAGGAAGGTCCTGTGTGATTGCAGGGTTATTGATTAATCTAATAGCTTTATTTTGAATTTTGTCCAACTGCCTCAATGCAACCACTCCACTTCCACCCCACAGAGGTGAACAGTAATCCATCTGAGAACGCACATGACTTTTATATATCACGGCCAACTGCTCGTCAGTGAAGAATTCTCGAACTCTGTACAGGAGTCCAGTTTTTTAGAGGCATTCTTAGCAATGCTTCTAACATAATGTGTCCAGCTCAAGTTAGTAGTTAATGTTACACCGAGAATGTCAATACTAGGGGAAGTGGGAATATTTACATCATTAAAAAATATATGGGAGTCAGTGAGATTCTGTCGGTTAGAAAATTGAATGTACTTGGTTTTCTGTGCATTAAAGGAAACTAGATTCTTTTGTCCCCATCCATCAATTCTAGAAAGGTCCTGGTTCAGAGAAATTGCAGTGTTTATTTTTGAATTTATAAGATCGGGTTGGGTGAAAGAATTGGTAAATGTGAAGGAACTGTGGAGTGTTGAGTCATCTGCGTAGGAATGTATTGGATTATGAGTGGTAGATATGAGATCATTGATATGAATGAGGAACAGAATTGGGGCCAAAACTGATCCCTGGGGAACACCAGCATTTATTGAGTGAAATTGAGAATAAAGGCCATCTACCATTACACGTATTTTTCTGTTATGAAGATAAGAAGAAATTAGTGGAACTAATGATGCAAGGCCGTAGTGTGACATCTTCGACAATAAGGATTGATGCCAGACTCTATCAAATGCCTTTGATATATCCAGTGCTATTGTATGTGTTTCACCATGTTGGTCTGTAGCTTGGTTGATCTGATGCGTAAGAAGGCATAGCATGTCTGCAGTTGATCGACATCGTCTAAAACCATATTGCCTATCACTGATTAATTTATTATTCTCAAGATGCTTAATTATGTGATTATTTAATATAATTTCAAAGACTTTACCAAGAGTGGAAGTTATAGCTATTGGTCTGTAGTTTGATGGATCTGAAGAGGCACCTTTTTTAGGAACTGGATGGATGTTTGCTTCTTTCCAGGGTACTGGGAAGCATGAGGTATGAGTACACAGACGGAAAAATTTTGCCAATACAGGAGCGAGCACCAAGGAGCAATTCTTAAGTACTATTGGAGGAATTTCATCTGGACCAGGAGCCTTATCTACCGAGAGATTCTGCAAAATAGTTTTGACATGTCTGGTGTGGATCTTAAGTGAGGGAATTTCAGGCGAATTAAAATTAAGTACAGGGACATCTTGATTATTTCATCTAAGGTTGAGTTGGTGGAGAAAATATCCGCAAGAAGGTTAGCTTTTCCTCGTGGGTCACTTACAAGATTGCCAGTCGGAGATTTTAATGGTGGAATGGATGAAGCAGTAGTGAAGTTGGATTTAAATGAGTTAAGAGTAGACCAAAATATTTTGTTATCATTTGGATTATTTAGAAGTTTATTTGCCTGCTTGTGGAGAAAGTTTGATTTAGTTAGGTTTAATACAGTTTTGGCATGATTTCTGATGTTTCTAAAGTAATTAAAGGCTTCATGTGTTTTTGATCTTGTGTATGCATTGTAGGCTATTGCTTTTTGTTCAGTTACTCTAGCACAATTATGGTCAAACCATTTAGGTGAATTAGATCTTTTACTGTTCTTTTGATGAGGAATAAAAGTTTCCATTCCAATTTTTACAAAATCTTGTATGTGGCTCAAGGTGGAGTGTGCATCATTAGAAAAGAAAGAGGTCCAGGGAATATCAATAAAGAAACCTTGAAGACCCTCCCAGTCTGCCCTATCGTAATGCCATTTAGTCACCAAAACAGGTTCAGAGTGGGAAGGTGTGGTAGGTGATAGACAGGTGGCCTGTATCAGACAGTGATCAGAAGATCCAAGCGGGGACCTCACTGTAACATCATAATTTTCTGAATTGGTTGTTAAAAATAAGTCCAGTAGGTGGGAATTATGATTAGGATTATCTGGTACACGGGTGGGTTGGTTGACTAGTTGAGTGAGATTAAATGAGTCTGCAAATAGCTCACATTCAAGACCAGCATCATCAGTCCTGGCTGAATGAGTGAGCCATTCAACATTATGGACATTAAAATCACCCAACACAGTGATTTCAGAAGAAGCATTTAAGTTGAGGACACTGAGTTGTGAGGACAGAGAATCAAAAAGACTTTGCTCTGGAGGAGTATTTGGGGAACGGTAGATGCAACATATGTATTTAAATTTACCAGCAGAAATTAATTTGTATATAGAATAATCAAAATAGGGACAATTGAAACCAGTAACCTCCTCCAGGGCAATTTCAGATTTTGCGAAGCAACATACACCTCCTTTAGGTCTGAAATTTTGGAGCAGTTGATAACCTGGAAAATTAAATCTAGACGTGTCAGATGTGGATGTTACTTGAGTCTCTGTCAAAAAAAGGAGAGTAGGGGATTCCGCTTGAAGAAATTGGTGTACAGAATTGATGTTAGAGTGAAGTCCCCTTATATTACTAAAGAAAAAGCTGCACCGACGAGCAGCTTTGGGACGTTGCAATGCTCTTGACACAGTCGCATGATGACGACCGGGAGGGCCCTGTGTCAATGACCCAACCCTGCCGGGGGTGGATATCCGAGGGACCACCAGGTTTGCTCTTAACAATTGTACTGCCATGTTTATTGGGTAAGGTGTATGGTGTTACATGTATGATATGTAGTGGGAAGAGTAGTGTTTTATGGATAGAGAATAGCAATGTAGGGCAATGTCGTGAAGTTGGATGTGTATGTTATATAAAGAGGGTTTTCCTGATACCCCTGATGTGTGAGGCAGAAAGATATGTATCCAGCTACCAAGGCCTGGGAGAGAAAATGGAATTCAGGCTATTCCCTGAGTCTCCCGAAACCTTGGCGGTAGTACTTCCCTGGGCGGGGCTGCCTACCCCTACTACCTTATTTAGGTAATAAGCCATAACACAGCCAGTTTTCCTAAATTTGAGTATTCTTGTTTAATAAATAATAAAAGTTGACCTTTGACCTTGACCTGTGACCTTGACCTTTATGGAATAGTACATTTTTGTTTGCATTGACATTGCCCATGAAAATCAAATAAGTATGCGTAATTTCATTAAAACCCATTTGTTAGTGTCATAATACTGTACAGGTATGTCAATAGAATAGTTGACCTTGACCTTTGACCTTTATGTCTCAACATTTATTATTTTTCTTTTCACTTAAAGTGCAACTATCTCACCAAATGTTGTGAAGTTTGCATGAAAAGCAAAGAAAATAGCATATTGACCTTTCATTTGACCTTGACCTGTGGCCTTGACCTTTCATATGGAATTGTATAGTTTCTAACATGACCTTGGCCTAGGTATTCTGCATATACATGGTAAACCTAGTGAGAATCTAACAGTTACTATAAGAACTACTAGTAGAAAACGTATTTTGACCTTTGACCTTGATCTTCGACCTTACCCTGTAGAATATTTATCTATAATTTGGGCAATACGATATCAAGGTTACCCGTAACTTGTTTAGTGAAAATGAAGACATTTAAGTAAAAAGTAAAATAAATAAGTAAAAGTTGACCTGTGACCTGCACCTTTATGTAAGGGTATATATATATTTTTGTTTTTCATTGACATTGCCCCGGAAAATCAAATAAGCATGCCTCATATCATTAAAACCCATCAGTTAGTTTCATATATATTAATAGAATAGTTAACCTTGACCTTTGACCTTTATCTTGACCTTTATGGTATGTGTCTCAAAATTCAATGTTTTCCTCTTCATTTAAAGTGCAACTATCTCACCAATTTGTTTTAAGTTTGCATGAAAAGTAAAGAAATTAGCATATTGACCTTATATTTGACCTTGACCTGTGACCTTGACCGTTCAAATGGTATTTTACAGTTTCGTGTATGATCTTGGACTAGGTATTCCGAATATACATGGTAAGCCTAGTGAAAATCTAAGTTAGTGTAAGAAATACTAGTAAAAATCGTATTTTGACCTTTGACCTTATCCTTTAGAATATTTATTTGAAATTTGGTCAATAAGATATCAAAGTGACCAGTAACATGCCTTGTGAAAATGAAGACATTTGAGTAAAAACTGAAAAATATGAAATATTTACCTTTTTTTTTAACCTTGACCTTTGACCTTAACTTTAAGTTAAATTGAAAATTTATTATTGACTGACCATCGCATTGACCAAATGGATATACCTGTGAAATTTGGTAAAAATCCATTGAACGGTCTAGGAGGAGTTACCGGACAGACAGACGGACGACGACGACGGACAAGCTGACTTGTGGTGCACAGTATACAGGCGGGATCTGTGTGTGCGATACCACTCTGCTTCGCAGAGTTGATAAATGTGGAAGCAGCGTCGATAGTCTCTCTCTGTCTCTCTCTCTCTCTCATTACATAGTATTGTCCTTTCAGACTGGAGGTGACGATACAGAAGATGGTCATAAGGGTAAGTGAAATGTATGAATTTAGTTTATTGTTAGACATTTATTTGAATATGTTAATTTTGATTTACCAGAAAAAGGTTTCCAATAGTTTGCTAATATAATCAATTTGATATGTAGGGAGAAGTGTTGAATGTTATTGTGTGTCTGTGTGTGTGTGTGTACTCACCTAATTGTAGTATACAGGATCTGAGTTTTAAGGCTCGTATTGTCCCGCTTCCCACGATTCTGTTATCTAAATTGGCTTGAAAAATGTGGATATTCCCCGCACCCACCACTTCATCACCCTACTGATTCCACATATTAACACTTCTATATGCAAAACTGTACTTCCTCACATCTCCTTTATATCTGCCTTTCTTTAACTTGCTACTATGTCCTCTAGTTCTACCCTTATTCCCCTCGATAAAGTCCTCCTTGTCTATCCTATCCAAACCCCTAACACATTTATACATCATAGTTATATCCTCTCTTTCTCTTCTTTTCCATAGAGTTGGCAAGTTCAATTTCTCTAATTTGTCTTCATATGTCAGTTCTCTTAGTTCTGGGATCATCTTAGTTGCAGCTCTCTGTACTTCCTCCAACTTGATAATATGCTTTCTAAGATGGGGTGACCACACCACTGCCGCATATTCCAGTTTAGGTCTCACCATTGATTATATTGTGTTCATTAGCATTACTTCATTCAAATAGTTGAATGCTATTTTCACTTTATTTAACAGGCCATAAGCTTCTCCCACTACTTTGTATACATGACTCTCCGGTGAAAGATCTCCCTGTACTATATGTCCAAGTCCTCTTTCTCTGAGGGGTTAATCATACATTCTCCTAGTTTATATTCCCAATGAGGTCTTCTTTTACTCACACCCCCTTCCATCACATGGCATTTATCTCTATGTGTGTGTGTGTGTGTGTATTTGTGTGTGTGTGTGAGAGTGTAGGTTTGGGTGTGTGTGAGAGGGCGATTTGATATATATATATGAAAAAGTGTTAGTTATGGTATTTCTGTGTGTATGAGAGGGAAAGAGAGAGAGAGAGAGAGAGAGAGAGAGAGAGAGAGAGAGAGAGAGAGGGGGGGGGGGGGGGGTAAATATGCTCAATGACTTTCGTTAAGTTTTTAGATCATGACTTTCTTTATTATATTTACTGTACATATGTTCGTCTCATTAAACTCAGTAAGTTATACTACAACATTTCAAAGGTGTAAGTGATTGGTATGTAAATTAGTGAAAATCCCGGTGCAAATAGTTGTCAAGTTTGGGAGGAGCTAGTTCTTATGTTTGGACCCCTTATGTTTACTTATGTTTACTCCCATTAGTTATGAGACTTTAAAACGTTCGCCCCATTATTTTGTCGATTTTAAGACCTTTCGTCCCATATATATATATAAAGACATTTCGTGCCATTTAGGTGTCAATTTGTTTTCCTGGCGAACGTCAGTGAGCCTGGAATTTTGGAGAAACCGGGCATATTTCTACCGAAAAATGTACACATTTATCTCGAAGGGTGATTTGAGGATACTTTATAAAGCTTGATGGAGGTCTAGGGAGGCATACTCCCAGCTGGGATTGAACCGCCGACAGTCAGGATGATTGTCCAATGTCCATGCTTTAACCAACTCTCACGTCGTGATAAAGGGTACTTAACCTTTTCCTATATATATCAAGGAGAAAGCAAATTCTGACTGTCGGTGGTTCAAGCCCGGCTTGAGTATAAACACTTATATTAGTTCACGTGTATTTGTGAGATATACTTAATAGTAAATAAATAAGTAAATAAATATGTAAACTAATGAATATTCCCTACCCCCATCAGTTAATCGGCTACCGTAAAAGATAGCCCCCAGCTGTCTTCCGGTCCAAGCAAACACACAATAACAAACAACAATATCTACAGAGGCCATAAACATTCCAACCGACCCTTAAATGACACCAGGGGGGGGGGGGGGGGGAGAGAGAGAGAGAGAGAGAGAGAGAGAGAGAGAGAGAGAGAGAGAGAGAGAGATATATATATAGTCCACTATCTGTCTGTCTGTCTGTCGACATATCTATCCTTCTATCTATCTATCTATCTATCTGTCTGTTTGTCTGTCTGTGTTGCTGTCTATTTAAAGATAGGGAAAAAAAGTCTAATTATAATAACTTGTTATATAATAATTATATTCTTATAATATATACAGGATGTTTGTGAGAGAACAAAGAGTAAAGATAACAGTTTCAGATCTAAAGTAACGGATCTCTCTCTCTCTCTCTCTCTCTCTCTCACGCCCACACAGCTGTACTATCACCACCATTAACCCCTTCTGTACCGGCAACAGCTTTTAACTTTATTCTGGTTATAAGAAGCGATTGTATTCAGTTTTAAATAGGTCTCCAGCAATTGACAGGCTTGGAACTATCTCACTTAACTCTTTTACTGCCACAGTTTCTTCTTTAGCTGCACAAAATCCTCTAAATAGAGCTAGAATGAAATACAAAATACCTCGCCGTAACAGAAAGGGTTATTGGTAGTGATAAACTAATTTTGTACCAATTAGCAAGGTAAATCACTATCAATATACTCAATGATCTTATATACCTTGCCATGGTATGCACGTATACAGTATACATGCTAAGATTGATATGCAGTATTCGAGCATTCATAATATATTGTAGGCTTGTGCATAAACCTTTAACTGTCTTGATAGCCTAATGCTTAGTGTGTGGCATTTCGGTGTGAGTATCCTAGGTTCGATTCCTTGGAGTACCACATGTCTTCATTACTTTAATTGATTTAACTAGGTTTATTTGGGAATTTATTGTTGGGTTGTTGAACACAAATATGAATATAGGTAGTGATAAAGCCATATTGTATCAATTAGAAAGTTAAATCACTATCAATATACCCAATGATCTTATATACTTTTTCATATACCCTTCATATACCCTAGATTCTGAGAGTGTAGACGTGGTTGATACAAAACAGTCATTAAAGGTTGGACATTAACAGAATGAATATAAACACCATATGAGGAGGAGCACTTTATTGACAACGATTCATTCACAGATAGCTTCTTCAGGTCATTATCTGCGAAACGTTGTCAATAAAGGGCTCCTCGTTATATGGTGTTTATATTCATTATGTCAACTTTTCAAAGTTATTTGAACATTAAGGGGCTAGTGTTTTTTTTTTTTTTTTTTTTATTCATTCAGTTATGCATATATTATTTTTAGTTTCTTCGCTAGACCTACCTCGAACAATGTCCCGGCCGAAGGCCGGTTCCTCTTATAAATACAGGCTGGCTATTGCTCGCCAGGAAAACATCGATACTTAAATGGCAAGATAGTTCTTAAAATTGACAATGAAATGGAGCTAAAGGTGTTAAAATTGCCAAACTAATGGGCCGAACGCTGAATACTGCGTTCAATGCTGGTGCCCTTATTACCAAAAAGACATAAACAAGCTAGAACGAGTTCAACGTAGAGTTACCAAATTGATACCTAGCCTAAAGAACAAACCATACGAAGAGCGTCTTAGATAATTAAATCTATTTCCTTTAGCCCAGTGCAGATTAAGAGGTGACTTAATTCAAGTGTTCAAAATCATCAAAGGCATCGACAATATAGGCATCGACAATATGAACTGTAGTAAGTACTTCACTATCAACCAATCTAATTACACGTGGGGAAACGGTTGCAAAATTATTGGTAAATCTTTTAACTCACACGAATCTAAGAATTTCTTCTTCAATCGAGTTGTCAACTTGTGGAATGGGCTTCCCCGAGACGTTATAGACTGCAGCACCGTTGATTCATTTAAACTCCGCCTAGACAAATATCTCGCATCAAACCCGCGACTGACTGCGTTTGTAAATGAATAACTTTATTTTATCCTCCCCTCAGTTACTAACCCATATGTCCCCTACTAACTTCCTAGTCCTGCCACGGACATTAGTTCCAGGGCAGTAGTTCCCTTTCCAATGTTCCCTTACCCACTCTAAACCACTGTTTGGACACTTGATCCTCAGTGTTTTGGAGGACAAGCAGCCTAGAAGGGTCATTAGAACTGTTGTTGCTTGATTTCCTGTGTACTCCTTTGTACTAACGTCTTAAAATCTCTAAACTTATGGGGCTATACATTAGGGAGAAAGTGGTCCAGCAAAATTACCCATTTCCCCTTACACTATCAAGTCTGACGTCTGGGGGGTTATAATAATTGTGTAATTAGTATTGAGGCCTTTGCTTGTGTTTGCCATTTTCGAGCAACAAATATTATAGTGTATCCCCTAGGCTAACAAAAACGCCTTCCCCGTCTTCCTTCAAACTAATACACAAAATACAGGCTTGCTATCCCTCGCCCAGACGGGATGAAGCGTCTTATTATCGCCAAACTAAAGGGGTGAAACGTCTTAAGGAGTGTCACCGTTTTGTTTTTTTATCTTTCTCTCCTTTTCTCTCTTTCCCTGGCTTGTATCCATTCGGCCCCATTCAGCCAACTGTCTTAAGACGTTTATCACCATCCAGGTGTCAATTTCTTCCTGGCGAGCGATAGCGAGCCAGCATTGTATGGAGAAATCCGGGTTCTCCGGAGAAATTTTTCTATCAAAAAATGTACAAATTTAGCTTGCTGTCAAACAAAAAATATATATATATGCTGGCTCGCTACCGCTCGCCAGGAAAATATTGACACCTGGATGGGGGTAAACGTCTTAAATCAGCAGGCTGAATGGGGCCGAATGGATACAGTCCAAAGAGAGAGGGAGAGGAAGATAAAAAAACCGAGGTGGCCCCCTTAAGGTCTCTAAAACAATGAAGTAAAACAAGGGAGGCCCAAAGACCCCCCCACCCCCCCTCCTCCCTCGAACCAGAGCAAAATTTAATTTCCCTTACCCGGTCTCTTTAACATGGGTGAGGCAGCTAGAGATCCTTGCAACACAGAGACTTCTAGTGTAAAGCCTCAGGTGCAAAGAGCAGAGAAGAGAGACAGAAACATAGCCTAGAACAAATTAAGACCAGATGTAGGGAAGAACTGAAAATGAGAGTTGAGATGGCACAAGACACGGGGGCTTCAAATTGGCTCACATCATTACCAATAAAGGATGAAAGGCTTCAGCTTAAATAAACAAGAATTCAATGATGCCGTAGTCTTGAGGTATGGGTGGCCAGTTTCGAACCTGCCGCTGAAATGTGCATGCGGTGAAATAAACAACCCAGACCACTGTATGACCTGTAAGAAAGGAGGATTCATCTGTATCCGGCATGATGAAGTACGAGATATCACTGCACAAATGCTGGACGAGGTGTGCCATGATGTCAGAATCGAACCGGAACTTCTGCCTATGGACGGACAGCGCTTGGCCCACAATACTGCAAATACTTCAAATGAAGCAAGAGTGGACGTAAGTGCTCGAGGTTTTTGGACGAGGGGACAACGGGCTTTTTTCGACATCAGAATCTGCAACCCAAGAGCACAAACATATCGTGAGCGAGGACACAAGGCAGCATACTTGAGAAACGAAAGTGAGAAAAAACGCACTTATGAAGAAAGAATTTTGAACAGGGATCAAGGAAGCTTTACTCTTCTGGTCTTCTCATCGTCGGGAGGAATGGGACCTTCTGCAAGTGTCTTCTATGCCAGATTAGCTGAACAAATATCGGAGAAAAAGCGCCAGCATAGAAGCCAAGTCATAACTTGGATGAGATGCCGGCTCTCTTTCTCTCTTCTCAGGTCTGCACTCCTATGTCTCAGGGGTACAAGGACCTCCCAGCTACAGAGGACAAGAGTGAGAGACTTGGACTTTGAAATGGTCGGGGCGGAGGGACGAATTGGGGAACAACTAGGTTGATTGTAGGGAGGTACTGGTACAATAAGATAAACTACAATGTAACTAGAATAAGATAGATTGTACACCACTTTGTAAATGTCACCTTAAAAAAAAAAAAAAAAAAAAAAAAAAAAAAAAAAAAAAAAAAAAAGAAACATGCTTGCATTACTGAAATGTTTGTGGACATGCAGTAATGCAAGTAATGGTCACTCTTCTGTAAATCTAAAATGGCTTACTTAAGAATGGGAAAGGGGTGGGACATTTTTTTTTTTTTTTTTTTTTTTTTTTTTTTTTTTGTTGTGTGTAAAGCCTCAATGTTGCTTGAGAGCTGGGAGAGGGAGGATATACGTCCCCCCAGCTCTCGCCTCATGATAAGACCATGCGGCAATAATACGTCTTTTTCACCCCCCAAATGTTATTCCCACTTCTTTTATTGCTCTTAAATGTTCCTATGTTCATAATAAAAGCAAAATAGGTGCATATGGATTAGTATGTATGTGTGTATATACTCTGGCACCTTCCCCAGTTTTCCTTTTTTTTTTATGGGCGTGGTCGACTCGAGACAGAGCCCGAACAGGGACATCACAATACATCAGAAAAACAAAACAATACATAACATACAAATCTCACACACATCTAGGTCGCCCAGGAGAAATACCCAGAGATCCAGGCCCATTTGGGGTCCCCAGCAAAAGATTCACAAGTCCCAGATCCACCGGAGAGGCGCCGATTTCCGCAGGCAGACCCGCTATCTAGTCCAACTGGCGCATGACCCTCTCTCCCAAACGACCGCGTATACACTCGTCTATTCACAATCATTTTCCATTCATTCCTGTTTATTACCACTTCCTTACATGATTTATAGTCATTCCTCTATCATCCAAAGCTTGTCTTACACAGTCTCTCCATCTCAATGTGGGTTTTCCAGCCCTTCTATCTCCCTTTGTATCTGACTTACATATTCTCTTTGCAAGCCTTTCATCTTCAATTCGTTCAACATGACCATACCAGCTCAGCATCCTTCTGTCCACTCTGGCCGACAAATGTTCCTGCTGCCCATCTCTCCTACGTATCTCTTCATTCCTCAATCTGTCTCTATGAGTAACTCCACACATACTCCTCAAGCAGCTCATCTCCATCACATCCAGCTTTCTTCTCTCCTTTTCCTTCAGAGCCCATGTCTCAGCCCCATACATCACTGTTGGCACAACAATTCCTTGATACATTGCACTTTTTACTTTCATTCCGAGATTTCTCACCTTGCACATACTTCCCAATCCTCCGAAAACCTTCCTTCCTTCACACACTCTCTGTTTTACCTCCATTTCCATACCTCCACTCCTGCTTATCGTTCCTCCTAGATATTTAAAACACTTTACTTGTTTCAATATTTCCCAATCCAGCCTCACATCTTGATTCACCCTACAATCACACCTATTACACACCATTACTTTACATTTATTGACGTTCACCTTCAGTTTCCTTCTCCCACAAACCACACCAAACTCTTTGACTACCCGCTGGAGTTTCTCCTCAGAATACGCCACCAATGCTGTGTCATCAGCGAACAGCAACTGATTGAACTCCCAATCTCTACCATTTTGTCCTACTAAACCTAATCCTCTTTCTATAGTTCTCATTTTCACCTCCCTCACCATTTGCTACTCCAACACACGTTCTGCTCCCTTCATAAAAGCACTTAACTGCTTTTAACAAATCTCCTCCAATTGGATTAGTAATAATTATATATATGGTACTATGACGATTTTCGTCAGAATAGAACCAAATACCTTCGCTTGGCAGGAGGGTTTGAACTACCATAGCTTCTCAGTTTATGAGTTAAGTAAGGGCCTCCCCACCAGCGACACCAGGGTACCTTCTGCATACTGAGTACACGTTACGGTCTTTTATCTCACAAGTATTTTCGCTCAATGTTAGTTTTTGTGGTCAATTCTCCCTAACCTACCCATAGTCTATATTTTAAGCTGATCTAATCTATCATAACTATAGTATATTCATTATCATTAGGCTAAAAAACTTGACCACAAACTTCTTTAACTCCATTAAATCACCTGCTACTTAATTTACCCCTTTTGTACTGGCAACGTCTATTTTACTTTACTCTGGCAACAATGTATTCAGTTTCAAAAGGGCATCCAGCAATTAATAGGCTTCAAACTATCTCACCAACCCCTATATACTACCACAGATCCCTTTTAGACCACTTTTAGACCACTTTTAGACCACACACATCCTTTAAATATAGCAAGAATAACAAGTAAAAGACGTCATCGGTACAGAAGGGGTTGCACATCTCGCCCGATTAAGTTGAACCAAGTATAGGAGAAAATCATTGTCAGTGATCGAACGTGTTGACGAAATTACCAAATATATTGAAGAGTGAGGGAAGACTGGGAACCTGTTAGGGATATAAAACATGTTCATGATAAATATAAGCAGAGTTGTTATATTGGTGATAAGTATGTGATAAATATGTGGTAAATATGTGATAAGTATGTGTGTAGATTTGAGATATACAGTAGACAATGATAAACATAACTACAGTATAGCGAGGGAGGGAATGCGTGGAACTTGTAAGGACCATAGCAATTTATAATGATAAAAACAAACTTTTGATATGTTGGTAAGCAACTACAAAACAATATATACCATTTATTGAAAAGCAAGTTCCATCCAAAAGTCAATCTTGATTGTTACAATTGCATAAAGAAAAACACACGGGATCCACAAATTTAAATTTGTGACTGTACTTTTACAATTTTGAGATCTCCATAATGATAAATATGTCTTAGAATTACTATGAAGACATGAGACAGGGCATTTGTATTTGAATATCAATGTATGTATGTATGTATGTATGTATGTATGTATTCAGACACATACCCCATTGCTGGGGGTGGCCGACACGAGACAGAGCCTGAACATTAAATTTGTTTAAAGTTCCTATTATTAGGGTCCGGGACCACTTTCCCTCGCCCGTTTCTCTGTCTCGTTGAGTATTGTATCGTAAACGGAGTTGTCGACGAAGTTTTGAATATCGTTATACCTCGACAAGATTATTGATAATGTGTAAGTGTTATTTGGAGGTTTTCAAACATCAGACTTTGGCAATCATAGACAATTTATTTGTATACTAATACGGTATGATTTTAAAGCTTTCCCTGGGGTCTCACGGATAGTTTGATCTTGTTACCTCTTCTTCTCAGGCGTCAGGGGTAGGGACCTCTGTTTCTTGGATTTCTTCTGCTTCTTACTAAGCATGGCGAAAGGCATGGGACTTCAGGTTGGCTTGTGTCTTCTTCTTCTTGGGATGGGACGAACAAAGGTTGCTGAATTTGTCTGGAGAGGGTTGATGAAACTCTCTTCGGGCCAATTCCATTTTCTCGTCGCAACCTAGAAAGCCTAGTCTCTTCTTTTCAGTTTGTATTATTGTATATGCAAGGTTAAAATGTTTGTTTGCAGTTCAAACTATGTCTTGGGAAGTGATAAAGTGGCCAAAACAATGCTCTTTCATATTAATTTTCTTGTATTCCTTTTCATATTCATTCAAGGCTTCAAACAAATTTGCTCCGGTTTGACACCCTGCCTTGTTGTCCTGGCCCAGTAGTGGCAGGTAGATTCCTCTCCCAGGTATCATTGCCAGCTGTAAGGTTGGGAAGCGGAGCTCTGACATCACTGGCCCTGACGTCACTTGTTTCACGTTTTAGGGGACCTGTATGGGTGACAGAAAACTTGCTGGGAAGGAGGACACTCTTATCCTTCTCTGCATCGAGTTGAATGGCAGTTACACGTGTTGTCAGTGTTATGGTATAATTATGTGGTGATGGTGGAGGCCTTTTGTTGGTTACTGTTCCCAGATTTCAACATAACACTTATAGTAAATGGGTTTAATAAGTGGGGTGGAGGGGGTGTTTCTCTGTTTTTCTTCCTCATGAGGTCGTGGAAGTTGTAAGAAGAATATTTATGATAATAGAAAGTTGTTTAGTGTGTGTACTACTGTATATACATACAGTATATTAATTGCTGATTAGTAAGTTTGTAGATTTGATATATATACAGAGGTCAAAATCTGATTAGAATAATAATGAGGGAGATAAATCGAATGAACTTTGAGGAGAGTAATAATGATACTGTACTGATATCTATTGATATGTATTATAATATAATTGGTGATGCATTAATTATAATGGAATCACAATATATAATGCACCATGATACCGGTACATGTATTTATTATGAGAAAACAAAAATATATATACTGTATAATTATATAAATACAGGTACAGTATACAGTATATATATATCATTTTGTGGTCTGTTTTATTGCCATCGATACGTACTCAGTGTCTGTGCGCTAGAAACACACACACACACACAGACACACTTACACACACACACACACATATTGTTACATGCTATATTATCTGTGAAATCTTAACATGCACAATGTGACCCACGGGATAATAAATACAACTAAAATTATTGAGTGATAAATATGTGTGCCTTTTACACGCAAAATGCCATATATGGAACAAAACTAAATATTTGTCCAGATAATAAAATGAATATACATATAATTATTTATTAGGCTTAAAAACAACGATAACATATAATACAATTATCAACTCTGCGTAAGCAGAGTTTGGTATCGCCCCCCCCCCCCACCCCCCCCCCCCCACCGTATAGTGGGTACCACACGAAAAAAATGTCTGTTGTCGTCGTCGTCGTCGTCGTCCTCCGTCTGTCTCGGAACTCCTCCTAGACCGTCGGACGGATTTTCACCAAATTTCACACAAACATTTGTTGCGTGAATGCAAACGTCAGTCAAAAAATATTTTTTGAATTTATGCAATAGTTATGATTTTAGGTCCAAAATATGGACGTCCACTTGCAACACACACACTCACACATGCAACACACGTACACACACACGCACACGTAGCCTAGTAGGTAGAGCTCTCGTCTCACACACGAGGGATCGGGGGTTCAATCCCCGGCCGGGCGGAGACAAATTGGGCTTGTCTCCTTTCATGTGTTAGCCTCAGTTCACCTAGCTGTAAATAGGTACCTGGAATAAGTGGACGACATTGTGACGTCCCATCTGGGGTTGGCAAAAATGGTACAAGGCGAGATGGGTATCATATGGTTCACCTAAGCTGATGGCTACCTAAGCCTTCGGGCGAGACGGTACCGTCTATAGTGAGAATGGTACCATACAGATCCACCCTAAGCCTTCGTTTCCGATGTCGCCAATTGGCTAAATACAGACTACACACACATCCACAGCCATTCCAACAGTACATAAACCACTTAACATGCATTTCACGCAATACATTCCCAGTTAAGGAGGCGCGATAATAATGAGCTTAGCTCGCATTGCGTGGATTCCCCTTGACGAACAAGTAACTGAGTAACACACACACACATGCAACACACACACACATGCAACACACGTACACACACACCTCAGGGGGCCCTAGGGGTTGAGGTAGGGCACTGGACCCCCTCTGGTGGGCACCTCGTCATTCGCGGTGTGGTCTCTCTCTCTCTCTCTCTCTCTCTCTCTCTCTCTCTCTCTCTCCTCTCTCTCTCTCTCTCTCTCTCTCTCTCTCTCTCTCTCTCTCTCTCGCTCTCTCTCCTCTCTCTCTCTCTCTCTCTCCTCTCTCTCTCCTCTCTCATCTCTCTCTCTCTCTCTCTCTCTCTCTCTCTCTCTCTCTCTCTCTCTCTCTCTCTCAGACATGTTCACCATTGCCATCATTTACATACAAGCCACCCCACCCTTCCTTTCACAGCTATGTTAATATGGAATCGAACCAAATTTATTAAATATATTGCGTTCATATGGTTGAATAATTTTAAGACCTTGCCTTTTTTGAATTTCAGACTTGTGCTTTGTCTTTGTAAATGAGGATATCAACATCTAAATCATATATTTCTGT
>CM064484.1:754277-841935 GCA_032716605.1 Paralithodes platypus
ACTTCCCAATCCTCCGAAAAAACCTTCCTTCCTTCACATTTTCTCTGTTTAACCTCCATTTCCATACCTCCACTCCTGCTTATCGTTCCTCCTAGAATATTTAAAACACTTTACTTGTTTTCAATATTTTCCCAATCCAGCCTCACATCTTGATTCACACCTACAATCACAACCTATTACCCACCATTACTTTACATTTATTGACCGCTTCACCTTCAGTTTCCTTGCGCCCACAAACCCAACCACCAAACTCTTTGACTACCCGCTGGAGTTTCTCCTCAGAATACGCCACCAATGCTTGTGTCATCAAGTCGAACAGCCACTGATTGACCTCCTCAATCTCTCAAAACCATTTTGTCCTAACTAAACCTAATCCTGCTTTCTATAGTTCTCATTTTCACCTCCCTCACCATTTGCTACTTTCCAACACACACGCGTTCTGCTCCCTTCATAAAAGCACTGTAACTGCTTACATAACAAATCTCCTCCAATTGGATTAGTAATAATATATATAATGGTACTATGAAACGATTTTTCGTCAGAATAGAACCAAATACCTTCGCTTGGCAGAGGGTTTGAACTATACCATAGCTTCTCTCAGTTTATGAGTTCAGTAAGGGCCCTCCCCACACAGCGACACCAGGGTACCTTCTGCATACTGAGTACCCGTTACGGTCTTTTTATCTCAAACAAGTATTTTCGCTCAATGTTATTTTTGTGGTCAATTCTCCCCTAACCGTAACCCATAGTCTATATTTTAAGCTGATCTAATGCTATCATAAACTATAGTCTATTCCTTATCATTAGGCTAAAAAACTTGACCACAAACTTCTTTAACGCCATTAAATCAATCACCTGCTACTTTAATTTACCCCTTTTGTACTGGCAACGTCTATTTTACTTTATCCTCTGGCAACAATCGTTTAATTTTTGCCAGTTTCAAAAGGGCATCCAGCAATTAATAGGCTTCAAACTATCTCACCAACCCCTATATACTACCACAGATCCCTTTTAGACCACTTTTCGACCACTTTTAGACCACCACACCACATCCTTTAATATAGCAAGAATAACAAGTAAAAGACGTTCACCGGTACAGAAGGGGGTTGCACATCGTCGCCCGATTTAAGTTGACCCAAGTATAGGAGAAAATCATTGTCAGTGATCGAACGTGTTGATCGAAATTACCAATATATTGAAGAGTGAGGGAAGACTGGGAACCTGTTAGGGATATAAACATGTTCATTATAAATAGAGAGCAGTTGTTATATTTGGTGATAAGTATGGGATAAATATGTGGTAATATGTTGATAAGTATGTGTGTAGATTTGAGATATACAGTAGACAATGATAAACATACCTACAGTATAGCGAGGGAGGGCAATGCGTGGAACTTTGTACGGACCATAGCAATTTATAATGATAAAAACAAACTTTTGATATTGTTGGTAAGCACTACACAACATATATTACCATTTATTAGAAAAGCAAGGTTCCATCCAAAAGTCAATCATTGATTGTTACAATTGCATAAAGAAAAACAACACGGGATCCACAAATTTGTAAATTTGGTGACTGTACTTTTTACAATTTTGAGATCTCCATAATGATAAATAGTCCTTAGAATTTAACTATGAAGCACATGAGACAGGGCATTTGTATTTGAATATCAATGTATGTATGTATGGTATGTATGTATGTATGTATTCAGACACATACCCCCATTGCTGGGGGTTGGCCGACCCGAGACAGAGCCTGAACGATTAAATTTGTTTAAAGTTCCTATTATTAGGGTCCGGGACCACTTTCCCTCGCCCGTTTCTCTGGTCTCGTTGAGTATTTGTTATCGGGTAAACGGAGTTGTCGACGAAGTTTTGAATATCGCGTTATAACCTCGAACAAGATTATTGATAATGTGTAAGTTTTTTTTTGGAGTTTTTCAAAACGATCAGACTTTGGCAATCATAGACAATTTATTTGTATACTAAATACGGGATGATTTTTAAGCTTTCCCTGGTGTCTCAACGGATAGTTGATCTTGTTAAGCCTCTTCTTTCCGTCAGATGCGTCCAGGGGTAGTTAACTCTGTTTTCTTGGATTTCTTCTGCTTCTTACTAAGCATGGCGAAAGGCATGGGACTTCCGGTTGTCTTGTGTCTTCTTCTTCTTGGGATTGTACGAACTATGGTTGCTGAATTTGTCTGTTAGTAGGGTTGCTGAATACTCTCTTCCTCTTCGGGCCAATTCCATTTTCCTCGTCGCAACCTAGAAAGCCTAGTCTCTTCTTTTCCAGTCTTGTATTATTGTAATTATGCCAAGGTTAAAAATGTTTGTATTTGCAGTTTCAAACTATGTCTTGGGAAGTGATAAAGAGGCCAAAACAATGCTCTTTCATATTAATTTTCTTCTATTCCATTTCATATTCATTCAAGGCTTCAAACAATATTGCTCCGGTCTGACACCCTGCCTTGTTGTCCTGGCCCAGTAGTGGCAGGTAGATTCTCTCCCAGGTATCATTGGCCAGCTGTAGAGTTGGGAAGCGAGCTTCTGACCAATCACTGGCCCTGACGTCACTTGTTTCACGTTTTAGGGGACCTGTATGGGTGACAGAAAACTTGCTGGGAAGGAGGACACTCTTATCCTTCTCTGCATCGAGTTTGAAATGGCATTTACACGTGTTGTTCCATGTTATGGTATAATTATGTGGTGATGGTGGAGGCGCTTTTGGTTGGTTTACTGTTTCCCAGATTTCAACATAACCCTTTATAGTAAATGGGTTTTTAATAAGATGGGGTGTATGGGGGTGTTTCTCTGTTTTTTCTTCCTCATAGAGGTCGAAGGAAGTTGTAAGAAGAATATTTTATGATATAGAAAGTTGTTTAGTGTGTGTACTACTTTATATACATACAGTAATTTATTGCTGATTAGTAAGTTTGTATATGATTTGTATATAATACAGAGGTCAAAATCTGATTAGAATATATAATGAGGGAGATAAACTCGAATGAACTTTGCGAGAGTAATAATGATACTGTACTGATATCTATTGATAGGATTTAAATAATTGGTGATGAATGAATATAATGGAATTCACAATATTTATAATGCACCAAAATGGGGAAAAATACCGGTACATGTATTTATTATGAGAAACAAAAATATATCTACTGTATAATTATATAAAGTTACAGGACAGTAAATACCGTATAGTATATATATATATATATAAGTTTGAGTGGTCGGTTTTGGATTGTCCGGATCGATACGTACTCCTGTCCCTGTGCGCTAGAAACACACACCAGCACACACAGACACACTTAACACCACATCACACACACATAGTTTGTTAATCAAATTCTATATAATTATCTGTGAACATCTTAACATGCACAATGGGACCCACCGGGATAATAGAATACAACCTAAAAATTAATTGAGTGATAAATATGTGTGCCTTTTTTACCACGCAAAATGCCATATATGGAACAAAACAAAAAGTAGGTTTGTCCCAGATAATAATATGAATATACATATATTATTTATTATGCCATAAATACAACGATAACAATAATACAATTATCACTCTTGCGTAGCAGAGTTTGGGTATCCCCCCCCCGCCCGCTCCCCCCCCCCCCCCCCCGTATAGGGTGGGTACCACACGAACAAAATGTCTGTTGGTCCGTCGTCGTCGTCGTCCGTCGTCCTCCGTCTGTCCCTCCGGAACTCACCTCCTAGAACCGAGTCGGACTGATTTTCAACCAATTTCACACAAACATTTGTTGCGTGAGATGCAAACGTCAGTCAAAAACTATTTTTTTGAATGTTATGCAATAGTTATGATTTTTAGGTCCAAAATATGGGACGGTCCACTTGGCAATCACCACAAACATCCCACATGCAACACACGTACACACACACACCCGCACACGTACGCCTAGTAGGTAGAGCTCTCGTCTCACACACAGGATGTCGGGGTGTTCAATCCCCTGCCGGGCGGAGACACATTGGGCTTGTCCCCTCCTTCATGTTTTGTTAGCCTCGTTCCCTCACCTAGCCTGTAAATAGGTACCATGGAATAGTGACGACCGTTGTACTCCCATCTCTGGGGTTGGCAAAATGGTAAAAAAAGAAAAAAGAAAAAGAAAAAAAAAAAAAAAAAAAAAAAAAAAAAAACAAGGCGAGCATGGGTATCATATGGTTCACCTAAGCTGGCTAGGCTACCTAAGCCTGCCTCGGGCGAGACGGTACCTGTCTATAGTGAAGGGGGTAACAGGACCATTACAGATCCACCCTAAGGGCCTTCGTTTCCGACTGTCGCCCAATTGCTTAATACAGACTACAACACACATCCACAGCCATTATCCCACAGTACATACAACCACTTACATGCATTCACGGCAATACATTCCCAGTTAAGGAGGCGCGATAATATGAAGCTTAGCTCGCATTTGCGTGGCTCCCCTTGACGAACCAGTCCGGAGTAACACACACACAAACAATGCAACACACACACACACCTCAACACGAGGTTACACACACACCTCAAGGGGGGGCCCTAGGGGTTTGAGGTAGGCACTGGACCCCCTCTGGTGGGCACCTCGTCCGTCTTTCGCGGTGTGTTCTCTCCTCCTCTCTCTCTCTCTCTCGTCTCTCTCCCATCTCTCTCCTCCGCGACCCAACTCTCTCCTCTCGTCTCTATCTCTCTCCTCTCTCGTCGTCTCTCTCTCTTCCTCTCAGCATCTCATCTCATCGCATCCGCTCTCTCTCCTCTTCTCCTCTCTCTCCTCCTCCTCTCTCTCTCACTCTCTCTCTCTCGTTCCTCTCTCTCGATCTCTCTCTCTCCATCTCGGGGGCCCTCCTCATCTCCTCTCTCTCCTCTCAGTCTCTCTCTCTCTCTCTCCTCTCCCTCAGACACTGTTTCACGCATTGCCATCATTTACATACAAGCCACCCCACCCTTCCTTTCACAGCTATGTTAATATGGAATCGAACCAAATCTATTAAATATATTGCGTTCATATGGTTGAATAATTATAAGACATTGCCTTTTTTGAATATCAGACTTGTGCCTTGTCTTTGTAAATGAGGATATCAACATCTAAATCATATATTTCTGTCTTCGTGGCGCAATGCATAAGTGTGTTGATTTTCGGTGTGAGCGTCCATGGTTCGAATCCCCGGACTGGCATATGTGTTTGTTAATTTCATTAATCAAGTTTAGGTGTATAGTTGGTTGGTGGAGAGAACATATTAACTACTACTAGATACATTTTGA
This sequence comes from Paralithodes platypus, assembly GCA_032716605.1. Taxonomy (NCBI): domain Eukaryota; kingdom Metazoa; phylum Arthropoda; class Malacostraca; order Decapoda; family Lithodidae; genus Paralithodes; species Paralithodes platypus. Next base: position 759,552 of record CM064484.1, read on the forward strand.
AATATCAAGGGTAAGAAAAGGTATGAGAACATAAAGAGAGCTGCATAAGGGGGAATGATGGGGGATTTACCCTGGGGCGGTGATTTACCTGTTCGTCCTTGCGTAAGATGGCTTATTACCACCAATATACATATTAACGGATATTTTATCATGGACATGTTATTAACTCTGTCCATACCCAGTCTTCTGTGTAGACTTTAGAGTGTAAATAGGACGGCTAAATTTGTCTATGATAAAATACTATAATATCAAATTTGTGAATGCATTAGCCTTCTTAATTTATATTGCACGTTTGCATTAGAGTCCTCTGCTATATACTATCACGCACATGCATATATTTACATAGGACTCTGTACAAGCTAACCACTATTTATTTGATAAAACACAGTTGAAATAACTTTTTCTCTGTTTATCCATACCCTATCTGCTCGCTCCCTCTCTCTCTCTCTCTCAAGCCTGGCCAGAACTGTTTTCCAACCATGAAACAAAGAGAGACTCCACGCTAGCCTGTACCTTATGGAGAGAGAGAGAGAGAGAGAGAGAGAGAGAGAGAGAGAGAGAGAGAGGAGAGGAGAGGAGAGGAGAGTACAAAGGAAATCAAGCAACAACAGATCCAGTGACCCTTCTAGGTTGCTTGTCCTCCAAAACACTGAGGATCAAGTGTCCAAACAGTGGTTTAGAGTGGGTAAGGGAACATTGGAAAGGGAATTACTGCCCTGGAACTAATGTCCGTGGCAGGATTATGAAGTTAGTAGGGGACAGATGGGTTAGTAACTGAGGGGGGGGATAAAATAAAGTTATTCATTTACAAACGCAGTCAGTCGCGGGTTTCATGCGAGATATTTGTCTAGGCGGAGTTTAAATGAATCAACGGTGATGCAGTCTATAACGTTTCAGGGAAGCCCATTCCACAAGTTGACAACTCGATTGAAGAAGAAATTCTTAGATTCGTGCGAGTTAAAAGATTTACCAATAATTTTGCAACCGTTTCCCCGCGTGTAATTAGATTGGTCGATAGTGAAGTACTTACTACAGTTCATATTGTCGATGCCTTTGATGATTTTTGAACACTTGAATTAAGTCGCCTCTTATCTGCGCTGGGTTCAGGGAAATAGATTTAATTCTCTAAGACGCTCTCTTCGTATGGTTTGTTCTTTAGGCTAGGTATCATTTTGGTAACTCTACGTTGAACTCGTTCTAGCTTGTTTATATCTTTTTGGTAATAAGGGCACCAGGATTGAACGCAGTATTCCAGAAGAGGGCGGACTAAGGAATTGTAAAGGGTCAGGATAACTTCTTTGGATTTATGCTCAAATTATCTGCCTATAAAGCCAATTATTTTGTTTGCCTTCTTAACAACTTCTGAACATTGTTGACTCGGTTTTAGGTTACTCAATATTGTTACTCCCAGATCGGTTTCTCTGTTTACATTCTTAAGCTGAGTGCCATTCATCGAATGGTTTGCTTTCCATTTAGGTATCCGATATGTAGTACTTTACATTTATCCGCATTGAAACTCATTTGCCAAATTTGGGCCCAACATGACAATTTATCTAGATTGTGTTGCATATCGTCAACTTGTTCTTTTGAGAGTACGCTATTTGCAATTTTTGTATCGTCAGCAAATTTTGAGATTGTACAGGTGAGACCCTCATCTATGTCGTTGATGTAAATTAGAAAGAGAATTGGTCCTAGTACCGAGCCCTGGGGTACCCCGCTACTTACATTGGTCCATTTTGATGCCTTACCGTTTATGACTACTCTTTGCTTTCTGTCGCTGAGCAAAGGTTCTATCCATTTCAACACACCGCTTGTATTCCATGCGCTTTTAGTTTTAGCAGTAAACGTTTGTGGGGAACTTTGTCAAAGGCCTTTTGAAAATCAAGGTATATAATATCTACAGCTTTACTCTCATCGTAGAGGTTTGAGGATATCGTGGAAGAAGTCTAAGAGGTTTGTTAAACAGGAACGTTTTTTACGAAAGCCGTGTTGAGTATCTTTAAGTATGTTATTTTCCTCTAAGTGATTTACGAGTCTGTCTCGTATGACCGTTTCTAGCATTTTACATACAACCGAGGTTAAGCTAATTGGACGATAGTTATTGGGTAGGGATTTGCTGCCTTTTTTGAATATCGGTGTTACGTTGCTAGCTTCCACTGATCGGCATAGTTCCAGACTGCAAGGATTTATTGAATAGTAATGTCAGTGGTTTGGAGGAGCTCATCCTTAGCTTCCTTTAGAACTATAGGCGATATTGTATCAGGTCCAGGCGTTTTATTTACCTTGAGTTTATCTAAACAATTCAATACTTCTTCTCTCTCTGTAACGGTGATATTGCTTAGAACATCTGAATTATCAATCTGAATCGGCGATGGTGTAGGGATATCACTGAGGTCTTCTGTTGTAAAAACTGATGCAAAGAAGGTATTGAGGGCATTACTCATTTGTTCTTCGTCTTTGGTGTATTCTCCATTTTCATCGACTAACGGTCCAAAAGTTGAAGTAACTACTTTTTTCTTTCTGATATAACTATAGAATTCTTTCGGGTTTGTTTTACTTTGATTCGCAATATGTAACTCTAGGGTCTTTTTACTTTGCTTAATTAACTTTTTGGCTTTGCGTCGTAGCCCTACAAATTTCAGCCGTTCTTCGTCATTTTGTGAGGATTTTAATCTATCATTAGCAAATTTTTTAGCAAGCAGGCAGTTTGAAAATATCTTTATTCCACCATTTGGGCTTATTATTATGGCCTGGACGCCGAGGGTTTTCGATGTATGCAGTCTTGCACTGCTTTTAGGTAAGTGGCTTCGAATAACTTCCAAGATGTATTTATGTCGTTATTGTGAATTAAAAAGCTCCAGTCAGTTTCTTTAAACATAGCTCTAAGTTTATGGAGGTTTGCGTTCCTTGAAAGTAGGGACTTTTTCGATGCTACTATTTTGGTTCGTTACTAGTAAACTTTAAAGTGAAAGTTATTGTATGATGGTCGCTGTTTACTGAATTCATCACCCAACATTCAAATTCTCTCTATTAATTCTTCTTTTGTTGCAAGTACAATGTCAAGAACGTTATTACCACGGGTCGGCGTTCCAACAAATTGATAAAGCGAACTCTCTTGCAAGTTCGTATACAAGTCATGTCCGGAGTGTGAAGTAAGAGTATCGCCCCACTTGGTCACAGGTAAATTAAAGTCACCAAAAATTACGGTATCTTGCGAGTTACTTACATCTGCAATTTGTTCGTAAATTTCTCGGTCATTTGTTTGCACTGATTGAGCTGGATGTCTGTATATTAATGCAAGTATATTTTGGTACCTTTATTATTCTTTATTAGCACAAAAGATGCGTCGGCGTTCACAATTTGAGGTTTTGACAAGAGGGTAGGGTTAAGACTTTCTTTGATATAAAGTAAAACGCCACCTCCATTTCGATTTATTCGGCTTTTCTCAAACATTACATAACCGGGAAGTGAATACTCTGCTAAAAGTCTCTATCTTCTGTATTGAGCCAAGATTCTGTTATGCCAATCACATCATAATTTTCTGTAAACACTAGCTCCTCTAAATCTGAAAATTTATTGCGTATGCTACGAGCGTTTGCATAGAAACCTTTAAATTTGTTATTTTAGAACTCACGGAACGCGCTTAATAATATTTTTGTTTCTTGTCGGATCTACATTTATGTTCATGGCTGTCCTCCGGGCCTCGCTGTCTCCGGTCCTTATCGCTGGTGGTCCTCGGTTGCCTCTGTTTTTTTCTTGGCGTTGGATGATTTATGTCACTGCTGCTTCTTCTCGGATGGCGTTTTTTGATCCATGGCTGCGGACTGCTTCGTGTAGGAGACGACCCATGCGTGCTGAACCCACAGGGTTTAGATGAGTGCCATCCTTGCGGAACAGAGTAGGCTGGTTGTAGAAGTTGTCCCAGAGGTTGATGAATTCAACTTCTTCCCTCAGACACAAATGTTTTAGTTGGCTATTTGTGCTGAAGGCCTTGTCGTAGAATTTGTCAGGTGCGTCGATCTTGGGGAGAATGCCTGAGATGATGATATTCCTTGACTTGTTTTTGTAGTGCTGGATCATCTTGCGATATTTCTCCATCAACTCTTCGGATCTGGTGCGCATGACGTCATTTGAACCAGCATGGATGACAAAAAGGGTATTTTCATTTGCATCCTTTGTGGTATCTTCGAAGGCTTCCACAATGTCGTCCAGTCCAGCTCCTGGGATGCAAAATCTTTTTCGTTGATTTGGGACTCTGTCGCAGAACTCTTCGACCTGTCCTCGTAGGATGGAATCCCCAACGAGCCTGGTCTCTTCTGGTTCGTCTTCCATCTCTACCAATATCTCAAATCTGTTTGACATTGTGACTGGTAGATGAGACCTTTTCTGCGTTGGCCGTGCACCGTTCCTCACTGGTGTAAATCCGGAAACCTGTGGTGGCGGGACTCTACGTACAGGTCGGGAGAGGAGTGGTTAGAACGGGGGCGAGGGGTTGGTACTGTTCGTGCTAGCAGGCTTCTTGCACGAGGAGTGGGGAGAGACTAAGGTGAACAGGGCGGCTGTCCTGGTTTGATGTCGGCTCAGGTTCGTCAGAAGCATCTGCTGCAGTGTCTACTGCAGGTGTTGGATTGTTGGCAGATGACGTTGGGGGGGTGGTGGATGCTGGAGTTGAAACAATTTGAGTTAGTGATACTCCAACGTTGAGTGTTACAAACTCTTGGAGTGATTCCAGCTTCCTGGTGAGGGCGTTGATCTTGTTGAGGGCTTCATCCAATTTTGCTGTCAAATCCTCTCGTTGCTGGCAGAGTCGGCAGACTTGTGGATCGGCAGGAGCAAACATGGAAGCACCAAACCTACCGGCGCAGTTCGTACAGGCACGAGGCATGGTGACGATCACTTTCTTCAGTTCACTTCACTCACTTAAGGAGGAGAGGAGAGGAGAGGAGAGGAGAGGAGAGGAGAGGAGAGGAGAGAGGAGAGAGAGAGAGAGAGAGGAGAGAGGAGAGAGAGAGAGAGAGAGAGAGAGAGAGAGAGAGAGAGAGAGAGAGAGAGAGAGAGAGAGAGAGAGAGAGAGAGAGAGAGAGAGAGAGAGAGAGAGAGAGAGAGAGATTCTTTTAGCGTGTTAATCCTACTTTTAGTTTCGACTCTGTATCGGAACTGCGCATGGCAGATAATTATAACAAAATATATCTTAGTGATAATATATGAACATAATTATTACTAATGCATGACACCGTTCAGGAACTCGCAAAGTGCTGTTCTTAGGCACCATAATATACTATATCTATATCTATAATTATGTTTAGGCCCTATCCCCATTTTTCCTATTTTTATAATACAATATAATATAATGTAAGTGGGAGAGTTAGAAGTACTGTATTATGCCTTACCTGCTCTATTATTACCATAGACTTAACCGAGTCACTAATCAGCCCTATTTGGTCTGCAAAGATATTAGTTCCATTAGTTTGGGGATTTTAAGACGCTTGCATTCGTTAGAGAGGCGTAGTCTTAGAAAGGATTCGATAGAAGTGCTCAAATGGGTAAGTGGGATTAATAAAGGGGAAATGAAAGATGCAATAAACCTCAGTGACAGCGAAAGAACTCGAAACATTATTTCAAATTAGATCAATGTCGTTTCAGAAAGGTTGTAAACAAACACTGGTTTGGTAACAAAGTTGTATAGTCACTTAATAAAATTCGTGGACCCCTTTTGTTTTTTCTGTATGCAATTACAACTATCTGGATTGAATTTTGGTTGAAAATTGCTTTTCAATAAATAGTATAATTATTATTTCGTAGTTGATGTATATAAAATTATACTCATAAATTCGTTTCCAGATATATACATTCATATAATTAAGATATAGGTGAGGCACTTGGACGTGATGGACTGGGTTTGAAAGGGATCTGCCTTGTGTGAACCAATAGCCTTCTGCAGACTTCCGTTTGTTTATAATCTTAAAATAAGACACTTCACCCCAGTCATGTATCGATGACTTTCTGGGCTAGCGATAGTGACCCAATATCTTACAAGAAATCGACCTTCGGCCGGGACTTTCTATCGAAAAATGCATATATTTAGCTTGAACGAAGTCTGGGTGGACATTTATATATTTTGAAGGAAGTCTGGGTAGGTGTTTTTGTTAGCCAAGGGGACAAACTAAACTACACGGGTCGAAAAAGGGGAAACAAAATAATCCTCAATAACAATTTCACAATATATCAGAACAACCCTCTCTCAGTTAAAAAAAAAAAAAAAAAAAAAAAAAAAAAAATGTGTTATAATGGGAGTGTCATCGTCTGCGGATATATGCTCCTTATATTGCAGAGGTGTGGTCCCGACACACACAGGAAGGGTGGGGTGTCTTGAATATAAACGATAATATGGGGGAATATGAGAAAGAGAGAGTGGGAGTGAATGAGTCAGTGTCTGTCTGTGTGTGTGTGTGTGTGTGTGTGTAAATATATATATATATATACAGGGTGTTTTAAAACAACACTGCCAGACCTCATCTTCTAATTAGTAAATACAATAACGAAGAAGATTATCTAAGGACAAAATGCAAAATAATATACCATTAATGATTTAAACCGCATAGAGTAAAATAATTAGTGACACCCAGGTATGAGCTATAATCCGAACACGGGCTAGTGTCCCCCCTCCCCCCCAAATAGCCTACCTCTTGCCTCCCATCCCAGTTCGAGTTTTTCTTCGATGCTTTGGAGTCATAACAAATCTTCTTATGTATTTAGTCATCTGCTCGGCCATGGTGCTATCTTCTGCTGTCATAGTGATTTTATTTACCTTATAATATCACATAAATATGGATTGTCGTTATTTAGGTGTGTCTCTGCCTTTGTTATTTTATACTTGTTAAGTCTAAGTGACATAAATTGTTTGTTTTGGGTACCATTAGATGATTTTAAATATTCATTAGTGAACACCGTATACTTGTATGTCTACAGCTACGTAAAATCGTAAAATCGTCAATTTTCAACCATAAAACTGATAGACATATTTCGTTAGTACTCTGTGATAATAGTAACATAATGAGGTATTTGTATTGAAACAGTAAATTGCGCAGGAACAATTTTTTCCCATTCAAACACTTTCACTAACGATTAAATTACCTATAGCAGTGTTCGGATACCTGACCCAGACTTGAGATTCATTATTTTACCTCTTGGTCATCGTTACAAATGGTGCATATCTTTTTACCCTACTTGGATTATAATACTTAGCAGTTGTCTTCTAATTGCAAAATATCATTACCAATTTTATGTTACTTTGATTTTGTAATTATTCATATGTGATTAGGTCATTAGATATCTCCTCTTTACCTTTTTTACTTGGTAATCATTCATATTATGTATCATATGTTTTGTGCTGAGCTCAGAACCCTGTTTTGCTACATTTCTAAATAACCATTTATCTCTGTTACAATATATTTTTGGTAAAAATAGAATAGAAATATGTGTATTATATATTTTGATCAATATGGTCGTCATACTCTGGCAGTGTTGTTTTAAAACACCCTGTATATATATATATATATATATATATATATATATATATATATATATATATATATAGAGAGAGAGAGAGGGGTATGGGTGAGTATAAATGAGTATTTATGTGGGGATAAATCAAATCTAGTGAAAACCTACAGTAAGACCACGCATGGAATAATAAAAAAAAAAAATATATATATATACAGTATGCTATCTTACAACTCTACCACATACTACAATATCCGTCTGACTTTCATTATGTTGGAAGGAGGAGATGAAATGTTTAAAACCCTCATTAAAATCAAAGGTACGAATGTGGCTTTAATAATAGTGGAGGTATTAACTTGAACAAAATAATAGGGTATGCATATTACTTTGGTCCGATTCCTTATTAATACAGCTAAGAAAGGAAATGGGAGAGTGCAGTGAATGCCTTGCGGGCCCAACTAGGTGGTCCGGCCTTAATACTACTAGACAGGAACAGTTTATAGTGGAAGCATAGGACAGTAAAGTAGAAGGCTCTCTCCCCACGCTCCGCTCCCTCCGGCTAAAAGCCGTACCGAAAAATAGGATGAAGTGTAACCTTATGGGTCAGAAAATGTCCTCAAGGAAAGTTTTTATACAGTATAGGAAGAAATTAGTTTGAAAGATATATTGCACATGCCTATTGATTAATTCATATCAATCCAATCTTCATTATATGATCGTCCAGTCTTTTCTTAAACGTATCAATTGAATTACAGTCGACCACCTCCCTTGGTAAACTATTCCAGTCTTTATCCACATTATATGTGAAAACATTTTGTGACACATTTAAGGAGGCCTTTTTTCGAATTAATTTCAATCCATTACCTCGGGTTGCAGCACTGATAATAATCGTGAAAAGTGCACTGATATCTACTCTGTCAATTCCTTTAAGTATCTTAAAACACTCGATAAGATGGCCTCGCAACCTTCTTCTCTTAAGAGAGAATATATGTAATGTTTTTAATCTTTCATAATATGGCTTGATTTTTCAGAGAGGGGATTAGTTTAGTTTCTCTACGCTGCACAGATTCGATCTTTTTAATGTCTTTCTTGAGATACGGGGACCAGAACTGAACGCCAAATTCAAGATGGGGTCTAACAATGCTTTTGAATAACGGCAAAATATTTGTTTCGTTTTTATAGGTAAAACTGTTTTTGGTAAATCCCAAGGCTTTGTTAGCTTTATTTGCTGCAGCCGCATATTGCTTTGAGGATTTTAGATAGAGTTTGCTATTATTTGTTGGCCTTTCATTTGATAATCATGCTTTTCGTTTTGAGCCAACGTGCAAAATTTGACATGTGTCAACATTAAAAGGCATTTGCCACTTTTCTGACCATTCAACTATTTTGCTTAAGTAAGACTGTAGGCTATTTATGTCTTCATCACTCAAGACTATGTTCCCTACTTTTGTATCGTCAGCAAATTTGGAGATAAAGTTATTCAGACCTACATCTATCTATCTATCTATCTATTGCCTGACGCCGTGATCCCCGAAGGGGTGGCCACGAACGAACCGCCCCCATGCACCTCTGTCCCCAGTCAGTCGACGCCCCTCCCCCCAACCAGCACCGCCTTCGTTCATGTAGTTCCTCACTCCATCCTTCCACCTCATATTCGGTCTACCTCTCCCCCTCTGTCCCTCCACCTCGCTCTCGTACACCCTCTTAGTCATTCTCTCGCTTTCCATACGTTCCATATGGCCGAACCATCTCAAGTTGAGACCTACTTGACCTACAAGACCTACATCAATATGATTTATATACAGTATATGATATATAAAATCGGACCAAGGACCGATCCCTGAGGCACACCGCTAGTAACAGGCACCCAATCTGATTCTTTACCATTAATAACAACTCTTTGCTTTCTGTTTGCAAGCCAGCTTTTAATCCAATAATATATATTACCCTTTATTCCGAGCATTTCTAATTTGTCTAATAATTTATTGAGAGGTACCTTGTCAAACGCCTTTTTGAAAATCTAGGTAGACTATGTCAAGCGCCTTAGTTGAGTCATTACGAGTAAACAATTTATTAACAAACTAGAGGAGGTTTGTTAGGCACGATTTTCTGGTCCTAAACCCGTGCTGGCTGTTTCTTATTATTTCATTAGATTCTTCGTAGCACAATGGATAAATGCACTGAATTTCGGTGTGAGGACCCTAGGTTCGAATCCCTGGACTGCCACATGTATTTGTTGATTTCATTAATTTAGGAGTTTAGGAGTAACATCGGTTGGTGGAGGTAACATAATAATAATATTATTCAAGATACTCAACTATTTTATCTCTTAAAATGGTTTCAAGAACTGTTCCTATTACTGACGTTAAGCTTATAGGTATTTTTTTGTGAATGTGTGTAATGTTCGTTGTTTAACAATCATTAGGTATGCAACCCTACTGTAGTGACGAGTTAAAGATAATGGTCAGGGATTCGCATATTTCTTCTTTTACTTGTTTTACTATCATATTATGGAAATTATTAGGCCCCGGAGTCTTGTTGATATTTAATTTATTTAATTTACATAATACTTCACTTGCACTGATAGTAAAGTGTTCTATTTCTTACGTTGTTACTGCCCTATGTTTTGTATTATTCTTGACTTCGTTTGTAAAAACAGAAATATTCGTTAAGAGTGTATCTGCAATATCTATGTCGGCTGTCACTATTTGATCATCTATAGTTAATGGGCCCATTCCGCTTTTTATTTATCTGTTGTTATTTACATATCTATAAACATGCTTTGAATTGTCGGTGCTGTTCCTGGCTATAGATACTTCATAATCACGTTTAGCGGATCTAATCAGTTTCTCAACATTTCTTCTAGCATGGTTGTATAATTCCTTTACTTGGTCATTAGAACAGTCATTTTGTTTAAGCTTGAGCATTTTCTCTCTATTTAGTATTGCATTACGGATTTCACTGTTGAACAATTTGTTTGTTTTTGTTTTTTTACTCGTTTGTTTAATTGTTGTTGGTACATATGAGTTCTGTGAATGAGAGAGAGAGAGAGAGAGAGAGAGAGAGAGAGAGAGAGAGAGAGAGAGAGAGAGAGAGAGAGAGAGAGAGAGAGAGAGAGGACGGCACGACTCTGACGGTAGAGTTTAAACCAGAATTTTTAAAACTCCTATTTTCTACTGCCCTTCCTGAACGATAGTCAAATAAATGGAAGGACGAAGATAGCTGGACAAAGGCAAGGAGAGGTGAACGAAGGGAAGAGGGAACGAGGAAAAACCGCGAGAAGTCAAACAGTCAAAGAGCAAAGATGAGTGAAAAAAAGAGGAATTATAAAAAGTATGGGGAAGGAGAGAGGGGGTGCTATCTTTATTTCCCGAATTACGCCCCCCCCCTCTCTCTCGCTCTCTCTCTCTCTCTCTCTCTCTCTCTCTCTCTCTCTCTCTCTTCTGTTATCTCCTTGTCTTCCACTTTCCATCATTTGTTGTTCCGGTATCTCTCCTAGAGTACTAGAATTGAATCCTGACCACCTCGTTATGATTGTTAGGTCTGCGTGTTCAGTGTATCATACACACACACACACACACTCTCTTCGGGCTGTCATTCTATAAATAACCCGTTTATTAGTTGTATCATTATCATCCTCATTATCATCATCATGTCCATTAAGGAGACAAAAATCGCCTAATGATAAAATTGTCTAATGATAAATTGTCTAATGATAAAATTGTCTAATGATAAAATCGTCTAATGATAAAATTGTCTAATGATAAAATCGTCTAATATTAGCCGTGATAATGTGTAGAAAGGCATACTCGTGCACGGAAAGACTAACTAACGTTCGAGTATACATTGTTAAAGATCAAGGGCATACAAGAGGTATATAAGTTCAGTGAGTACATTTACAATATATATTAATTATGTTTGGTAAACTTCATGTTAACAAAATACCTTTAAACTACAATGGAAACAGCCATTACCCTTTCCACAACTTCTTTAACCCATTCAGTACCGGTGACATCCTTTTCATTACATTCTGGCAACTATTAGACGTTTCTATTCAGGTTAGGACGGACGTCTACCCATTAAAAGGTAACAGACTATTTTAACTAATCCTCTTCGCACCCATATCTCTGTATTAAGCTTTATAAAATTATCTAAATGTAGCTGAAATAAAAAAAATATAAATAAAAACGTCGCCGGTACTGAAAGAGTTAAGGATCATAACATTTGACAATGGAAACTGAGATAAATTTGCTTATAGTATAAATAATGTACGCGCATAGCGCATAAATTATACTGTATACAAAAACATTCATACCAATACTGCATTAAACCTTTTTAAGTACACAATGATGCAATTATCTCATCATGGCTATCAGTAGACGAGTGTATGCAATTTAAGGACGGTTTAATTGGGACAGTAATACATAGTTTATACTTGTCCCCACGGGTTGCTCCTCATCAGAATAAAATTTTTTACTGATAGCCAGAATACACAGAAGAATGCATTATATTAGGGTTAATAGTCGGCTTTATTCATTCACATTCAATTCAGAATTAATGGATACTTCATTAATGTCCTCTTACTGAATCATAGTATGTGTGTGTGTATGTGTGTGTTCACATTATTTCGGTGTATTAAAGCATGACTTATGAATATATATTGTATTCCTTTTGTCTGTGTTTCTCTTACACAGCGCTTCTTGACAAAGTAGAAAAGAAAGCCTTTCGTCTCATTAACTCACCAATTCTTTGCAATCTCTCTCTCTCTTCGCCGCAATGTTGCATCTCTCTCGCTATTCTACCGCTATTAATATAATTAGTATTGCTCAGAGCTCTCTTGGTGTATGCCACCTCCTCTACATAGAATACATAGCACCCGTCTTGCAACACAATCCCACCCCTACTCTGTGCAACTCTCCAACCCAAGAGTGAAACAATATTCCCAATCTTTCTTCTATGCAACAGCTGAGCTCTGGAACTCTCTCCCTGAATCCATCTTCCCCTCATCCTATGACTTATATTGCTTCAATCTCCGTGTGTCCAGGAGTTTTGACCCGAACATTCCTTGATTTTGGCCCTGTCACTCTTTCAACTCTGGGGGAGGCATTCGTCCCAGACAGTTCTGCCTTTTGTCTCCCTCATCCACATAGAAAAAACAAAACAAATTTGGTTGTGAGAAACATGCACCAACATACATAACGTACAGCGCAAACACACACAACACGAATGCATACACATTACAACACAAACACACACACACAACACGTATACATATACATTACAACACAAACACACACACACAACACGTATGCATACACATTACAACACAAACACACAAACACAACACGTATACATATACATTACAACACAAACACACACACACAACACGTATACATACATACAACACAAACACACACACACAACACGTATACATATACATTACAACACAAACACACACACACAACACGTATACATATACATTACAACACAAACACACACAACACGTATACATATACATTACAACACAAACACACACACACAACACGTATACATATACATTACAACACAAACACACACAACACGTACACATATATATTACAACACAAACACACACACACACACATATATATATATATTACAACACAAACACACACACACACACACACGTATACACATACACACAATACACCCATACAACACACACACATACAGTACAAACACACACACACACACACACGTATACATTACAACACAAACACACACACACACACAACACGTATACATATACATACACAACACACACACACACAACACGTATACATATACAGTACAACACAAACACACACACACACACAACACGTATACATATACATTACAATACAAACACACACACACACAACACGTATACATAACATATACAGTACAACACAAACACACACACACACACACGTAACATAACATTACCACACACACACACAACACGTATACATATACATTACAACACACACACACACAACACGTATACATATACATTACAACACAAACACACACACACACACAACACGTATACATATACATTACAAGACAAAGACACATACAACACGTTTGCATATACATGCACACAATATACAGTACACACACACCCAGTACAGCACACACAGCATATACACACACATTACAGCACACACTCACACACACAACATATACACATACATAATACAGCACACACACACATACAGTACAGCACACACTGCTGAGTTATCTGCTCAACAGGTGGCGTTGTGTGTGTGTAAGTGTGAGAGTCCGAGTGTAGGGGGTGAGACAGTGAAGCACGGGAACGAGGTGGCTTCAGAGATAGGGTCGTTTCGGGCCATGAGTGAGCACCGTGCCTCATGTGAAGGCAAGATGGCAGGTGCTCGTTGTACTCTACGTGCTTCACATGTCTCACTCCCTAGACTGGAACAAGACCTCACGGGCTTCACTGTTCATTGTAAAGCGGTGAATGTAAGGCTCTCAGCCTATGCCCGAGAGGAAGTAAGTTGGAATATATAAAAAAAAAAAAAAAAAAAAAAAAAAAAAAAAAACACACACATACAATATATATATACACATACACAGTACACCACACACATAGCAGCACACACACAACCTATACTCATACACAGTACAACACACACACACAGTACACCACACACACTAACACAGTACAGCACAGACACACAAACAACATATATACACACACAGTACAGCACACACACACACACAACGTATATATATATATATATATACGACAGTACACCACAAACACACTAACACCATATACATACACCCAGTACAGCACACACACACACAACATACAAACACACACATTAAAGCACACACTCCCACAACATATACACATACAATACATTAAACACTCACACACACACACACGCAACATATAAACACACAGTACAGCAGACACACACACAACATACTGAACACACATAGTACAGCACACACCTTATACCCTGTACTCTACAGTTCAACCCTCTCATCCTCCTCCCCCACTCCCACCAAAACCTGCTCCATACCTATCATTCCCCTCCCCCCTCCCCTGGTTGAACCCTGACCTCCCTTTATGCATGAGGACTGTACCCCCCTCCCCCCCCCCCTCCTCTTCCTCCCTCCCTTGCCTGTTCCTTCCTATCCTGTCTAATACTGTCCCTATCCTGTCTAATACTGTCCCTCACTCTTTCTTACCTTCCAATTCTCTTTCTAATTTACATCAACGACATAGATGAGGGTCTCACCTGTACAATGTCAAAATTTGCTGACAATACAGAAATTGCAAATAGCGTACTCTCAAAAGAACAAGTTGACGACATACAACACAATCTAGATAAGTTGTCATGTTGGGCCCAAATTTGACAAATGAGTTTCAATGCGGATAAATGCAAAGTATATCGGATACCAAAATGAGAAAGCAAACTATTTGATGAATGACACTCAGCTTAAGAATGTAAACAGAGAAACCGATCTGGGAGTAACAATGTCGAGTAACCTAAAACCGAGTCAACAATGTTCAGAAGTTGTTAAGAAGGCAAACAAAATAATTGGCTTTATAGGCAGGTCATTTGAGCATAAATCCAAAGACGTTATCCTAACCCTTTACAATTCCTTAGTCTGCCCTCTTCTGGAATACTGCGTTCAATCCTGGTGCCCTTATTACCAAAAAGATATAGACAAGCTAGAACGAGTTCAACGTAGAGCTACCAAAATGATACCTAGCCTAAAGAACAAACCATACGAGGAGCGTCTTAAAGAATTAAATATATTTCCTTTAACCCAGCGCAGATTAAGAGGCGACTTAATTCAAGTCTTCAAAATAATCAAAGGCATCGACAATATGAACTGTAGTAAGTACTTCACTAACGACCAATCTAATTACACGCGGGGAAACGGGTGCAAAATTATTGGTAAATCTTTTTACTCACACGAAGCTAAAAATTTATTTTTCAATCGAGTTGTCAACTTATGGAATGGGCTTCCCCAAGATGTTATAGACTGTACCGTTGATTCATTTAAACTTCGCCTAGACAATTATCTCGCATCAAACCTGCGACTGACTGCATTTGTAAATGAATAACTTTATTTTATCCTCCCTTCAGATACTAACCCATCTGTGCCCTACTAACTTCCTAATCCTGCCACGGACATTAGTTTCAGGGCAGTAGTTCCCTTTCCAATGTTCCCTTACCCACACTAAACCACTGTTTGGACACTTGATCCTTAGAGTCGTATTCTTAAAAACCCATACCTTCCCTTAACTTTCCTTTCCCTTCCAAGGAATTTTCTTTCCCTTCGGTATTCTTAAAGAATTCCTTGGAAGGAAATTTTATCGGAAGTGTTGGTAGCTCTGTTCCACAGGCGAAATTAGGCGCGCACCAGTTGGTATGCCTGAAGTCGTAAACAAACTTTGTCAAACAAACGTTTCCGTGGGTTGGCTTGCATTATTGTTGGCCAAAACATTATTTAGACCACAAATATTGTCTTCAAAGCATATTATGTTGACTTGCACAAACACAAGAATGAATTGTCAACATGATATTAATAAATACAGGTTCTTAGCTCTAAATCGCGCATGTACACCAACAAGCCATATTCTGTTGTAGTATATAGACCTAGCCTATAGCCTAGGCTATTATAGTAGGGTCATTTGCTTGGAATCCGTGACCATTTTGTTCCTACCTTTTTCTCTCGATGGATTTGACAACCTGAACCATTTTAAAGGAAAATTAGCTCCTAGGCCCCTCTGAAAAATGACGGCTAACTCTGCTAGAGCCCAATATTCAAAATGGCCGTCAATGCCATCTTGAAAAACATGAAATGTAATATCTCTGGCATCAGATGATCTACAAGGACGAATGAGGTGTCCTTTTTCACTAATTCTGGCATTACAAATCCACTCTCCCCCTTGCCACATGACTCGTTGCCGCCGTTTGGGGGCTTCCGGGCTTGTAGGCCAAGGTTCTTGACCGCTCTCCCTATCACCTACAATAATTTTGTCATGTCCTTTTCTTTCTCCTCCTTTCTAGTTTTCGTTTTTCCCTCTTCCGCTTTCTCCTGGGGCTGCCATCAGAGGCCGGTCTCCCACCCTTGAACTTTTGTGGTCCCGTCCCTCCCTTCCCTTCCGGTTGACTTCCCTGTTTGCTTCCTTCCTTTCTCATTAACTGCTTCGGAGGTTCTAGTTTCCTTAGGGCTTCGCCTTGGTGTCTCTGATCACTGCTGAGTTGGCAGAGTCCACCTGGCAACAGGTGCTGCCGGCCAGGGCTCGCAAGGCTCGTTGCTGGAGGATAGGCACTATAGGGTTGCTTTGGGGTTTCTGACTCTCTTCTCTCTTCCCAGTGAGTGTGTCAGGTGACTACGCCGGCCCCGTTCTCCGTGGGACAAAGCTGCAGGACAAATGCCCGGGTTGTACAAGGTCCCTAGCTCAAAGCCGAGACCTGTCCCATCTCAATTGGCCGCATTCTGGGTTTCGTTGTCCTACGGAGGTCTTTCTCCCTTTCGTTGCCAGGGGCACCTGGTAACTGCAGTATCTTCTTCCATGCTTTACCCCCGTTTCTCTTGCTATGGTGACGACTTATGCTTTTTTCCCTGTTCTTCCCTGTTTATGGCTTCTGCTTTAGTGGTTCCGGTGAGTGAGCCCCTTGTGGCATGCAGCCTGCCACTTGGGGGTCTGTTGTCTGGCTGTCCGTCCGGTTCACCGCGGGAGCACGGTGAGTCGGGGATGGTTTTGGGTGCTCTCGACCGGCCCGCTGAAATATCCCTCGGTCGTCGCTCGTCCCTCTCGTCCATTACCGTTCCGGATCCTTCTACTACCCTTCCGTCTTCGTCACGTCTTTCTCCACCCTCCGCTACCCAGGATTTCATCTCCTCTCCTGTAGTTATTTCTGCGTCTTCCTCTTCTCCCTCTAGTCTTGTCACCCTCGACCCTTTTCTGCCCTCCCTCCCTCGTTCTCTTTCCTCTTCTTCTCCAGTTTCGTCCTCTTCTCGTCCTCGCTCCTCGGTCCTCCCTCTGTCCTCTCTCTTTGCACCTCCTTCCTTTACTAAGTTTTTCTCCATCCCTGCTTCTGCGCCTCTAGCCGGTGATGACCTCCTCTTCCACCTGCGTCTCCTTCAACAGGTGGGAAAGGACGTCACCTTCCACTCCCGCCATGATGCCTCCCGTCTTGTTACCGTCCAAAACGAACTTCAGGCTACTGCTATGTCCTCTTTCGTCGATTGTTCTGGCACCCCCATCCCGGCTCAAAAAGATCAACGACTCAACTCCTGTACAGGGACTGTCCTGATCCCCGCTTCCATCCGTCTCGGGGGTCGTCCATTCGCGGATTGCGCCGACCTCGTCAAGGACATCGTTGTCGCTCAAGACCACAAGGTGGTTAGTGTGGTATGCTACACTCTCCCTCCTCGCGACCTTCGCCGCCATCCAGCTAACATTGCCAAGATCTCTTTTGATGGACTTTCCCTTCCTGCCCATGTTATTGTCGGTGGTACTCGCCTCCCTGTGACTGCGTCTCTTCCCCGTCCACTCCAGTGTCGCAGCTGCTGGCGTTTCGGCCACCCGGCGAAGTTCTGCCGTACAGCGCTGAGAGCCCACTCTGCCTGCGCTGTGCGCAGTCCGGACATGCCGTTGGTGAATGCCAGTCTACGTCCCAGTTCTGCCTTAATTGCCGCGGGTCTCATTCGGCCGACTCTAAGATTTGCCCCGTTCATCTGTTCGAGTCTGAGGTTGCTGTCCTCAAAGCGATACACGGCCTTACGCTCACCGCAGCCCGCCAAGAGGCTCGTCGCTTGGGCTTCACCCCTCAGTCATTTTCCAAGACTCTGTCTCCTCCCTCCTCTTCTTCGCCTCCCTCTACCACGCCCCCCCCCCTTTTCTGGTTCCTCGGTTCCTTCCACCGCCTCCGCTCCCTCCGTCCCCCCGGTCGCACCAGTTTCGTCATCTGCCTCCCTTCCTTCTACCGGTGCTTCTCCCGGATTTTCTCCTTCCTCCTCTTCTGTCTCCTCCGTTCGTCCTTCCGTCTCTTCCTTTTCTGTCCCTTTGTCTAACACTTTCTCTGTTCTCAGTCCTTCTCCTACTTCTGCCCCTTCATCTTGCTCTCTTCCTTGTTCCTCCTCTTCTAGTCTCCCTCAACGCTCTCACCGTTCCAAGCCTCCCCCCTGTTCTCCGTCATCTTCCTCTTCTAGTCGCCCCAAATCTCCTACTCGCTCTAAACTTCCCTTCTCCTCTACCAAACGGGCTCCTGTGCTCCGTTCTTCCTCGCCCGCTTCCTCTTTTAAACGTAAGGGTGGTCTCCGTGATGTGCGGAGCTCAAGTCCCTGCGAGAAGAAGAAGAAGTCGCCTCCTTCTCCTTCTGTTTCCCTTTCTCCTCTCTCCGTCCAGTCTCCTCCTCCTCCCGTCACTGCATCACTAGATTTCTCCTACGAAACCCTACCTAAGATTGATGAATTTATCCGTTCTTCTCACCCACCACCTTCCACTGTTCATGCCGAAGTTCATCCTACCCCCTCTTCTCTCCCCCCAATCCCTCTCCCGCCTTCCCCTGCCCCGTCCTCTTCCTCCACTCCCCCCTCTGGCCTTCCTCCGGGTCCCCCTCCTCTTCCTCCTCCTGACCCTCCCCCTCTTCCTTCTCCTGCCCTTACCCCCTCCTTCTCTTCCCACCCGCCGTCCGTCCTTCCTACCTCTTCCGGCCCTCCTCCTTCCTCTCCTCTTTCTCTGTTAGACCTCCCTATGCCCCCCGGTTTCCAGTCTTCCCCTTCAACGTCTTCTCCAATTCCTGCTATTATTTCCCATCGTTAGCCTCTCTTGGCTATATTTTCCACCCACGGTGTTAACTGTATTTTGTAAATATGTTGTATATAGTGTACGTTTTTTCTTCCCTCTTGTACGCGTCTTCTTTTTATTCTTTTTTGTCTTTTTAATGTCCATTTTACAATGGAACATTCGTAGTTTTGCAGCGCATCGTGTTGATCTTCGTTACCTTATCTCTAGGTTTAGCCCACTTGTTATTAGTTTACAAGAATCGCGTTTATCTAATGCCCCCTCCCCAATACCTTTTTACTCCTATATAAGTTCTCCCCCAATCCCAGTATGCTACTTGCCTCCTCGTACATCATGATGTCCCAGTGTCTCCGTTAACTATCCGTACGTCTCTTGAATGCACGCTTGCCAGAGTGTTCCTTTCACGCTGGCTTACAGTAGTTTCCATATACCTTTCCCCCTCGATCCCGATCGATGTTCCAGAATTAAACAGGATCCTTTCTCTATTACCTCCACCTTTCCTCCTTTTAGGGGATTTTAATTGCAGGCATTCCCTGTGGGGTGACTCTACCGTTAATACACGACGTCGTTCCCTTGAGGCTCTGATTCGTACACACAATTTATTTCTTTTAAACACTGGTTCTTCTACGCATTTTGATAGCGGCACCCGTACCTTCTCCTGTATTGACTTGTCTCTGTGTTCCCCTACACTATCCTTGGATTTTACTTGGAAGGTCTTTAATGATTACTGTGCGACTGACCACTTCCCGTTTGTCCTCTCCCCTACGTCTTACTCCCCAGTGCCGCGCCCTCCCCGTTGGTGTTTCGATCGTGCCGACTGGTCATCTTTCGCTGATCTCGCCGTTCCGCCTAATCCGGCCCCTGCTTTCCCGGACCCTGATGCCATGCTTACCAGTTTCCTGATGTTTGTGCTCCATGCTGCCTATACTTGTATTCCACGCACCACTCGGAGTATGTCTTCTAAGTGTGTACCGTGGTGGACTGCTCAGTGCACTTCGGCTTTAACGCAATAAAAGAGCCAAGTGGAAGAGTTTCCGTCGGAAAAAAGGCTCTCCATATGAGCGGGATGCGTATACTCTTTTCAAACAGGCTAATGCCGTCTTCCGTCGTACAATCCGCTCTGCCAAAAAATCTAGCTGGATGTCGTATGCCTCTACTATCAACGCAGATACGCCTGTTCCGCAAGTCTGGGCTCGCGTCAGGAAGATTGCAGGGAAGCATGCGCCTACACCGGCCCCAGTCCTCCATACCAACACTGGCATTGTAGGCGATCCGTCTCTGGTGGCCAATGTTGGGACAACATTTCAGTGATGTTAGCACTGGCTCCCATCTCCCGCCCTCCTTCCAGATGCATAAACGCCGTTCTGAACTTAAGCGACTTGACTTCGCCTTATCATCTGATCAGTTTTTCAATGCCCCCTTCTCCCGGGCTGAGCTTGAGTCTAGCCTGGGAGCCTGTAAGGATACATGTGAAGGCCCTGACGGTGTCCATTACTTGATGCTGAAGCACTTATCTTCACCTGCGCTTGGCTTTCTCTTATCCATCTACAACCGTCTGTGGTCCACAGGCTTTTTTCCGGCTGAGTGGAGACATGCCATCCTTCTCCCATTCCTTAAGCCGGGTAAGTCGGGCCATGCACCAGCAGATTACCGTCCCATTGCCCTGGTCAGTTGTGTAGGCAAATTATTAGAACGCATGGTTCACTCCCGCTTAATGTGGCTCCTGGAATCAAGAGGCATCCTGTCACCTTTTCAATATGGCTTTCGCAAGGGCCGTAGTACTTTGGACCCATTATTGAGATTGGCGACTTCTATCCGCGATGCCTTTTCGGACACTAAGTCGGTTTTAGCTGTATTCTTCGATCTTGAAAAAGCGTATGATACTGCCTGGAAATACAACATCCTTCATACCCTTTTACGTTCTGGTGTGTCTGGCAACATGGCGGTATTCTTGAAGAACTTTCTCCGTGATCGTACTTTCCGAGTCAAGCTTCAGAATACATTCTCACGAACATACCCCCAACACGACGGTGTCCCACAGGGTTGTGTTCTTAGTACCATCCTTTTTATCCTAGCTATTAATGGTATTATTTCTTCTCTCCCTCTTGGTGTCCGTGCTTCTTTGTATGTGGACGACTTCGCTATTTACGCTGTGGGTTTGGATATCGCTGTCCTACAAAATCTCGTGCAGAAGGCCATTGATGCAGCTGCGCAGTGGGCTACGGCCCATGGTTTTCGCCCTCGAAATCTTGTGCCGTCATCTTCACAAAACGCCATACAGTCCCGCATCCTGTTCTTACGTTGTATAACCGCCCTCTGCCTTACAGGTCCTCGGCTCCATTCTTAGGTCTCATTTTCGATACTCGGTTGACATGGTACCCGCACATTACTTCGTTACTGACCTCCACCACCCGACGGCTTCAACTCTTACAAACCCTTAGCCACTTGTCTTGGGGTGCGGACCGGACGACTCTTCTGCGCCTCCATACAATGCTTATTCTCTCCAAGATCGATTATGGCTGCCAGGTATATGCCTCCGCTGCGCGTACAAACCTTAAGCGCCTAGACTCCCTTCACCATCACGGTACGCGCTTGTCGGTAGGGGCTTTTCGCTCTACTCCGGTTATTAGCCTTTATGCTGAATCAGGTGTCCCACCGCTGTCATCCAGGTGGGATAAACTGACCCTTCGATGTCATCTTCGCCTTCTGCAACACAGTTCGGCTGGTTTTCCTCCCACGGCTTCTGGCTTAGCCCCATCAGTGTCTGCTACTTCGTTCCTCGGTCGGGTCTCTGCTTTTCTAGCCTCCTTCTCTTTTCCCATTCCATCGGTGCTACCCCTCCGACAGTCTGAGTTCCCCCCATGGCTACTCCCTCGCCCTACCGTTTGTACAGCTGCCCTCCCCCCCTCTAAGGCCTCTTCAACCCCACAGTTGCTTTATGCTCAGTTTGCGGAACATATGCTACGCCACTCTTCAGCCATTCCAGTGTACACTGATGGTTCCAAGACCTCCGCCGGTACAGGGTTTGCGGTTGTGTTCCCGGACCGGACCTTCCAACGTCACATCCAATCATGTGCTAGTGTCTTTACGGCTGAGTTATTTGCTATTTTATTTGCCCTACGTACTATTTTTTGTTAACACCTGCATACCTTTTTAATTTTTAGTGACTCCCTTAGTGCTCTTCAGAGTATTCAGTCTCTTCCCGCTGTTAACCCCTTAGTGCTGGAGATTCAAGAATGGTTGTTCCGCATCGCTACTAAATTGAAGTCCCTGTCTTTCTGTTGGGTCCCGAGTCATGTTGGAGTGCCTGGCAATGAGCGGGTTGATTTTTTCGCCCGCTCTGCTATTACCTCTCACCGCCTCGTGCCACGACGTATTCCTGCATCTGATTACTTCCCGCGTGTTACTCAATTACTACATCAGCACTGGCAGGATGAATGGACCTCCATGAGGGTGTCTGATGTCAAACTGCGTTCTGTCAAACCTTCCGTCCTACCTTGGAAGTCTTCCTCTCATCGCAATCGTCGATGGGAGACCGCTCTAGCCCGTCTTCGGCTCGGCCACACCAGGCTCACGCATGGTCATTTGATGTCCTGTGATGTCCCCACGCTCTGTCCTTGCTGCCATATTCCAGTGTCTGTCCAGCATCTCCTGATCGACTGTCCGCGTTTCTCCAATGCCCGACGGCAGGCATTCCCCTTCATATCCTCCCTTAACCTCTGAAGTGCGCATGGGGGTAATTGGAAACGTCCCCCTGTGCTGACGTATTTGAGGTGTTTCCGTCACTAAAATATTCATTGTGCCATTAATAGCATTAATACTTATCCATATGCGCCTATTATGGGTTGATTATAAAGGTATTAACCTGAAACAACAATAAAACTAGTGAAAACAGCGTTTGGATGGTCAAAATCGGAGATATAGCCCGCGAGTTGTATAATGTATGGGTGAGGCAATCTGCTTTCCCGCCAATTTCCCCCAAGGCCACTGAGACACAGTCGATCGATACTCTCTCTTTCTCTCTTGCACTCGCTTGCTATCAGTGATGACCACACCCTCCAATCGGATTTCTAATGTTAGCACGAAAATATACCTCAGAATAAGGGAATAACAGGGAAAATAGGTGATAACTGAAGGAGAGGAGGAAAGTGGGGAAGGAGGGGAGGTAGAGGACTGAGATTTTGCATGGCCCAGGGGCCAAAAAAAAAAAAAAAAAAAATAACAAAATATATTTTTTTCGATGTCAAAAGTTGATTTTTTTTTTCTCTAACTCTTAAGAGTCTCCCCGCAGTGCGCCGGGGGAACTCTTAAGAGTCTCCCCGCAGCTCCCGGGTTAATCGCCCTTTGTCTTAGCCGATCTGCTTGGAGAGTCCCCCTCTTTCTCCCTCCCACATCTTATGCGGTTTCTCCTCCATACCCGTCTCCTTCAGCTTCTTTAATTAGTGTTTCCTAGTCTTCTTCTCCTCTACTCCATATTGCGCCCAGCCCCACACCGCCTCCGATGTTTTTTTTTTTTTTTTTTTTTTTTTTTTTTTTTTTTTTCTCCCACAAAGTTTCTTTTGGTGCCACATAGTCTTTTTAGGCTTGGTGCGAATCCCTATTTTAATAATAATAATAATAAATCCACTGGAATGGTTAATGTATTGTATTGTATTGTATATTGTATTGTTATTGTATTGTATTATACTAATTGTACATACTAATCTGTCACTTTACTGTCACTACATGATTCACTGTATGAGCCACTATCAGAATCACTGTCCTCACTTTCGCTGCTATCATCACTGTTGTTCTCTGCCTGGGATTTGTAGGTAGTGGTATGGATGGGGGAAGTGGGGACTGGGTTAAACGGACAGGCAGACATAGGCCATTTACAAGATGCCATCCATGGCCGATCGGTGAGGGGTGACTTTGGAGCTGGTAATGCTTTTTCAAATATGCAAGATAGTGTGCACGCTCCAAGTGTGAACGGAGACTGTCCAAGTCAGGCACAAGTCGGATAGTGCTATTTTCTTCTGAGCTCTCCACTTCGCTGCCCTCGCATCTCCCAGGGTCTTGCTTTTGGTATCACCATAGACATATCGAATGACAAACCACTCCAAATCACTGATGACCTGTTCTGTGACTAGGAGCTGTGTACCACATGCTGCTAGCAGGTTGTGTGCCTCTTTAGACTTCTCCAGACGATCTGCGATGAGCTTCTTGCTTGCTCCATAGAAGCCAGAGTTGTGGTCACACCCAGTGAGGACATGAAGTGCTATGATGTATGCAGCCATTGCCTCAATGCACAAACATCGGGCATCGATAAGCTGACGTTTGCGTTTCACACACAGGATTCCTGTTGTCTTCTGAGCAACATATGCCGCTTGCACGTAGTTGTCTGTGTCCTCTGTGTCAAGAACGACAACTGCTGTGTAGCTGTCTGACCGGAGCGCACTATATATGGTGAGCATTGCCATATCTGCCTCTGTATGGGAGCATGTGAGCTCTGGCACAAGCTTGCCTGCGGTGAGATTCTTTGCAGTGCTGCCAACTACACAGTAGATGATCTCGGTGCTAGTTGTTGCTGCTGTTCTCTGGAATTCCGTTTGAAAAAATGCCTGAAGGCGGATTTTGTTCTCAGATTTACCCAGGAGAGCATGGAAAACTTTACTAGTAGGAAATTTATCTTCTGTCTTCATGAAGACATTGCTGATTGGCAGGGTTTTTTGGCGCAGTATTCTCTCACTGTCCTTGATCGTGTAATTCTGATCATATGAATCATTGACGCAAATGATGCGCTCAGCATGCTTGTGTCTCGTTAGAACGAAGTGCACCAACTTCTCTGCATAATCTCCCCAGGTTTACTTGGTACTGTCTCCCTTCTCTCTGTCTTCAATGGTAGGAGTTGTTAGGCGCCAGATGAGGCCCATATCAATAATAGACGTGTAAACATCAGGGTCTGGAATGACAGTCATAGTTAGTTTTTGTTGAAGCTTGCTTTTCTTTGCCTTACGGATGGTTCCATTGACGTTGAAGATGGAAAGGCACTCGGCTGTAACACGATGCTGCAGGACTTCTTGAAGTTTGAGGGCACCACTCGTTTCAACCAGTCCGAGAACAGAGGCCAAGGCATTACGCTCCATTTCCTCAGTCTTTCCCCTCAGGTTCTCACCATCTGCTTTCTTCAATTCCTGAGTTGAAAAGTTCAAACGCTTGCTACGGGGAACTCTGTCGTTGAGAGACTTGGTCTTGGAATACACTCTCTCATTCAAGAACTGCTTCAGTGTGCTTGTGACATCCTCCTTTGCCGATTTCAAGTCGGCAGCGAGAGCGTCTGAGGCTGGGATTCCTGACTGTAGGGATCGAAGTGTCTTGTTTGTATGGTCAAATGGATCACACTTGAATTCAGTGAGACATGCGCTTATATCCTGTACAGCTTGTTCATCCTTCTTCATTTTACTCGACGAGCAATCAGGATGCTTCCCTTGTCCTTGTTTCTTGCGATTAGCATGGCGATGGACCTTTGTTCTTACCCGATTGATGTTATTCACATTCCGAGTGTTTGAAAGGAGCTGCTTTTCATTGTTCAGAATGGCCAACCAACCAGACTTCAGCTTAGAGCCCTTATTCATTGTTGACTCTATCCATATGTCGAGGGCGGCACACGAATATGGTTTTCCTGTCATTGACTGTGCAAACATACCACTCTCCATGAATGGATCCTGATCGACAGGAAGGGTATCAAGCACTGCGGTGAAATCGGGGAGATGCCGACCATACTTGTCATTATCATAGATTTGCATCAAAGGAAGCATGAGCTTGAGTGAGGACTTGAACTCAGTCCAGTTGCTTGTTCTGATTGCATGGATATTTTGAGTTAGAACCTCAACCATTTCCATGAATGACATCCGTTATTCTGCTTGTGGGGCACCCTCAAAGTCCTTGAAGAGAGCATCAACGAGGTCCTTCAGCTCAGCATTTCTCTCTAGCTCTGCATGTTCATCTGCAAGTTCCTGTGCATCAATCGGATGTCGAAGCTTGGCAAGGGATGCCTTTACTTCTTCAGATAGAGGGGAATCTTCCAAACGTTTGTCTATGACATGGTGGACCAGAGTCTCATAGAATAGTCGCAAGCAGCGAACCCCATGCTTAACATGTTTTCCACGAAGGGCCTGATCAACAGACCCGCCTGCTATAACACCAGCTGCCACCAACACATCTGAGATGCCAGATCCCTTATACCTCTTGTATATAGTGTAGATGAACGACATTTGGATGTGGAAGGGTGCCATGAATGGTAAGAATTTGCTGAACAGCTCAGCATTCTCACTTTTCAACTCTAGCATGAGCACGTAGACAGGATGATCACCAACAATTATTGCAAAAGGCATCTTTTTTTCTTCGATTGATTTTGCAAGCTTACACATCACATCATTGAGAATTGTCTTACTGGGTGGGTTGGGATAGGTCATGTGGTATATTGCTCGACTCTTCTCATCTGCATTTGACATGCTGGCGTGAAACCCTGAACCAGGCACAGTCTGTTCTTCTGGCTTAGGTCTCGTTCGGTCATCTTGCGCCCTGGCCAATGCATGGATCACACCACAAATTCTTTGCACCGATGTGTCAGGAGTAGGAGTACTTTGATCAGCTGGTGACTTCCTGAGAGGTGGTTCCCCACGCTTCGCTGTCTTGTATGGATTGACTTTTTGCATTTCACTTCCGAGCTCTTTGAGAGTTGTCGAGAGGTTTGATGCAAAGTTGGCACCGGTAACTGGTCTATCCTCGTGATTCTCTGAAGGAAGTTCTGTATCAAATGATTCTGGCTGCACAAACATGACATTAGTGCGGTGTGACTGGCCAGCACCGGTCAGTGTGTCGCTCTTGAAGTCATCGTTGTCGACTATAGCGATAGCAGGCTTACCCTCAGCTAGTTCGAAGGGGCAATCAGATGAGCACTTGAGGTCATTGACCACCCAAAAATGTTGCAGCATAAGTACGTCATTGTAACTCATACAGTGAATCATGTAGTGACAGTGAAGTGGCAGATTAGTATGTACAATTAGTATAATACAATACAATAACAATACAATATACAATACAATACAATACAATAACCATTCCAGTGGATTTGTAATACCAGAATTAGTGTAAAAGGACACCTCATTCGTCCTTGTAGCTCATCTGATGCCAGAGATATTACATTTCATGTTTTTCAAGATGGCGTTGGCGGCCATTTTGAATATTGGGCTCTAGTAGAGTTAGCCGTCATTTTTCAGAGGGGCATAGGAGCTAATTTTCCTTTAAAATGGTTCAGGTTGTCAAATCCATCGAGAGAAAAAGGTAGGAACAAAATGGTCACGGATTCCAAGCAAATGACCCTACTATTATCCAAGAATATAATTATATATAAACTGATATGATAAGAAACAGGGATGGAGATAAATTAGATTAGCCGAATGTACTGCGAATTAGTGTACCGTATATCAAGCATGAGAACTTTTCAATTACGAGGTCAAGTCTTCCATTTCGGACCAAAACTTAACAGCTAGGCTATAGGAATCGTACAATAACCCACTATTGAAAAGTATTTACCTTCAAAGTTCAATACACATTATAGCCTGACATATTCTGGTGTGCTAAGTTCAAATACTAACTTGAACTTCTGTAGGCCTAGCCTATATATATGATATAGGCCTAGGCTAGATTTGTTTTCTATTAAGCGAACAAAATATAAAAGATAGGCTATATTTGATCTGGCCCAATTTGGTAAAAATTGCAATTCATGGCCCATAGGCCTAGATTTACTAGGCTATGCTATTGAAACTAGTTTTTTTCAATGTTTATATTTATTTAGGATACCGATATTTATTTATTAATTATCTAATTTGACCGTTTTTTATTTTTATACATTATTTTGGTAAGGGTTGTGTTAGCGGGTGTACCGTCTGCTTTGTTTCCATATTCCCACGCTCGCGGACATAATAGAAGTGAATTTAACGGTCATGGCCCAGAGCGTGCAAATCGCCGCGGAAGGTTGCTTGGATAATACTGACTTTAAATAAGATTCTTCCAATTTTTAAATTGAATTTTGGGCAAGAATGTAGTTACCGACTGTACCGCCCGTCTTGTTTACACTACGCGGACGCTCACCATCATGTTCCCGTCTATTTTGACTGCCTTTGTATACAAAAATACATTACCCTAACCAAACAACCTAACCTAACCTAACCTAGTATTATAGATTTATAAGTAGGCTATTTATTTTATTATAAGTATTTATAGATGATTTATGTTGTATGTCGGTAGTGGTACACCCGGTAACTACATCAATCCCGTATTTTGTTCTTGGGTAATCTGAATAAAAGATGAATCACCAATAGTTATGATTTAGGCATCAATGAGTAGGTTATTCATCATATTAGCTATCCATTAGCATAGTTTTGAAGATTGGATGATATTCTTATGTTCTTTACTCTCCCCTCAAAGGCTAGGCTATCATATAGTTTGGCAAAGTCTAGGTTACCATGTACAGTAGTTAGAAAAATATCTTTGTAAGGCCTCGCCCAATTTCTTACCGATTACTCACATACACCAGTGGCTTGCACTATTTGTTTCACTAACTGGCCTTCCTTGTGCAGCCCAATATAATGTGCAATTAGATCCGGTGTCATGTTCTTTCGCTGACCCGTACACACTAAAAACTGACGGGCACTTGTCCACCACTGCCATACTGATCATAATAATGACTGATACCGATCCACCCACCACAGCTGCTGTAAGCACTGATGTTCCAGCACTGTATGTACTGTATGTAATAATACCATAATTATTCCTCACCTTCAAGACTAAAGAATACTAAGGATGTAAAGTAAATTCAGACAGAAAATCCACAAATTTTATTTGAAACAGTGTGTGGGGAACTCTGGTGACTAGTGGGGTTTTCCTTACAAACATTGAGTAGGCTATATTTGACTATTATTGCTTTGCTGATTCAGTCCTTTCAATGCATTAATATTGTGCACAGTGTGACTACATTTTGACACATGTTAATGTAATAAGTTTGAAAATTCAGGTTTTGAGGCTTGCCAGGGATCAAGAGTGAAACGTTACTCTCAAACTTTCTTCTACTCAACATCTGAGCTCTGGAACTCTCTCCCAGAATCAGTCTTTCCCTCTTCCTATGACTTAAATTGCTTCAAACTCCGTGTGTCCAGGCATTTTGGCTCGAACGTCCCTTGATTTTGGCCCTGTCACTCTTTCAACTATGGGGGAGGCACTCGCTATAGGCAGTTATGCCTTTTGCCTCCCTCAATCACATAGAAAAAAAACAAAAAAAAACAAAAAAAAAAAACAAAAAAAAAAACAATCCCAAGTTTTCAACAAAATCTCATACCATACTGTATACAGCCCAAAATAAGTAGGCACATTTTTTCATTAGCAATTTTGGGCTCTAATCTTATACATTTTCTTTTAGCCTACCAGACTTTTAGCTACTACCAATGTTAGTAAGTTAGCCTATACACTCGGCATAATCAAACGCTGTATGTTTACATAGCCTAGGCCTATCTTAGGTTCTCAGGTTAAGTTACATTGTTTGGATATTTAGAAAGTAGAGGGATTAGGCTAGGATATACTGTAATGACAAATTAGGGTAGCCTATAATTGTACTCACAACCAATAGTATTGAATAGGCTAGTGTTTACAAATTTGTTTTTCAAGGGATTTTGTTTTGATTAGTCTAATATGATGACAATATTCAAGCAGACACTGCGGCAATATTAGCACGCTCTATGCGTCAGATTTTACTTTTATCTGAAATCATCTCTCGGCGAGTGGTTATTTGCCTCCTGCTGGCATTATATATGAATATGATGATGACAAGTATGTCCAGGGGGGGGGGGGTTTGAAAACCAAACACTGTCAAATTAAAAGTAAACGCAGAGAGCGTGCAAAACTGCTGCTGTAGTCTCCTTGAACTGTAGTTAAGATACCCGGTAGCTACCGAATAATCTAAAAACACGCTCCCTGATAGTATACAAGGCTATGAAAATCAGGGAAAATATTATAGTGAAAAGGTAACTCGGACTTTCTATAACATAAACAAATAAAGGTAAGGATGTAGTATTCTAGGAATTATTGTATCCCGCGGAAGTCAAAATAGACTAGAAAATGATCGTGAGCGTTCACTGCTTCCGCCGTTCCGCGTAGTGTAAACCAAGGCAGGCGCCATGTAGTATGTCCAAATACTACATCCTTCCCATAGGCCTAATAAATTCACTGTTCACAAAATTTAAAAATCCAGATAGCCTATCTGAGGTGAGCCAATTCTGACAAAATCTAACAAATGTTGGCATGAACATTATGATGGGAGATGGGCTATCCTAGAGGGACAGAGACTAGCCTAGGTTAGTTTATTCAGTGGGAATGTACCCTAAGAAAAAAAAAACTTAGGCCTACAATCCTGTATGGGTCATGAAATTCATAAAAAAATAGATTTTCCTAGGCTAGGCTAGCTTCCATGATGATATAGCCTACTGTAGGCTATAGCCTAGGCCTAGCCGCCTAGCCTAACCCAATATGTGGTACTGGTAAGGTAGGCTAAATTAGTATATAAGATGATTGACCACTATTACTATTAGCCCACACATTTATATTAATATTACAGTATATGCCTAGCTATTTTTGGTTATGTAAAGTATGGTATTACTGGGAATTGTTGATAGCGTATCTCTGGCAAGCCTCAAAACCTGGTAAATCGTGAATGATGTATCAGGGTGTACGGTCGTCATATTTAAATAGGTAGTGCGCTCGTGGTTACATTCCCGTCAATTTTAACGGTTATATTTTCTGTTATTTTCCCCCTGCTGGCAATATAATATATGATGATGACAACATGTAATGGGGGGCGTGAGGGGGGTTTCCCCGTCAACCTATTATAGTATCCCGCGGCAGTCAAAATAGACTAGAACATGATTGCGAGAGTTCACTGCTGCCGCCGTTCCGTGTGTAAACCAAGGCAGGCGCCATGTAGTATGTCCAAATACTACATCCTTCCCATAGGCCTAATACATTCACTGTTCACAAAATTTTAAAATCCAGATAGCCTATCTGAGGTGAGCCAATTCTGACAAAATCTAACATGTTGGCATGAACATTATGATGGGCTAGCCTAGAGGGACAGAGACTAGCCTAGGTTAGTTTATTCAGTGGGGATGTAGCCTAAGAAAAGAAAAAACTTAGGCCTACAATCCTGTATGGGTCATGAAATTCATAAGAAATATAGATTATCCTGGGCTAGGCTAGCTTACATGATGATATAGCCTACTGTAGGCTATAGGCTAAGCCTAGGCCTAGCCGCCTAGCCTAACCCAATATGTGGTACTGGTAAGGTAGGCTAAATTAGTATATAAGATGATTGCCCACTATTACTATTAGTCCACAAATTTATATTAATATTACAGTATATGCCTAGCTATTTTTAGTTATGTAAAGTAGCCTATGGTATTACTGGTAATTGTTAATAGCGTATCTCTGGCAAGACTCAAAACCTGGTAATGTTGACACTTATTGCATTAACACGTGCCAAAATATAGTCACACCGTGCACAAAATTGATGCTTTGAAAGGGCTACATCAGTAAACCAATGAAAGTCAATAATAATAAAAAATATTTATAAGATGAGGAATAGGCTATCAGCTGGCAGCCTGAAATTCCCCGAATCGTCCGCACGCGAATTCATGCCGAGATCAGTGGACTCTTCTAAAACTTTTAATAACATTACTTTATTTTCAATATCGTGCATTATATCATGTTAATAAAATTACATAGTGGTCAAATCCAATATTTAGTCACACTGACTCCAACTATATAAGAATGTTATGAACAAAATGACGAAGGTAAAGTCGAAGAGCAGCCTTGTGGTAGTCCTTCAAATTCCAATATTTTCCCCTGTTTAAGGGAAAGATTTTCCCTTCCCAAGGGAAAGGAAAGGGAAGGATTTTTTTAGGAATACGATATCGAAAGAAAATCCCTTCCTTTCATTTTCGAAGGGAAAACATTGTTTAAGAATACGACTCTTAGTGTTTTGGAGGACAAGCAGCCTAGAAGGGTCACTAGACCTGTTGTTGCTTGATTTCCTTTGTACTCCTCCTTCTCTTTCTCTCTCTCTCTCTCTCTCTCTCTCTCTCTCTCTCTCTCTCTCTCTCTCTCTCTCTCTCTCACACACACACACACACAAGTAGGAATCGGAGAAAGACTAGAATCTAAAACAAAACAAGAGGAAGAGTAGAAGTTTGGTATATACTCTTGTTATTACGAATATATTAACACATGCATCATAA
Organism: Paralithodes platypus; assembly: GCA_032716605.1. Classification (NCBI taxonomy): domain Eukaryota; kingdom Metazoa; phylum Arthropoda; class Malacostraca; order Decapoda; family Lithodidae; genus Paralithodes; species Paralithodes platypus. The sequence goes on from CM064484.1 coordinate 792,204, forward strand.
TGGTTCACACTGCCTGCTCCCAAATACCACATATATGCTTTGGCTATCCCACACCAAGAACACATAAACACACACACACACTCTGTAACACACACACACACACACACACACACACACACACTCCATAACACATATAATCTCAGGTTGCGCTAATATGTCATGTCTCAGCTGTCATTACGTTTTTTATTTATTTGTTTTGTTTTTCTATGTGAGTGAGGGAGGCAAAAGGCAGAACTGCCTATAGCGAGTGCCTCCCCCAAAGTTGAAGGAGTGACAGGACCAAAATCAAGGGACGTTCGAGCCAAAATGCCTGGACACACGGATTTTGAAGCAATTTAAGTCATAGGAAGAGGGAAAGACTGATTCTGGGAGAGAGTTCCAGAGCTCAGCTGTTGAATAGAAGAAAGCTGAGAGTAACGTTTCACTCTTGGGTTGGAGAGTTGCACAGAGGTGGGATTGTGTTGCAAGACGGGTACCACGTGCCCTACGTAAAGGAGGTGGTATTCACTGGGAAAGCTCTGAGGAACACTGATTATTATAGTAGCGATAGAATAGCGAGAGAGATGCAACGTTGCGGCGAAGAGAGAGAGATTGCAGAGAGTTGGTGAGTGGATGGGAGTTAATGATACGAAAGGCCTTCCTTTCAATTTTGTCTAGGAGAGCGGTGTGAGAGGAACTTCCCCACACATGTGAACAATACTCAATACAAGGACGCACTATGCCCCGGTACAGAGCAAGAAGCTGAGCAGGGGTAAAGAACCCCCTAAGGCGGTTGAGCACATCCAGCTTCTGGGAGGCTGCCTTAGCAAGAATGGTAATATGGTCCTTCCAACTGAGAGCAGAAGAAAAAGAGACACCAAGAATATTGAGAGAAGATGAAGGATTGATTTTTGTATTGTTGAAGAATAAGGGATAGTCCGCAGGGAGATCCTGACGAGTAGAGAGATGGATAAATTGGGTTTTGGAAGCATTAAAGGTAACAAGGTTTTCTCTGCCCCAATTGGAGATAGTAGTTAGATCAGAATTTAAGTGTTCTATGGCTTCATTCCGTTTGTCTTTGACGAATTGCTGGCTTGGGCACTCTGAAAAACTAATGGAGTAGTGTAAGGTTGAGTCGTCTGCATATGAATGGATGGGAGTTGAGGTACAGTTGAGAAAGTCATTTACAAAAATTAGAAAGAGAATAGGAGATAGGACAGAGCCCTGAGGAACACTGGAGTTTATAAGGTGAGGAAGTGAGCGATGGCCATCCACAACCGCAGCTATGGAACGGCCGGAGAGGAAATTAGAGACAAAGGCACAGATGGAGGGATAGAAACCGAAGGAGGGTAGTTTAGAAATTAAAGATTTGTGCCAGACTCTATCGAAGGCTTTTGATATGTCTAGTGCAATAGAAAAAGTCTCACCGAAGTCCCGAAAGGAGGATGACCAAGAGTTAGTAAGATATGAAAGAAGATCACCAGTAGAGCGACCCTTAAGGAAGCCATACTGGCGATATGAGAGCAGATTATGAGAAGAGAAATGCTTAAGAAATTTGGAAGCAAGAATAGTTTCAAAAACTTTAGAAATACAAGAGATGAGAGCAATTGGACGATAGTTGGAGGGTTGAGAGCGGTCACCCTTCTTTGGGACAGGTTGAATGAGAGCAAACTTCCAGCATGAAGGGAAGATGTTAGAGGATAGACAGAGACGAAAGAGTTTGCCTAGGCAGGGAGTCAGCATGGAAGCACAGTTTTTGAGTACAACAGGAGGAACACCGTCCGGACCGTCCGTACGCCTTATTAGTATTAACACCAGAGAGGGTAGAAAGTACATCTTTAGAAGAGATTAGGATATTAGGCATAAGTAAGAGAGGAGGGTGCTGTATTAATCCTTTCACGCATTTATGACGCAGAGGTTGCCAGATTAACAATAAGAAATAGAGTTCTCTCACTCTTATAATTACCTCTCCAAAATTAGTTTTCTGCCCACAGCTAACTCAAAGACAACTGCAGAGGTTGAAGTAACTAAACTAAAGGTTTCTAAATACCCCTGATGGTAACAAAGGCTTTAAAGTATCTCCAATAGGCTCAAACTCGCGTCATATGTCGGAGAGGGTTAATGTCTGTCAGATGTTGAATAGGGTGGATAAACGTACGAACATGTTTGTATATCTCACTCGAAATGAAGAAATCATGTTATGAAATTGCTGATACCAATTACTGATCAATATATACTTGGTGCTGATACATCACTTATTAGCCCGACTGTACATACAAATCCATATTTTCATTCCTTCAGTGTAATTTTATTATTTCTATGGACATATTCCTCTCCATTGTACATTTTATGTGCTAATTGTTTCATTTATTAATTATTATTGTTCACCATATACAGTACACATACTGCCTCTAATTTACCATAACCCTTGAAACACTTGTGTTGTATTGGTTTTATTTCTTCGTTCACTTCCTCTTCTTCATTCCCCCTCTCCTCCCCTCCCTCGTCCTAATATCTTCTCTCATCTCCCTTCCTCCATATTCCTTCTTCATCCTCCCCTTTTCTTCTCCTCCTCACCTTACCTCACCTCACCTCCCGCTACTCATCACCTCACCTAACCTCATCTTCTTTTCACCTCACCTCTGCTCCCCTCCCCTCCTCATCACCTCCACCTCCTCCTTATCACCTTACCTCCCCCTCCTACTCACCTCACCTCCCCCTCCTCCTCACCTCACCTCCCCTCCCCCTCACATCACCTCCCCTCCTCATCACCTCACCACCCCCTCCTCCTCACATCACCTCAGCTCACCTCCTCACCTCCACCTCACCTCACCTCACCCTCCCCCTCACCTCACCTCTCACCCCCCCCCCCCCTTCTCGCCTCACCTCACCTCACCTCCACCTCCTCACCTCACCTCCCCCTCCTCACCTCACCTCACCTCCCCCTCCTCACCTCACCTCCTCCTCCTACTCACCTACCCTCAATTCACCTCACCTCATGTCACCTCCTCACCTCACCTCCTCCTAAGTCGCTAAACAAACCAAACAAGGTGTGTGTAAAATATCTATATTTGTTTAGCCTAGCCAAGTGCAGATTGAGAGGTGATATACTTGAAGTTTTCTTGCTCATTTATTGTTCTTTATATTATATTTTTAGTTTCCCCCCTAGACCTCCATCAAGCATAAAAGAAACACTCCACCAAGACCCTCCTTCAAGATAAATTTGTACATTTTCCGATAGAAAAATGTCTCGGCCGATGGCGTGTTCCTCTTAAATTATAGGCACGCCAGCGATTCTCGGCCGAAGGCGGGTTACTCTTAAATTACAGGCTCTCTATCGCTCGCCAGCAAAATATTGACCACTAAATGACACGACAAGTCTTAATATTGACAAATAAATGGGACGAAAGGTCTAAGAATCACCAAACTAATGGGCCGAACGTCAGAGAAGGGGGACCATAAAAATTACCCATCTCCCCTTAAGGGATTCAGCAACCTAATTGTAAGTGATTACCTCACTATGACTGATAAAACTTCACTAGAAACAATGGTTGCAAGATTATAGGGAAGCGCTTTCATTCTATTTCAGCAGAATTCATGTTTAACTGTGTTGTGAACATTTGGAACAGACTATCTATGAAATGTGTTACGAACTGGCACTCGGGTACACAAGGGCTCTCAATCAGGACTCGAATACGGCTCGCTGCCACAACGGAAACACACGATCCCAACCCCTGAGTACTGCCAGCCGAACAAAAAACACCAATACCCTCCAGAGTTCAATCTGCTATAACGGGGTATACAAGAACTCGGTACTAGTGTTCAACAACAGACTAATAAAGAGACAGGAATTATCTAGTCTGGTCAACAATCAAACAATGAAGTAAGAAACAACAACACCAAAGAATAGTGTTGGCCGAAGCCGAAGTAATCCACCATTGACTATAAACTTAAGAAGTCCACCACCCTCTACTTCGGATTGGCACTATTACGTTACGTTAATTAATAGTCCTTAAGCATCGAGCAAGGAATCTTCTGAAAAAAGTTAGATGCTTCTCGGATGCTCGTAAGAAGTATGTATCGGATTTTGAACAGTAATTCAATAAACAAAAACACTGGCAATTAAATACTATTAAAGGCTTAAATTGGCATAAGAATAATTAAAAGAATATGCAATAGTAAATGGCAAACATTAAAAGGAAGTACTCCGCAAATGCAACGGCAATAGCCTACTCGGATTGTGCTCGTGGGCCACTAATCACTAAAGTAGCCAAGCTTGCAACACATGAAATCAATAGTGCATAAACAATATCATACATAAGGAAAGCTTCAATACTATTCTGTATCTACTAATCGAGTAAAGTCTAGCTGGGGTACTGTGGGCAAAAGGTAGCAGTGACTGAGCAAAAACGGCTTTGTAGCCTAGCGAAGTCCTCAGGACTGTTTAAAGTATTACGTTAAAACTAACAAGTGCACTTTGAGAAATCCAGATCCCTTGTATCTGGTTTTCTCCCGGCTCCTTGACAAAGTACAAACAAACTGTTAATAAAATACAGGGTGGTTAGGCTCTTGCCCTCACGCACTGTAAATTATAAACTCAACACAGTCAGCCGCGAAGACAACCTAGGCTTCACTGAACCGAAACGAGTATGCAGGTTTATCGCTTAACCACTGCATCAAACAACAACTCGTAACACAGAAAAGCCTTACCCCAGTCTAGCATTACCTAGACCAGCAGAAAACAGGAATAATAATAATAACACACAGGGAAATGCATATACAAGTGCAACAAACATAAGTCAATCCTATTCTAAGTCAACCCTTCCAAAATAGGGTATCTAATAGGCAAGTATCTCGTGAGAACTCAAGCGATAATACGTTGGCTGACTAGCTCTGCACCAACGGGACCATGGAAGTTAAACAGGGCAGGGAAAAGAGGAAATAAGAATGTAAGGTAGTAGAGAAAGTTCCCATCAGTCAGAAGAATATAAATAGTTAGCAAGGGAAATGAGAAGTCGCTCTGCCTAATGAGTTCTGATGAAAAAATGGCTAGACTTCCCTTTTATACCCGGCCCTCTAGTGAGCCCAACGTGAACTACTAAGGACCGCCCACTGACAACCATTACGTAATTTCTCTCTCTCCTCTGGGATACACAAAGGCTCCCCCTAGCACTGAGGGTGGGAGGAGTGCTAGTGAGTTAGGCCTACCTCCTGCCTGGCGTACCCACTGACACCTAACTGTGGCTGTTTCTCTTCCCATCATTACAAATAAGTTTTACACACAATACTTATAACTAATGAAATAAAATAGAACTCGTTGACTCAGATGAAAACAAAATACATATTCATAATACTTATAGTACAACGGCTCACACAAACTAAGTTAGGAAACTCTACAAAGACTACAGCCAAAGTTCCTGCCCTGACGATCCTAGCGAGAGTGGGGCATGACTAGGCGTTCTGTACAGCATGTTCACACGTGGACATGCGTCACAAATGTGATACAATTGAAAGTTATAAGTGGCCACTAACCCACAATTAACATTCTTTTATAATAATCTTGTAATGAAGAAATATCACAGTTCGCAATGTAAATAAATTTTTTGGATTTTGTTTTACCCATGGCTGAAATGATGGGTTTTCTTTCCGGGATTATATATGTGCAATAAACAGAATACTAATATATCTCCTTTCATCATATCCTATTCAAACGTCCATGTCAGCTTTTCCATACCGTTTCCAATTGTTTCCACGCAGGGGTATGCTTGAGGGAGTGGTGGGTGGGGAGGAGCCTTCTGGTATCTCTTTTCGATACAGTAGTTAGTAATTTTAACAGTGTAGATATACGAAACTCTGTTCCAAGTAGGTAGGCCATAAATCGTGAACCCTAAACACTGTAACTCAAATTAGGCTAGAGCAAATGGGCTATACATTTCCACACCTCTTCCCTGGCTGCCCTTCCCAAATGGTAAAAATAATATCTCGATTACGCTAGTAATTTGTGAGTTATAGAGGTCAACGTTCAAGACTTTTGGCATACTAACTTGGAACCGGGTATAACTGGTCCGTAAGGACCAATAGTTCTGTTGGAGTTTGTAAGTCCTTTGTATTCCTTTGTATTCCTCCTCCACCACACTAGCCCACAGGAAGACGAACAAAGGAAGAACAACAAAGGAAGATGTTTCTTCTGTAACACTCCATCATATTTGGCTACATGCGATCATTCATGTCGCATATGTTTTATTTTGCAACACAAGGTCATTTATCTTGGGACATACGCTCTATATTGGTAACATATACTATACAAAATGAACGATAAACTATAGCAATAATGTATGTATGCATGTATGTATGTAGCCTATGCATGTATGTATGTATGTATGTATTAGGGGAGGTGTGGCGGAGTGGTCTTGCCACTGGACTGGTAATCCAATGGACCCGGGTTCGAATCCCAATATGTCAATGGGAAGATATTATTGGGATGGAATTTGTGCTGTACCTAGTATCAGTGCATTACCACAGCACACCGAAATGCCAAAAAAATACCCTCATTATTCCCTGATTAAATAGCATTGTATGAATATTCCCATATTCAAAAATATGCTACAGAGGGGCAATGCCTAGTGAGTTAATTGCTCAATAGGTGGCGTTCTGAGACTGAGGGTACGAGTACAAAGGAGTACAAAGGAAATCAAGCAACAACAGATCTAGCGACCCTTCTAGGCTGCTTGTCCTCCAAAACACTGAGGATCAAGTGTCCAAACAGTGGTTTAGAGTGGGTAAGGGAACATTGGAAATGGAACTACTGCCCTGGAACTAATGTCCGTGGCAGGATTAGGAAATTAGTAGGGGACAGATGGGTTAGTAACTGAGGGGAGGATAAAATAAAGTTATTCATTTACAAACGCAGTCAGTCGCGGGTTTGATGCGAGATATTTGTCTAGGCGAAGTTTAAATGAATCAACGGTACTGCAGTCTGTGACATCTCAGGGAAGCCCATTCCATATATAACTCGATTGAAGAAGAAATTCTTAGCTTCGTGTGAGTTAAAAGATTTACCAATAATTTTTCAAACCGTTTCCCCGTGTGTAATTAGATTGGTCTAGTGAAGTACTTACTACAGTTCATATTGTCGATGCCTTTGATGATTTTGAACACTTGAATTAAGTTGCCTCTTAATCTGCGCTGGGTTAAAGGAAATAGATTTAATTCTCTAAGAAGCTCCTCGTATGGTTTGTTCTTTAGGCTAGGTATAATTTTGGTAACTCTACGTTGAACTCGTTCTAGCTTGTCTATATCTTTTTGGTAATAAGGGCACCAGGATTGAACGCAGTATTCAAAAAGAGGGCGGACTAAGGAATTGTAAAGGGTTAGGATAACGTCTTTGGATTTATGCTCAAATGACCTGCCTATAAAGCCAATTATTTTGTTTGCCTTCTTAACAACTTCTGAACATTGTTGACTCGGTTTTAGGTTACTCGATATTGTTACTCCCAGATCGGTTTCTCTGTTTACATTCTTAAGCTCAGTGCCATTCATCAAATAGTTTGCTTTCTCATTTTGGTATCCGATATGTAGTACTTTACATTTATCTGCATTGAAACTCATTTGCCAAATTTGGGCCCAACATGACAACTTATCTAGATTGTGTTGCATATCGTCAACTTGTTCTTTTGAGAGTACGCTATTTGCAATTTTTGTATCGTCAGCAAATTTTGAGATTGTACAGGTGAGACCCTCATCTAAGTCGTTGATGTAAATTAGAAAGAGAATTGGTCCTAGTACCGATCCCTGGGGTACCCCGCTACTTACATTGGTCCATTTAGATGCCTTACCGTTTATGACTACTCGTTGCTTTCTGTCACTGAGCCAATTTTCTATCCATTTCAACACACCATCTTGTATTCCATGCGCTTTTAGTTTTAGCAGTAAACGTTTGTGGGGAACTTTGTCAAAGGCCTTTTGAAAATCAAGGTATATAATATCTACAGCTTTACTCTCATCGTAGAGGATGAGGATATCGTGGAAGAATTAGTCTAAGAGGTTTGTTAAACAGAAACGTTTTTTTACGAAAGCCGTGTTGAGTATCTTTAACCCTTGTCTATCAGTGCCCGACTTAAGTCCGTTTCTAAAAAGCTGGACAATGTGGCGGGGCCCGACTTTAAGTCCGTGTGCAATTTTGGCGCAATATTGGCTCTGAGAGAGAGCCGAGGGGTGGGAGGAGCATAGATTACCTCATGACCGCTCGCCACGACCGTCGTGGGCCCACTGAAATTTACTCCATTCTACTCCACCCTCTCTCACTCGCTACGCACGTAATTATGTAACAAAATTATCGTATTTTAGCAATTTTGCCCTTCTGTTGCACGATCGTTTCAAGACAACCAGTGACGTAGAAGGATGGTTCGAGTGTCATTAGAAAGCTCAATTTAAGCCCTTTCAGGGATACATATTACGCTCTGGCTCTTGTTTATGCATGAAAAAGAGCATGGAAACAACCCCATTTATGGTAAAAAAAAAACGCTGGGCGGAATTGTCAAATATACCGCCTAGGCCGCTCGTTGAGTGTTAAGTATGTTATTTTCCTCTAAGTGATTTACGAGTCTGTCTTATGTGTGTAGCTAACATTTTACATACAACTGAGGTTAAGCTAATTGGACGATAGTTACTGGGTAGGGATTTGCTGCCTTTCTTTAATATCGGTGTTACGTTGGCTAGCTTCCACTGATCAGGCATATTTCCAGACTGCAAGGATTTATTAAATAGCAATGTCAATGGTTTGGAGAGCTCATCCTTAGCTTCCTTTAGGACTCTAGGTGAGATTGTATCAGGTCCAGGCGTTTTATTTACCTTGAGTTTATCTAAACAATTAAATACTTCTCTCTCTGTAACGGTGATATTGCTTAGAACATCTGAATTATCAATCTGAATCGGCGATGGTGTAGGGATATCACTGAGGTCTTCCGTTGTACAAACTGATGCAAAGAAGGTATTGAGGGCATTACTCATTTGTACTTCGTCTTTGGTGTATTCTCCATTTTCATCGACTAACGGTCCAACAGTTGAAGTAACTACCTTTTCTTTCTGATATAACTATAGAATTCTTTCGGGTTTGTTTTACTTTGATTCGCAACATGTAACTCCATGGTCTTTTTACTTTGCTTAATTAACGTTTTGGCTTTGCGTCGTAGCTCTACAAATTTCATCCGTTCTTCGTCATTTTGTAAGGATTTTAATCTATCATTAGCAAACTTTTTAGCAAGCAGACAGTTTGAAATATCTTTATTCCAACATTTGGGCTTCTTATTAAGGCCTGGACGCCGTATTTTCGATGGTATGGAGTCCTGCACTGCTTTTAGGTAAGTGGTTTCGAATAATTCCCAAGATGTATTTGTGTCGTTATTGTTAATTAAAAAGCTCCAGTCAGTTTCTTTAAACATAGCTCTAAGTTTATGAAAGTTTGCTTTCTTGAAATTAAGGACTTTTTCGATGCTGCTATTTGGTTCGTTACTGGTAAACTTTAAAGTGAAAGTTATTGTACGATGGTCGCTGTTACTGAATTCATCACCAACATTCAAATTCTCAATTAATTCTTCTTTTGTTGCAAGTACAAGGTCAAGAACATTATTACCACGGGTCGGCGATCGAACAAATTGATAGAGTGAACTCTCTTGCAAGTTCGCATACAAGTCATGTCCGGAGTGTGAAGTAAGAGTATCGCCCCACTTGGTCACAGATAAATTAAAGCCGACAAAAAATACGGTATCATGTGAGTTTCTTACATCTGCAATTTGTTCATAAATTTCTCGGTCAGTTTGCACTGATTGAGCTGGAGGTCTGTATATTAATGCAAGTATTATTTTTGTACCTTTATTATTCTTTATTCGCACAAAAGATCTGTCGACGTTCACAATTTGAGGTTTTGAACAGAGGGTCGGGTTAAGACTGTCTTTGATATAAAATAAAACGCCACCTCCATTTTTATTTATTCTGCTTTTCTCAAACATTACATAACCGGAAAGTGAATACTCTGCTAAAAAGTCTCTATCTTCTGTATTGAGCCAAGATTCTGTTATACCAATCGCATCATAATTTTCTGTAAGCACTAGTTCCTCTAAATCTGAAAATTGATTGCATATGCTACGAGCGTTTGCATAGAAAACCTTTAAAGTTGCGGTTTTAGAACTCCCAGAACGTTTTTTAATCAAATTTTTGGTTCTGGTCGGATCTACATTTACATTCATGGCTGTCCTCGGTCCTCGGTCGTTATCCCTGGCGGTTTTTAATTTGGGTCGTGTTGGTGGAGCTTTATCCAAATTCGCGGTTCTTGACGGATTAGCATTTAATTCCTTCGCAGGTTGCCGTCCTCGCTGTCTTCGGTCCTCCTTCCAGGTTGTCCTGTGCTGAATCGATTTCTTCTCCGAAAATCCTTCACCGCATCGTTGAGAAGACGCCCAAAATGTGCTGCTCCCACCTGATTTAGATGAACTTCATCGTCCGAAAACAAATAGTCATCGTAGTGTGGGGGATGAGACTGTGAAGCGCAGAGGCGAGGCGGCTTCAGAGATGGAGTTGCTTCGAGCCGTGAAGCTTCGCATGTCTCACTCACTAGACTGGAGCAAGACCTCACGGGCCTCACCGTGCTCAGCGGTAGAGTGTAAAGGCTATCAGCCTATGCCCGAGAGGGAGTAGTTGGAATATTGAAGAAAAAAAAATGTATGTACAGCATATATTCAGGCACATACCCCATAGCAGGGGGGGGGGGGCTGACTCAAGACAGCGCCCGAACAGGGACAACAAAATAAGTAAAATAATAATAGCAGTAACAACTATAGCAATAATGTTACACGTAAAAGATGTGTCAATTGTTTATGTGCAATAATAAGATACAGTGAGAGAGAGAGAGTTCCAGAGCTTACTTATTGAGTGGAAGAAAGACCTGCAACACATTATATGTTCACTTAATTATCTATGCACAATCATCCTCATTGCATCCATGCATTCTGTAACATAAGACTAATTATTTTGAAATGTTCGATCATGTATTTTGCAGCTTACCATTATAATGCTGCACCATAGTTTAGTATGCAATACACAATCACTCATCTGACATCATTCGACCTTTTATTTGGCGGCATTCAATAAAGCTTTGCAATATAGAATCATTAATATAATATGGTAGGATCCCCATATTGTGGAATATTGCATCATCTATTTTGCAATAAACGGTGATTGAGATTGCAACATACGAAAATTAATTTCCAACACATTCGATAGGATATTTTCATTAGCAGCATATACTGTATATAATTCAACACACAATTATTCAGTCTTGAAACCTTCATTTCGGACTCGTTTTTATTAATTTATTCCATAGATCTCCATTTAGCTGAAAAACAATAGCCCCAAGAAAAATGTGTACCTTTTTCGGTAGTCCTGGCTGAAGGGTGATTTTTCCTAAAGGCTCGCTCTCGCTCGCCAGGAAAAAAAATCGACGCCTAAATGGTACGATTGGTCTTAAAATTGACAAAGAATGGAGGCGAAAGTTCTTAAAATCGCCAAACTAATGGTGCAAACGTCTTGAAATGTCAAAACTAATAGGGCTAAACATGAGGGAGAAGGGGGTCCAGAACAAAACACGTAAGTACACTCGGATGCCATAGTCTCTAGCCCACTCATAAGAATTCGTGGACCCCTATGTTTTTTTTTATGCAATTATAATTATCAAGATTGATTTTTGGTTAGAACTTGCTTACCAAAAAATAGTATATATGGTTTTATAGTTGATATGTAGAAAATATTATTCATAAATTCGTTTCCAGAGATATACTAACATAATTAGAAATAGGTGAAGTCCACAAATATTTATGAGTGGGCTAGAAACTATGGCATCCGAGTGTACATACGATCATTTGTTATTCATTATACGGTCATTCTGAAGCAAGAGTGTATTGATTATCAAACAAACAGTAATTCTTTGTTATTATACGATCTGCCCTTCTGTAACATCTGCTCTCAAGGGACTACAGTTCTCGAAAATGAGCCAGTCTTGGCGCTATCCTTGACTTAGGGTGCTGGCTTAATAATCCAGAAGGGTTGATAGCCTTCAGTCCGACTTTAGATAACTAACTATCATCTTCTCTTTCATTTTTCAACATCATATCATTCATTTTTGCGAAATGCAAATAATACATTTGATAACCTGCGATTATTTATTGTACTGTCGCGTTTATTAATGATGATACGTATAATTTCAAAAATTTTTGAGGTTGAACTGAAACTGTTGTTATATTCTGTACCTGATATATACTTGCTATGTAGTGATGTACACCGTATGTGGTAGATTGTGTTCTTTTATTTCATAATCGTATTTTGCTAAGGCGTTGTTTCCACATTGCGATTTTGATTAGTTATTTTGCCTTTATATTGTCTTGTCCTCGTTATGGTTTGTTTAGTTTGCAAGTTTTACATTATAATTTGTATTTTGGAGCTTCCTTTAAAGCTTTCGAGGCTTCAGTATGTAGCAGAATGAATTACCTCGACTGTATATCCTATGCCATTTATTTTGCAGCTGCAGATCATTTTAGGCATTAAAACATCTATCTGTCTATCTATTGCCAGACATCGTGATCCCCGAAGGGGTGACCACGAATGAATCGCCCCCATGCACCTCTATCCCCTATAAGTTGAATCCCCTCCTCCCATCCCACACCGCTTTCATGCATACACTTCTCATCTCCATCCTCCCATCTCTCTCTTGATCTGATCTCCCTCTCTGTCCTTCCACTTCACTCTCGTACACTCTCTTAGTCATTCTCTCACTTCCCATACGTTCCACACGGCCGAACCATCTCGAGGCGTTCCTTTTCATACTTTCCAACACATGCACATCCACACCACACCTCTCTCGTACTTCCTCATGCGTCTGTCTATCTCTCCATATAATTCCACACGCACTTCTTAAGTTACTCATTTCCACCCTTCTCACTCTTGATTTGTGTCTCTCAAACAGCGTCCATGCTTCACTCCTGTACGTCAATGTCGAGATTACCACACAATCATGCAAGGACTTCTTTACTTCCATGCTGACCATCCCATTCCTTGTTACTGGTTTCAGCGTTCCTACAATCCTCTTCCCCTGTCGCAGCCTCTCCCCCACTTCTTCATCCATACTCTCATCTCTACTCGACACACTGCCCATATACTTAATTGAGCTGACATTCTCCATAACCTGACCGTTCAATCTCACCTCACACATTGTGAATGCACCCTTTTCAAAGACCAACATTTATGGTAGGAAATTCACAGAACCGTGAACAGAGGAATGGAAAATTACACACACATTCTGTAAAAGATAATATTCTAGAGACAAGACCGTTTCTGGCTCATCTTGAGGAGATACAAATGTCCTGTCTCTACAGTACATTCTGTTGTTTCTGTCGGGAAACGAAACAAGACTTTTTACCCTTCGTCTCACTGTTGTTGTTATTGTTGGTGATGTCTTTCTTTTTGCTGTTGTATTGTTGTTGTTTTTGTTGTCATTATTATTGTAGTTATTTCCAATATATGGGTTTTGTTTTCCATTAATGATGCGGTTGTCATTTTGTTTACACTGACTGTACTCTGGAGTAAAGTCTGCCAGATGGAGAATATGGCGGGCATAGTCAGAAAGTTCCATTCTATACCTTGTTCCAAGTAAGTAGGCCAGACCTCTTGAACAATAACCTCTAGAACTAAAACACGACTAGTGTAATCTACCATCTGGGAAGGGTCAGCCAGGGAATAGGTGTGGCAACTTACAGCCCATTTACTCTACCCCTTTTTGAGTTACAGAGCTTAGGGTTCACGATCTCTGACCTACCTATTTGGAACAGGGTATGGTAACATTACTCAAGCATGGCAAGAGGTGCATGTCATTTTCGTATTATAAGATAAATATTATTCAGAGTTGAGATCCTGTGACATGCACAAAATTAACCCGTTCTAGCGCTGTACCGGCGACATCTTATATAATATACTCTAGGTATATTTAGATGATTTTATTTAGTTTAAGAAATATCTGTGGTAGTAAAAAGGATTAAGTGATATAGTTTGAAGCCTATCAGTCGCCGGAAGTCCTATTTAAGCAGAAGAAAATCGTCTAATAATAGCCAGAATAAATCTAAAAGAACATCATCGGTAATGAATAGGTTAACCTTACTGTTGTCAAGTAATCTGATTTCATTAGTTTTCACATTCTTAGGAAATGGATCGTTCTGTATGAGGTTAAATATGTATATATATATATATTGTTATGCGACGTTATAATTTAACGTGCTTTATAGTAGTTCTCTTTTCCACCTTAGGAAAGTATGAGAACTATAGATATTCAACTGGTACACAGCTCACTTCAATATTATACATGACACAACAATAATAATCAATGGACACAGAATACACAATTATTGAGGTTCACACATTTTATTCCTTAACAATCATAGATCAGATAAATCATAAAATCGAGTCTCATATATGGGAATGAGCTTTGCGATCAAGTATAAATACATACATGAATTATTATTTGTAATTCTGTAATAAATGCTACTTCAGAAATATATAAGTTTAGATTATAAATAGTACATATGAATAAATACAATGCAACTATAATAACCACAAGTAATTGTACACAGAGATGCTAGTCTCAAAACAATAAATAGTATCTTGATGGAAAATGGCAACCGCGAGGTAGCTGGTCAGGTAAAGGTAAATAATAGTTACTGCTAAGGCATATGCACAGTACAGTACTGAGGGTTTATGTAAATTAAGATACTACAGGTATTTGGTATGCGAATAACTTTTGCGTTAATTCAACATAGATAGGAGATTAAACTCCATTAACTCAAAGAGTAATAATAATGAATATAGATTCACAAAAGGGTTAAATAAATACAATAGTCAGTATGCGTGACTGAAATTGTCGCCGAGTGAGAAGTTAACGCGACGTGAATAAAAAGAGTTATAAATAACTCAGACAATGCTCAACATGAACGATAAGTCATGAGGCGTAATAGTAACAATAGTCAAGATAAGAGACTGCATAGTAAAACACTCTGTGAACAACTTATCTATGCATTATGTAACCAATAGATGATATTACATACAAACAAGATCTGATTAAGTGTTCACTAGCTTTACGTGTATATGTGCATGGATAATTTCCCGAACGAATACATGTATTATTCTTTAGTGGAATATAGGAACCTATATTTCAAGAATTATATATACATTTATTCCACGAATAGAGGTGTGTTATGTTCTCTAGAAATCGAGTGGCGAATACTAGGAAAAAGCAGAAAATGGAATATCTCTCTAGTTACGTTAACGTGAACCTCAACATATCTTGTTAACCCTTGTTGTAGTCATCGTTACACTTAACAAAACAAGAGTCACTTAAAGGTTAGAGAAGATAACTAGGAGCCTGGGAGAGGATCTGGCTTGCACGTGGTAACAGCGTTTGTTGTCCTATCCTGTTTGCACCAGGGGACGTCCAGCTTCACACGCTCGTGCCTAGATGATACACTCTCTCGCTCTCTCACTCTGCACTTCTTTGGGGTCACTAAGCACTCGGTTTCTTCACTGCTCCTTCACTTATGTTTGTAACGTCTTAAAGGGAGAACTGGCTATACCCCTACGGAAGTCTAACTCCGAATCGAATTTAACAATTAAGCACGTTCGCCCTAGTAGAGAGAGGTACCTAAAAGTAATACTCGATTTTGCCTAACTTACTCATGGCCCGAGTAGGTCATATTCCGTTTTTATTTAGGATTAAGGGTTTGGCATTTCGTAACAGGAAAGGCATGGGTTGTGAGGTTTATTATTTATCCTGAGGTTAGGAGTTGCACTAAAATTATGCGGAGGATACCTCTGTGATGGTGTGGACATTCTCTGTCTATTGGTATTGGTTTGAGGCATGGGAACGTCTTGCTGTGGTGGTGAGAAAAGGATTTCTGGTTTGGCTATAGGTAGGTAATTTTGTAGGTTGTATGGAGGTGACTTGGGAGGAAGGAAAACAAGGGAATTTGGTTAGTTTGTTCGCCTGGTTGATGTTGTTCTGCTCTTGATGGTCAGGTCGGAAGTGAAGAAAGTGAGGAGGCTGGTGGCGAATTTGCAAAAATATTTCCTGGCTATAATTCAAGTTTGGCTCAGATATGGAGAGGTCTTGGTGAAGGGGGAGAGGCACGTTTTTGACCGCGTTAATCCCGGGGTACTGTTCAAGTTGAGTCTGGTTTTGTGGAGGTCTGCTAGTGCGTGATTTACTTTTTATGGTAGCAATGCGGAACTGAATGTTTTGATTATTCCCCTAAGACGGAAGCAGGTGCTTGGCTGGTTTTGGCTTTTGTTGGCCGGATCCCTTATTTCATATATATACAGTATATATATATATATATATATATATATATATATATATACAGTATATAAATATAAATACACGTGAGTCACTAAATGTTTCCAAGCTCTCAGTGGGGTTCGAACCGTCGACCGTCAGGCGATAGCCAACGCTTTAAAGCGTCGGCTATCGTCTGACGGTCGACGGTTCGAACCCCACTGAGAGCTTGAAAACATATGTATATACTGTATATATATCACAAATACACGTGAGCCACTAAATGTTTCTAATCTCACTGAGAGATTAGATATATATATATATATACTGGTACACAGAAGGGGAAAGGAAAGGAGGGAGATAATTAGGTGGACAGCAAAAGGAAGCGTACCATAGAGAGAGAGAGAGAGAGAGAGAGAGTGAGAGAGAGAGAGAGAGTTAGAAAGAGAGAGAGAGCGAGGGAAAGAGAGAGAGAGAGTAAATACCAGGTATGACAGGTAAGGTTGAAGGTCATTGGACGTTACTCGAGCGTGTGCGTTTGTGTACAGTATATGAGAGTGTATGTACGATACGTCCATGAGTTTGTGTGTACTATACTTGTGTGTGTGTCTGTGTGATTTATTATTATGTTCTCTCCACCAACCAACTTTACTCCTAAACTCGATTTATGAAATTAACAAACACATGTGGCAGTCCGGGGATTCGAACCTAGGATGCTCACACCGAAAATCAACACACTTATGCATTACACCACGAAGACAGTTTAAGAAAGGTGGACAAGCCTACGATTTATTATGCACTTTCGAATCATGCATATCAATCTAAGCATGTACACACTTTCCAACTGCGCTATCATAGGCTATGCAGAGGTGAAAGGAAATAGTAATTAATGGGGCACTTAACCCTAGGGAGAGATAGTAAAGTATATATTATATATATGTGTGTGTGTGTGTGTGCAGTATGTAGTATGTGTATGTGTAATGCATGTGTGTGTTTGTGTGTATCTTGTATGTATGTGTAGTGCATGTGTGTGTGTATATCCTTTTTTTTTTTTTTTTTTTTTTTTTTTTTTTTTCTATATTCCAACTTACTTCCTCTCGGGCATAGGCTGAGAGCCTTAACATTCACCGCTTTACAATGAACAGTGAAGCCCGTGAGGTCTTGTTCCAGTCTAGGGAGTGAGACATGTGAAGCACGTAGAGTACAACGAGCACCTGCCATCTTGCCTTCACATGAGGCACGGTGCTCACTCATGGCCCGAAACGACCCCATCTCTGAAGCCACCTCGTTCCCGTGCTTCACTGTCTCACCACCTACACTCGGACTCTCACACTTACACACACACAACGCCACCTGTTGAGCAGATAACTCACCAGGCATTGCACCCCTATAGCATATTTTGAATATGGGAATATTCATACAGTGCTATTTAATCAGGGAACAATGAGGGTATTTTATTGACGTTTCGGTGGGCTTGTGGTAATGCACTGATACCAGGTACAGCACAAATTCCATCCCAATAATATCTTCCCATAGATACATCGGGATTTGAACCCGGGACCATTGGATTACCAGGCCAGTGGCAAGACCACACCTCCCCTGTGTGTTATGTGTGTGTATGTGTAATGCATGTGTGTGTGTGTGTGTTTTTTTTTTGTTTTTTTTATATGTATGTGAACAATGAATGTGGTATGAGTGTATGTATATGTATGTGTATATATGTAAGTACAGACCAGGTATAGTAGGTCATTGGCCGTTGACTGGAGCGTGAACAGTCTTCTTCTTCTTCGTCTTCCTGCACCTCCTTCCTCTCCCTCACCCTCCACCTCCTTTACTTTCTCTTCTCATAATATTGCTGCACACAGGTGGGGGGGGGGGGGTTCTTGACCCCTACTCCATCATGTTCACCCTAGTAGTTTTGAAAGTTTAAGACATTTGCCCCATTAGTTGGGCGAATTTAGGCCTTTCACCCTATTGTTTGGTTGTGTATTTTGAAACTATTCATGCAATTAAAGCTTTGATTTTATACTGGCAAGCGATAGCAAACATGCATTATAGGAAGAACCGGCCGTGGCCTGGGACATTTTCCTACCGACAAATCTAAAAATATATATAGAAAGAGAGGTCTTGGAGATATATTTTTAAACTTGATGGATGTCTAGGGAACAAACTATATATAATGTATATATTAATAAGATAATCTAATATCCTCTAATTTCCTTTCAGGCCGTTCAATAGCTGCGGTTGTGGACGGCCATTGCTCACTTCCTCATCCTATCAACTCCGGTGTTCCTCTTATTCTCTTTCTAATTTTCATAAATGATCTTCTCAACTGTACCTCCAGTCCCATCCATTCATAAGCTGACGACTCTACCTTACACTACACAACTAGTTTTCCAGAACACCACAACGAGCAATTCCTAACAAACAAAAGTAATGAAGCCATAGAAAACTTATCTTCTAATCTAACTACTATTTTCAGTTGGGGCAGAGAAAACCTTGTTGCCTTTAATGCTTCCAAACCCCAATTTCTCCATCTATCTACGCGTCCAAAACTCCCAGAGGACTATCCCTTATTCTTCAACAATACAAAAATCAATCCTTCATTTTCTCTCAATAATCTTGGTGTCACTTTTTTTATCTGCTCTCACTTGGAAGGACCATATTACCAGTCTTGCTAAGGCGGCCTTCCAGAAGCTGGGTGTGCTTAATCGCCTCAAGTGCTTTTTTACCCCTGCGCAGCTTCTTGCTCTGTACAGGGGCACAGTGCGTCCTTGTATTGAGTATTGTTCACATGTGTGGGAAGGATCCTCTCACACGGCACTCCTAGACAAAGTAGAAAGGAAGGCCTTTCGTATCATTAATTCCCGCCCACCCACCAACTCTCTGCAAACTCTCTCTCTTCCCCGCAATGTTGCATCTCGCTCGGTATTCTATCGCTACTACAATAATCAGTGCTCCTCAGACCTCTCCCAGTGTATACCACCTCCTCTACGTAGGGTACGTGGTATCCGTCTTGCAACACAATCCTACCCATACTCTGTGCAACTCTCCAACCAAAGAGTGAAACGTTAACCTGTCCTTTTTTTATTCAACAACTGAGCTCTGGAATTCTCTCCCAGAATTAGTCTACCCTCCTCTTATGACTTAAATTGCTTCAAACTCTGTGTGTCCAGGCATTTTGGCTTGAACGTCCCTTGATTTTGGCCCTGTCACTCTTTCAACTATGGGGGAGTCACTCGCTACAGGCAGTTATGCCTTTTGTCTCCCTCACTCACATAGAAGAAACAAAATCTCCTTGACCCATTCTGTACCAGTGACATCCTTTTCATTATATTATGTCTACTGTTAGACGATTTTGTTGGGCTTAAAAAGAGCCTCCAGCAATTAACAGGCTTCCAACAATCTCTCATAACCTTTTTCACTACCACATATTCTTCTTAAACTGTACAAAATAGTCTATAAATAGCTAGGATAAAACAAAAAGTACGTCGCTGGTACAGAAGGGGTTAACTATCTCAGTAGCATGACTTATTTATAGATTACATTTTGTTTTTATATGATTTCGTAAAGTTTATAAAGGATCTGTGGGATTTAAAGGGATAATTAAGATATACTTTACTATTGGGATTATTTGAGGTCTTTCTTTACTTATCTGTTTTCCACTGTATTTACTTATATTATACCATTTTTGTTTGATTCTCTTTCCATTTTCTTTACTTATTTGTTATCCACTTTATCTGTTGTCCACTTTCCTTATTTATTTGCCACTGTATTTACTTATCTGTGTTCCACTTTCTGTATTTATTTTCCACTTTATTTACTTATTTGTTATCCACTTTCTTTATTTATTTTCTACATTCTTTACTTTTCTGGTTACAACTTTCTTTAAGGTATGCTTTATTCCTTTTTCTCTCTCCTCTTTCCCCTTCTTCCCTTTCCTCTTAAGCCGCTATCACAAAAACGCTTTTTCACTCAACATTTATCCTCAACACTGGTCTGGCAGCTTACGTGGTCAACATATACAATATTTCGGTTGCCTAAGTTCATCTATCACCAGTCTAGTTTCTGATACTAGTGCAAAATAGTCCAGAAATGTTGCCAGAAAAATGTTGATCATCGAATGTTGGCTATAAAATATATCGTGTGATACTGGCTATAGTGTCCGCAATACTGCCATTCTTCCTCAAATTTAAGTTATTCCTATTCTCTTCAGTTTGGTGTCTTTCCTCACACACACACACACACACACACACACACACACACACACACACACACACACACACACACACTGAACACACGTATACACAAACAACAGACACGTACTGTACAGACACATACCGATACGCACACATAACACATAGGCTACTACACACAGACACACGCACACTCATACATATACACAGAACAAACATACACAAAACATATACTGTACACACATATACAAATAAAAATACACAGATACACATAAAAACAACACATACACACATTATACACACACATACCACATAATACACACACACACACACACACACACACACACACACACACACACACATACACACACTATACACATACACACACACACATACACACACTATACACACACACACACACACACACATACACACACACACATACACACACTATACACACACACACACACACACACACACACACACACACACACACACACACACATACATACACACACTATACACACACAGTTCACTCTTCCCTCCCCGTTTCTCTGCATGAACTCTCCCCACTCCGTAGAATAATCTAATGTATTAACTTCACTCCCAACACCAAACACCTCCCAATGAAATTAATGAAAGCATGTGATCTCCTCGGGATTCGAACCTGGGTTACCACATACAGATCTTAAACACTCTAACCATTACATCATGAAAACAGTTAAAGGTTAAATACATGGCTACGATTTTATATCCATATATGGAATACTGGATAACAATCTAATCAATTACTCAGACCCAACTGCACACTGAAAAGCCTAATGTTTAAGTGAAAGGAGATAACATTTAATAAAGATGACAGATATCCACTTATTGCTGATTTTGATATACCCATGCCCCTATCACTTATACCTCTCCCAATCTGTGTTGTTTTAGTGTCCTCCCCTCCCCCCGACGCCCCCTTTTCTGTCGGTTTTCTCTTCCTCTTCTCTATCCTTTTCTTATGTCCTCTTCCATTAACTCTTTCTGTACCGACGACATCTTTCTTTGATTTGATATTTGCTACATTTATACAATTGTAATATGTTTAGGAAGGATATATGGTAGTTAAGAGGATGCATTGAGATAGTCTGTATAGTCTCTTATATTGGTAGACTTCCTTCCTAAGCATAATAAAATTCGTCCGATAGTTGCCAGAATATAATGAAAAGGATGTCACCGGTACTGTGAGGGTTAAGGAAATGTTTCATGTTATGCTTTGCTCCCTAGACCTCCATCAAGCTTAAAATAATAATCTCATAACCACCCTTTGGGATAAATTTGTATATTTTTTCGGTAGAAAAATGACCCGGCCGCGAAGGCTGATTTCTCCTGTATTGCAGGGTAGCTTTCGCTCGCCAGAAAAATTAAAAATAGACAACTAAATGACACGAAAGGTCTTAACATTGACAAACAAATCAGGCGAATGTTCTTAAAATCTGCAAACACATTGGGTAAGCGTCTTAAAATCTCAAAACAAATGGGGTTAAATATGAGGGAGAAGGGGGTCCAAAAGAAACACCCCATTAATTTTCTCCCTCTCTTTATATTCACCACTTTTTGTGCCACCACTTGCTGTGCCACCACTTGCTGTGCCACCACTTGCTGTGCCACCACTTGCTGTCCCCAACAATTCTCTACCTCTTTCCATTTTCTCTCTCTCTCTCTCTCTCTCTCTCTCTCTCTCTCTCTCTCTCTCTCTCTCTCTCTCTCTTTCTCTCTTTCTCTCTCTCTCTCTCTCTCGCTCTCTCTCTCTCTCTCTCTCTCTCTCTCTCTCTCTCTCTCTCTCTCTCTCCGTCTGTCTGTCTGTCTGTCTGTCTGTCTGTCTGTCTGTCTCTCTCTCTCTCTCTCTCTCTCTCTCTCTCTCTCTCTCCCACCCTTTGCCTTCCTCCCCTCCTCTTCCATCTTTCCCGTTAAGTTCGTGACATCTCACGGTATAGTTCCCTCACGCTTCATTTTCCTTACTTCCTGAGAGAGAGAGAGAGAGAGAGAGAGAGAGCGTGTGTGTATGAGTGCGATAGTGAGCTACAAGGAGTTACAAGTATTAGTATGTCTTGGTCCATGCCTTCCACTGGGCGAGCGATAAGTCTGTAACTTAGAAGAAATCGGCCTTCAGTCGGGACATTAATTTTTTCTTTCGAAAAATTTACAAATTTGACTTTAAGGGTGTCTGGGTGGGTATTTATCAAGTTTGAAGAAAGTCTTATAAAACGTTTTTCTGTTCATCCAATATCTCTCCTTGCCCTTCACATCCTCTTATTGTTTTAGATGTATTCAATTTTCTGTCATTATGCTTTATTTGCTCATCACCTTTACAATGTTTACTTCCCTATTATTGTACTTTCAGTATTCTCACACAAATCAAATTTTCCAAAAAATATATAAATATTTAAATAAACACATACAATAAAACGCCATCTGAGGGGTACCGCACTTGACTCGTGCGTGGAAGGTCGCGGATTCACCTCTTGGTTGGAACATCGAAGGTTTATTGACCTGCAGGCATGGCCTTCTATGCCCCTAGGCCTTGGATGTAATGGCGGACATTATAGGTGCGGTAGACCTACACCGTATGTGCACAGGTTTATGCTATGCCCTATTCCAAATAAGTATGTACAAACTCTTGAACATTAACCTCTGTAACTCTCAAAATACTAGAGTAATCGAGCAAATAATTATATAATATGGGAAGGGTCAGCCAGGGAATATATGTGGAAATTGTCAGCTCATTTGCTCCAACCCTTTTTTAATCATAAAGCTTAGGGTTCCCAATTTCTGGTCTAGCTACCTGGAACAGGGTATAGCACCTGATCGACATGTAAGAGCTGGTTACTTTGGTTACAGACTACATTCACATCCACAGCCACTCCCTATAATACGATAAGATAGTTCACATATACCTCAAACACTATACTCAGCAATAAGTAGTTGATCTAGCAACCCTCTCCACAAAAAATCTAGAAAACGAATGGATTGCCCCGATGGTGACGTTTCATAGATGGCCACCCTCGCTTTAGGGATGAAGGCCCTGGCACTATATTGATAGAGAACATTTAGTTTTGCGTATTTTGATACCCCCTTTTTTAACCCAATTTCGTTTAAGTTTTGATCTATTCTTTTATATATTTCCCATTTATTTCGTCTCTATATCTCTCATATATTTCTGTGTATAACTCCCATTGATTCTTGTATACATCTCCCATATACTACTCATATATATCTTCCATATATTATTCTAGATATCTCCCACTGCTTCTTATATAGTATATAATTAAATCTCCTATTTGATATTATCTGTACCCTTCATTCCGTCTTGTATGATTGTCTGTTCTCCTGCTCCTCCTTTCCCATGCACCACTCATCTGCCTTGCTCCCACATACTCCAACGGCCCCCCCCCCCCCCCCACACACCCTCTTTCTCTCTGCCTACAAGTCTACTTCCTATGTATTTTTACCTTAACTTAAGGAAGCCCACTTCGCTTGTTTTCTCTTTCTCTCCCTCTCTCTTTGGCTTGTACCCATTGGGCCCCATACAGCCTACTGTTTTAAGACGTTTACCCCCATCCAGGTGCCAATATTTTCCTGGCGAGCGGAAGCGAGCCAGCATATATAAACATTTTGTTTTGACAAGCTAAATTTATACATTTTTCGATAGAAAAATTTCTCCGGCGAAGCCGGATTTCTCCATACAATGCTGGCTCACTATCGCTCGCCAGGAAGAAATCGACACCTGGATGGGGATAAACGTCTTAAAACAGTTGGCTGAATGGGGCCGAATGGACACAAGCCAGGGAAAGAGAGAAAAGGAGAGAAAGATAAAAAAAAAACGGTGACCCCCTTAAGAAATTGATGGTGTTATATATTTCTTACAACACATTGTATACCACTCTTACAACACATTGTATACCACTCTTGCAACACATTGTATACCACTCTTACAACACATTGTATACCACTCTTACAACACATTGTATACCACTCTTACAACACATTGTATACCACTCTTACAACACATTGTATACCACTCTTACAACACATTGTATACCACTCTTACAACACATTGTATACCACTCTTACAACACATTGTATACCACTCTTACAACACATTGTATACCACTCTTACAACACATTGTATACCACTCTTACAACACATTGTATACCACTCTTACAACACATTGTATACCACTCTTACAACACATTGTATACCACTCTTACAACACATTGTATACCACTCTTACAACACATTGTATACCACTCTTACAACACATTGTATACCACTCTTACAACACATTGTATACCACTCTTACAACACATTGTATACCACTCTTACAACACATTGTATACCACTCTTACAACACATTGTATACCACTCTTACAACACATTGTATACCACTCTTTCATTAGTCTAGCTTCATTATTATTGTTTCCCCCATCCATTCATTATTGTATTATGCTATCTCCATTTTATTCTTCTATCCTACCTCTCCTTACTTGGTCTATCTACCCCCTTCCCTTTCTCCTCCTCCTCCTCCTGTTTCCACGCCCTCGTAAGCTGGAGGGAGTGGTGGGTGGGGAAGAGCCTTTTGCTATACTCTCCTTTTCTTTGCTTAGCAGTGTAGATATCCAAACTGTCCCGTAAGGACCAATAGGTCTGTTGCAGTTTGTAAGTCCTTTGTATTCCTTTGTATTCCTCCTCTCCTCCTTTCTTTGTATTCCTCCTCATCCTCTTTCTTCTCCTCGCCCCCCTCCCCTTCTTCTCCTCCTCCCACTCCCATCACTCCTCTTCCTCCCCCTCCTCCCTTTGTTCCCCACCTCTTCCTCCCTCTGCTCCTCCCTCTCTTCCTCACCCCTCCTTCTCTTTTTTCGCCGTTCGCACCTCTCCGCTCTCGATCGTTCTTCCCCCACGCCCCCCCCCCCCCCCCCCACCACCACACCCCCTCACCGTACCGCTTCGTGACTTACCCTCTTGGCTTCGTGATCTGCCCGGGCATAATTTCCACAGAGAGAGAGAGAGAGAGAGAGAGAGAGAGAGAGAGAGAGAGAGAGAGAGAGAGAGAGAGAGAGAGAGAGCAAGAGAGAGAGAGAGATTCTATGATCAATAAACACCCACTAATAAACAACACTATATATTTCCAACAGTGTGGGTGACACTGATAACTCACCAACAGAGAGATAGAAAGTTCCTCTCCATCTCCCCACTACACCACTGGTCAGCCTAAATCCTTTGGTCTGTTAGTGTGAGGTTTGTTGTGCTAAGTCCATGATCACGTCACTGTAATCTTCTTACCATTAACCCTATTTGGGTCGAGGGAAGTCTTTCTGGGCCTCCTATGTTTCACCCGATTTGTTTGGAGAGTTTTAGATGGTTCACCCCCTTAGTATCCCGATATTAAATCATTTCATCCAATTCCGGTGTCAACTATATATTTCTGGATGAGTGATAAAGAGCCTGTAACTTGGAAGAAATCGCCCTTCGGCTGGACCATTTTTCTATCGAAAAATGTATAAATATCCCTTGAAGGGATTTTTGTTATAGTTTCAAAGACATCTGGGAGCCGATGGCAAAAGCAAGACAAATCCTCAATAATATTTACACATTTATCATAATAACCTCCCGGACGTTGAGAGAGAGAGATAGAGGGAGAGAGAGAGAGAGAGAAGCTGGGGGTATTACTGGAAAGCCAGAAAATAGGCAGGGCATAATTTACAGGAAACCAGCAAAAGATGGACGAAATTACTATGAACAAGATAATTATATAAAAAAAAACACAGATAGAGAGAGAGAGAGAGAGGGAGAGAGGCTGGGGGTATTACTGGAAAGTCAGAAAATAGGCAGGGCATAATTTACAGGAAACCAGCAAAAGATGGACGAAATTACTATGAACAAGATAATTATATAAAAAAAAACACAGATAGAGAGAGAGAGAGAGAGAGAGAGAGAGAGAGAGAGAGAGAGAGAGGGAGAGAGGCTGAGGGTATTACTGGAAAGTCAGAAAATAGGCAGGGCATCATTTTCAGGAAACCAGCAAAAGATGGACGAAATTACTATGAACAAGATAATTATATAAAAAAAAACACAGATAGAGAGAGAGAGAGAGAGAGAGAGAGAGAGAGAGAGAGAGAGAGAGAGAGAGAGAGAGGGAGAGAGAGAGAGAGAGAGAGAGGAGGGAGTGGAGAAGGCAAAGAAAATATATAAACAAAACTAAGCATAGGTAGTAAAATAAGTGTTCTAAAATATGTAGAGTCGAGGTCATAGATGTCTGAATATCTTTGGATGAACATAATTATATTATACAACAAAAACCGACGAACTATATTGATAAATCGCTTGACCAACAACAATGGAATTATTACGATCCCATAGTTAAGGGGGAAGGGCATATCTTTTTTAGTTTCCTCCTTAGACCTCCATACAAAGAAAACACACAAAACACAAACAAATCCATTAGATCCCCCTTCGAGATTTATTTGTACATTTTTCGATAGAAACATTTCCCGTCCGTAAGCAGGTTCCTCCACAATTACAGGCTCGCTATCGCTCGCAGGAAAAACAATCCTAATTTTGAAAAAAAAAAAAATAGGGCAAATGTCTTAAATCGACAAACTAATGGGGAAATTTCTTATAATCTGAAATCTAATGTGGCTAAACATGAGGAAGAAGGGTGGCCAGAACACCCTTAATTTCACCCCTTTAGGATTATGACGTTTAATTATTTATTCTGGTATCACTAGACGATGTTTATATATTTTGGAAGCCCCTTTAGTAATCAAAGGGGAAATAGCTCTGTCAGCCATCCCTCCGACTCATACACTACCTCACTAAGCTGAATAAAGTTGTCTACTATTAGCCAAATATAAAGACAGAAATGCGTCTGAAAGGGCTAATTATTGTCCATTGTATTTTTTGTAATTATTAGGAGATATGCAAGTGTTCCTAACCTTGACTGTATGTATAATAACACAAAATAGGCCTACATATTATGTTTGTTTGTATTATATATATATATATATATATATATATATATAATTATATAATTATATAATTATACAGTATATATATATATTTTTTTTTCTTTTCTTTTGGCTCTTTATGCCTCCATCAAGCTTAAAAATCACTCCAAGATCCCCCTTCGAAATGTGTACATTATTTGGTAGTTCTTCCTAAATTACAGGCTCGCTATCGCCTGCCAGGAAATCACCAACACCTAAATGGTACGAAAGGTCTTAAAACTGATAAAGAAAAACGGCTCAAAGTCTTAAGATCGCCAAAGTAATGTTGCGAACGTCTTAAAACCTCAAAAATACTGGGGCTAAGCATGAGGGAGAAGGGTGTCCAGAAAAATAACACCCCCTTAAGGGATTTCCTTAACCCATTGAACGAGTAGATTATTATGGACACATTAATTACCCTTTCATCACCCTTGATGCCTTGAATATTGACTAACTCAAGATAAATTTGTCTATGCTCAGGAAACGTTATCAGTAGTAAGAGGGATTACTTTTGTCATTCTTCAAGCGACTATACAATATATTTATTAATCTTATTACTGTACTGTGTTTGTTTTCAGCTGACGATAAATTGAATCCCTTAACAGCTAATTTATCTATATTTAATGGAAAACATATGAAACTGCTTTATCTCTGTATCGTATTTTTTGTTTCTTTCTATATTCCAACTACTCCCTCTCGGGCATAGGCTGAGAGCACATCCAACCGCTCAACACGGTGAAGCCCGTGAGTCCTTGTTCCAGTATAGGGAGTGAGACACGTGAAGCATTAGAGTTCAACTCACGGTTCTAAGCAGCCCCATCTCTGAAGCTGCTTCGCCTTCGTGCTTTACCGTCTCACCACCTAGACTCGGACCAAGTATATGTAATTAGTACCATATTTCACTACAAAATCTTTAAAATAACTGATAAATGTTAATGGGAACTTTGCAATTTACCGTCAGTTGAAAAGAAACAAACTATAGCTATTTTTATTACTGTCTACTCCTATTATCCATATTTAGTTGTATATTACCGTCTACACTCACATACTCTCTCTCACCTATACACACACCTGATACCTGTGAACACACCTAATTAGCAGGTGAACCAGCCCTCCCTACAGTATACATGGCTCCTAATACAAACCTTTCAACCTTACCTATCGTATTTCAAGTCTCACCTTCCATACCTTCCACTCCACCAAAGCCACACACACACACACACACACACACACACACACACACACACACACACACATATACAGTATATATACACCCACGCATTATCTCTCTCCCACACACAAACATACTCACACCTACACACCAACTACATGTGAACACGTCTAATTAGCAGGTGAGCCAGCCCTCCGTACATTATACCTAATACCTAATAAAAGACCTTCCCATACTCCACACCTTCCACCCCACACCTTCCACCAACAACTACCACCCATACTACCATCCCCCCCCTCCCCAACTTGGTTCACATGTGTGTCACCGTAGCGAGTTTGCCCTTGGCTGGTCACTTGGAAATACAGCATTCTATTTCAGGTTGATTTGCTGATGGTATTATGTCCGATGGTATTATGTTAGGGGGCAGGAGGTTAGGAATCCTCCTCCCCTTTTAAAATTGTCCTACTCAACGAGACAGAGAAAGGGGCGATGGAACGTGAAAGTGGCCCCGGACCCTACGAATTGGAACTTTAAAGGTTTCTGTTCGATATCTGTCTCGACTTGGCAACCCCCAGTAATATGGGGTATGTGCCTGAGTATATGCATACATATATTATGTTCGAGTAACACATCTTTGTTGCATTCACAAACACGAGATATCTACTACACAGTCTCCCATCAATCAATCAGCAGTAAGTAGAGGTTAAACTCAAATATTTGTTATACATTTATGTCATTGAAATGTTGGCATAACTAATTTAACTAACACACATTGTCCTCTTCTTTCTGGCTACAGTAGTGAATTTATCATGCCAGCAACATATATTATCATCGTTCAACTACAATCCGTTTGTACATTCAGCACATTCTACCAACAATCGTCCATTTTCTTAATACTCGGGTCCCATCCCTCAACTAATTAATTTCACTTGCAGTATATTTCTATTATTACACAGGACAAATGTTATCTCACTCATTTGCATATCCGCCCCAACGGCTTTTCCGCTGAAGTCACACAATCTATTTCCACTCACATCCGCTATCCACATATTAGGCTTCCACACCTGCTTTCCACATTAAACACCTGTCCTTAAACACCCAAATCCACTATCCACACATTGCACATCCACAACTGTCTGCCACCTAATACACCTGTCATATACACCCACACCCACTATCCACATACCCTACATCCACACCTCTCTTCCACCTTATACACCCATATTCATTCAAACTTGTCTTCCACCGTATACGCATGTCCTTATGCTCCCACATCCACTATCCACATACAGTACATCCACACCTCTCTTCCACCTTATACACCTTTTATTAACACTGGCTGGTCCGACATCTTGTGGGTTAGGATGATATTTTGTTTAATTAATAGAGAATTTTGCCAGTTTTGAAATGTTCGAGCAATATATTCTAGTTTGTCACCTAGGCTAACAAAAACACCTTCCCAGATTGCTTTCAAACTAACAAATTCTCACCCATGATAACCCACAAGACGTCGGACCAAATAGTGTTAATTGTTTATTCTAATTTATTAATTTAGCTCCCAACACCAAACACCTCCCAATGAAATTAATGGAAGCATGTGATCCTACCGGGATTACCAGATACAGATATCAAACACTCTAACCAGTACATCATCAAGACAGTTATTAGTACAGCACATGACCACGAGTGATATCCATTTATATAATACTGGATAATTATATAATCATGTACTGCGCCCAACTGCACTATGAATAGCCTAATGCTTAAGCGAAAGGAAAGAGTATAATTTTTATAATAATAATAAGTATTATTATTATATGAGATGCCGATGTCTACAACCAGGGTGCAGAAACATAGTGATGAACGTATGTAATATAAAGGTCCTTACCTTTGGATACCTTTGGATGTGTTCGCCGCTCTTCTAGCGGCACCAAGGAGCACGACGCCCCTCGTTATGGGTGGTGATTTGGTGCAGTAGACTGTTTGAAGCGACAGCTCGTTCCCTTACGAGGATGGGCTCGTCTGGCACTTTTTGCAGTTCGACATCTAGGGCTCTCTTGAAGTTGTCTAACGAGATGTCCCTCATGTCTCTTACTCGCCGTGGGAGTTTGTTGAAGAGACGTGGGCCTCTGTGTGATAACCAGCCCTCTCGCAGAGAGCCCATAGCACCCCTGTTATTCATCCGGGGGATTTCGCATTCCCAGCCTCTCCTATCACTGAATTTCATGACTATCGGAGTATGTAGGTTTGGTACTAAACCCTCTGCGATTTTCCATGTGTATTATTAGGTAACGTTGTCTTCTACGTTCCAGTGAGTACAGATTCAGTGCTCTTAAACGCTCCCAATAGTGTAGATGTTTTATCGAACTTATATGCGAAGTGAAATGTCTTTGTACACTCTCTACGTCATTTATTTCACCTGCTTTGTATGGGGATGTTAATACGCTACAGTATTCAAGCCGCGGTAGCACTAGAGATTTGAAGAGCGTTATCATAGGCAATTCACCGCGTATTTTAAAAGTACGCAGAATCCAACCCGTTAGACGTTTCGCAGCCGCCACTTTGACCTGGTTATGTACTTTGAAACCCATATTTTCAGACATTAATACCCCAAGGTCTTTCACACTGTCTTTCCGTTCTATTATGTAGTTAGATTCTGTTAAGTAATTTGTAATTTCTTTAACACCATTATTATCTCTGTACCGTATTAATTGGAATTTTTCCTCATTGAATTGCATGTTGTTTTCCCTGGTCCACTGGAACACTAGATTCATGTCTTCCTGCAGTCGGCCCGTGTCCTCTTGTGTGTTTACTATCTTGCTTAATTTTGTGTCATCAGCAAAAGCCGGCACCGTACTGTGTCTGGTGTTGGTATCTATGTCGCAAATTAGTATGAGGAACTGAAGGGGCACTAGCACTGTTCCTTGGGGCACTGAGCTTTTGACATCCGAAGGCTCAGAAGTGACTTGGTTTACTGCTACCGATTGTTTTCAGTTTACGAGGAAATTGTATATCCACCCTCCGATTTTCCCAGTTATACCTTTTGCTTTCAGTTTGTGGGCTATTATACCATGGTCACATTTATCAAATGCCTTAGCAAAATCGGTGTAAATGACATCCACGTTTTTCTTTTCTTCTAGCGCTTTAACACTAGATTAGCGGGCTAGCGGTTTATTTATATGTACCGCCCAGCGGGGTGTTTTTAGCCAAAATAGGGCTGTTTACGTGATCATTTTCATGCCTAAATAAGACCCAGAGCGTAAAACAAGTATCTATCCCTGAAAGGGCATAAACAGAGCTTTCCAATGACACCATAACGATCCTTTTATGATGGCTAGTTTTCTTGCAACAACCGCGCAACGCGAGTGCAAAAAGCATGTCATTCGGCACTTTCCCCATACAATTCCGTATATAGCGAGTGAGAGAGGGAGGGAGGAGGTGGGATTCGTGTCAGTAGGTTCGCCGCGGTGGTCTGGAGCAGTCATACGCTCGCTACTCTCCTGCCACCACTTGTCTCTCTCTCTCAGCAACATTACGTGCTGAAATTGCCACACGACCTATGTCGAGCGCCGCCAGATAGTCCAGATTTATTATACTCGACTTATGTTGCGCCCCGACAGTTAGGGGTTAAGAATTTTGTCATAGTGTTCCAAAAGTTGTGAGAGACATGATCTTCCCGCTCTGAACCCATGTTGACCGGTGTTTTGTAGTTCATTTGTCTTCATGAATGTTGAAATTTTGCTTCGCAGGACTCGTTCGAAAACTTTAATGATGTGAGAGGTTAGAGCTACTGGGCGGTAGTTTTTTGGTAGTGCTTTACTCCCTCCTTTATGCAGTGGGGCAATTATTGCGTTTTTCAAGCTATTTGGTATGTCACCAGTGTCTAGACTCCTTCTCCACATTATAGCCAGGGGTTTTGAGAGGTTGTCCTTAAATTTTTTCATTAGGATCGAATTCCATGAGTCCGGGCCTGGTGCCGAGTGGGATGGCATGTTGGAAATGGCCTCTTCTATGTCTTTTGGACCGAAATCAATATCCAGCATCTGAGGGGTTTCCGTGGGGGAGGTTTCCATGAAAAATATATTTTGGTCTCTGATGACTTTTGTTTCATCAGGCTCACTGAATGCCATTTCATACTGCCTGCTTAAGAGTTCGCTCATTTCCTTTTTGTCCCCTGTGAAAGAGCCGTCCCCTTTGCTCAGTGGGCTTGATGTTGTTTTAGCCTTTTGTTTGGCGTATGAAAAGAAGTATTTGGAATTTTCCTTTATACCTGCAATAGCTTTCCTCTCCTCTTCCATATGTTGTAGTTCATATGATATCCAGGCTTTATTACCTAATGTTCCACCAATGATAAGAGGGAAAATACCTTGTTTCTCTCAAGGCTTTTTGTTCGTACTAGGGTTCCTTTGCCCACACCTAGTCATAGCTTAGGTTTTTTTTTTTTTTTTTTTTTTTTCTACGGTATATTCCAACTTACTCCCTCTCGAGCATAGGCTGAGAGCCTGGACATTCACAGCTGTGTAATGAGCAGTGAAGCCCGTGAGGTCTTGTTCCAGTTCCAGCGTAATATAGCTGCAAAGTTTTCTATGGTTTACGGTTAGATTAGGTTAGGTTAGCATAGGTTTTTAGCTTAGATTAGGTTTGAAGTGAGGGTTCGTTTAAATTCAGATTAAGGGGTTAGGTTTAAGCTCAGATTACGATAGTTACGTTAAGTCAGGTCAGGCTTATTTTAGGCTAAGTTAGGTTTAAGATAGGTCAAGTTAGATTAACAGTTTAACTTAACGATAGTTTCGCTTAAGGATAGTTCAAGTTAGGTGCAATATGATTTAAGGATAAGCCTACTAGTTTCTTCATTCGTAATATATTATATGTTTTTCAGTTTAATCACTAGACCTCCATCTACTTCAAACAAAAATATCATTAGCTCACTCTTTTAGTTTAATTTGTAAATTTTTCAGTAGAAAAATGTCCCGGCCGATCGCCGGTCTTCCAAAATTACAGGCTCACTATCGTTCGCCAGGAAAAATATCGACACCTAAATAGCACGATTAAAGGTCATAATATTGGCAAATAAATGAGGCGAAAGGTCATAAAATCGACAAACTAATGGGGGCAAACATCGTAAAATCTGAAAACTAATAGGGCTAAACATAAGGGAGAAGGGGCCCTAGACAAAAGACCCATCTCCCCTTAAGTGACTATAAACACACATAGCATAAATAGATAAGCAAATAGATAAAGTATAACTAACATGCCAGCGATGATACGAGTGGAGGTGCCCATACTTCTCTGAGATGGAGTGGGTGTCAGAGGGAACTGTCTGCTTACAAGGGCGGGAGGGATAATTAGGCGTGCTGGAGGGTGAGAGATGGACGTGTGGGTGTGGATGTGACGGTGTAGGGATGGATGTGTGGGTGTAGGGATGGATGTGTGGGTGTAGGGATGAGTGTATGGGTGTAGAGATAGGTGTGTGGGTGTAGGTGTGAGTGTAGGGATGGATGTGTGGGTGTAGGTGTTGCTGTAGAGATGGATGTGTGGGTGTAGGGATGGATGTGTGGGTGTAGGGATGGATGTGTGGGTGTAGGGCTGGGTATCTGGGTGTAGGGATGGATGTGAAGGTGTAGGGATGGGTGTGTGGGTATAAGGATGGATGTGTGGGTGTAGGGATGAGTGTGTGGGTGTAGAGATAGGTGTGTGGGTGTAGGTGTTGCTGTAGGGATGGATGTGTGGGTGTAGGGATGGATGTGTTGGTGTATTGATGGATGTGTGGGTGTATTGATGGATGTGTGGGTGTATTGATGGATGTGTGGGTGTAGGGATGGATGTGTGGGTGTATTGATGGATGTGTTGGTGTATTGATGGATGTGTGGGTGTAGGGATGGATGTGTGGGTGCATTGATGGATGTGTGGGTGTAGGAATGGATGTGTGGGTGTAGGGATGAATGTGTGGGTGTAGGGATGGATGTGTGGGTGTAGGGATGGGTATGTGGGTGTAGGGATGCATGTGTGGGTGTAGAGATGGATGTGTGGGTGTAGGGATGGATATGTGGATGTAGGGATGAGTGTGTGGGTGTAGGGATGGATGTGTGGGTGTAGGGGTGGGTGTAGGGATGCATGTGTGGGAGTAGGGATGGATGTGTGGGTGTAGGGATGAGTGTGTGGGTGTAGGGATGGATGTGTGGGTGTAGGGGTGGGTGTAGGGATGGATGTGTGGGTGTAGGGATGGATATGTAGGTGTAGGGAAGAGTGTGTGGGTGTTGGGATGGGTGTAGGGATGGATGTGTGGGTGTAGGGATGGATATGTGGGTGTAGGGATGAGTGTGTGGGTGTAGGGATGGGTGTAGGGATGGATGTGTGGGTGTAGGGATGGATATGTGGGTGTAGGGATGAGTAAGTGGGTGTTGGGATGGGTGTAGGGATGGATGAGTGGGTGTAGGGATGGATGTGTGGGTGTAGGAATGGATGTGTGGGTGTAGGGATGGATGTGTGGGTGTAGGGATGGATGTGTGGGTGTAGGGATAGATGTGTGGGTGTAGGGATGGATGTGTGGGTGTAGGGACTGATCCGGCAAAGTCAGATTTCTCCATACAATGATGGCTTGCTATTGCTCGCCAGGAAGAAATCGACACCTGGATGGGAATGAACGTCTTAAAACAATCGGCTGAATGGGGCCGAATGGAGAGAGGGCGAGAGAGAAAAGCAAACCATCCCCCCTGCACAACAACACCGGACAAGTAGGGTCCCCAGAAGCTGCTAAAGACATACTAAAAGGCTCAAGGGGAGATGGGCCGTTCTTATGGTCCCCCTTCTTCCTCATGTTTAACCTTATTAGTTTTCAAATTGTAATACGCTTGCCCATTAGTTTGGTGATTTAAGGACCTTTCGCCCCATTTATTTGTCAATATTAAGAATTTTTGTGTCATTTAGGTGTTCCTTTTTTCCTGGCGAGCGATAGCGAGCCTGTAATTTAAGAGAGACCAGCCTTCGGCCTGGACATTTTTCTATCAAAAAATGTACACATTTATCTTTAAACTTATTGGAGGTCTGGGGAGGAAACTAACGAAATAATCAACAGATCCATAAATGAGAAAATAAATAAGCTCATCTCCCCTTAACCATCACTGAGGACCCAGCTGCTCCACCAAACCACAGCCATTATCCTGTCTCATGTTCTACATTAGCTAAACAATAAACTAATAACATGAACTAGAGATCTAATAGTAACAATGATCGGCAAACCTCCTCCATGTTGGTGCCACTGGTGATATTTTCCTCTCTTTACACTCCAATATCTCCATGCCCATGATGAACATTCGGTAATGCTGGTACAGGATATATAGTTTGGTCTTTGGATATACATTCTGCATGATAAACAATGCAATAAAACCCCGTTCTTTGATTGCTGGGGCACCAAAATGAAGTAAAAAAAAAAAAAAAACAAAAAAAAAAAACACTATATGCTGTATAGGATATCTAGCCTGAACTAGGGTATAAACTGAATCATGTGCATGCAATATGTAAATGATTAGTGAAATTCGATTGATATTCTATCTGTTTGGTAATTGTCAACAGGATTGGTTAGCTGGTTATAACGTTTCATGGTACCCTTGAAGAAATTAGTTATTAATTTGATACCAATTATCACTGACTTTTAACTTTAAATCACTCAAACCTTAATTCTGTAGGGTATATGTCCCTTAAATGCTTTTCTTTCTTCAGGTTACGCTACATTTCAGTAAGGTTTGCCGATGCTCATATGAATACGACTGTAGCTACATGTTACTCCACAGATATACTGTTTTGTGGGTGGGTGTTTATAATATGTTTGTTGAAGACTGCTTGGGGATGGACACTTGTTCTCTAGGTACGGAACTGGTTTGTTGTTCGCTATATATGTATTTTGTTATGGATATGTATTTGGGAAGGGAGGGGGGTGTGGAGTAATACATTCTTATGTTTGTCTTGTACTTAAATGATCTATTGTGGTTTGTTGGTTGTATGCTATACTGTATATTATGTGTTGGTCCTATACAAGGCGTGTTGCACTGTGGATGCATGTACATGGAAATACACTTGGGATGTACAGTATCCGACAGAGATATTTGTTACAGAACTTTAAGGGGATAGTGGCTATTTTGTTTTGTTTTTTCTGATAATATATAATATTCATTTAGTTTTTTAGTTCCCTAGCTAGACCTCCATCAAGTTTAAAAAACACCATCTATACCCCCGGGCCGGCCAAAGGCCGGTTCCTCTGAACATTTCAGGCTAGCTATCGCTCGCCACTATAAAATCTACACCTAAATGGTACAGGAAGGTCTTACAATTGACAACGAAATTGAGTGAATGGTGTTAAAATTGCCAAACTAATGGGCCGAACGTCTTATAATCTCAAAAAATAAGGCTAAACATAAGGGAGAAGGGAGACCAGAAAAATTACCAATCTCCCCTAAATATGCTCTTTCATCTATATAATATATAGAGTGTATGTTATGAAACAGTTGTTTAATCACATGAGTTAACGAGTACGTAACAAATTACGCTCTCAATTCAGTCACACTAATATTATTTCTTTACATAAGATCATGTGGAGGAAAAGATCTTAGGTATGAAACTGTAGGAATGGTATATATATATATATATATATATATATATATATATATATATATATATATATATATATATATATATATATATATGGATGGGACGTCTTGTTTGAATGGTGTACGGCTGTTTCATATTTTGATTTATGTGTTGCCGTATAAATACAATATACGCTAAGAATTCTAAGGTACAAGATGGGTTTACTTCCAGCAATATCCAATTAAGAGAGTAGATTGCTACAGACATTTGATATGCCCTTTTCTTACCAATATTTGTTGAGAGTGTAGTTGTGTACATGTTCCCAAGATATATAACTGGGATTTATAACTGCATATAAGTTTAAGAAAGAATGAGGCACATATTGCTTGGTATTATATCCATGTTTCGATGCTCAAAGTATTATATATCTGCTTCTTGTATTTCTTATATATATATATATATTTGTTGGCGTGTTGTAATTGCATGCATTAATTATAGTATAATGAAATACGAGTAATTCTGAATGTATTTGGTATCTGTAAACATGGACCTTTCTCATTGCTTGAAAGATATATTGTTGTTTGTGAGTTGCCTGTCTTATATACTTGTAGGTGCTTGAAAGGTACCTCGATGGTGGTGCATGTTCTACCGATTTATAGTGGAGAGTTGATGATTGTTGCTTATTGATGGGCTGTTTATAATGGCATTTATTGTTTTATCCTTGGTGAAGACGATTTTTAATATGCATCAATTATTTAAAGTGCATTTATCTTCAAATTTACTCTTTACGTTGTTGAATGTATTCACATATATATAATTATATATGCTGTATATATATATATATATATATATATATATATATATATATATATATATATATATATATATATATATATACAATATATATATATATATATATACAGTATATATATATATATATATATATATATATATATATATATATATATATATATATATATATATATATATATATATATACACATAATATATATATATACATATATATATTATACACACACACAGAGCGAGAGGTACACAAAGACAGGCACTAAAACACTTCACTATAATAAAAAACCCAAAATAATGGTTGTTGTTGGAAATTTCAACACCGACATAAAGTTATCCTGACAAGCGGCCCGTGATGCCATATGAGGGTCATTGTTTTTATGGCGCCTTCGGGGAATTTCTCTGCTTCCCTCGTTTTAACACATGCTAATTTGGCGTTTGGGGTGTTTAGTTTTGTTTTTGTTTTTTCAATTGTTATTGAGAGTGGTTTTTTTCTCAATTGTTATTGAGATTGTTTATTTTATTGTTTACCAAATTACGACTAGTATTTTTGTATTAATTTGTTTTTCATGATTACCGTTTCAGTTACAAATCCTCCCCCCACCCCCCACCCCCCACCCCCCACCCACCCCAAGGCCCACCTTGAAGTTAAATACACTGTACACACACTCCAGATTCCCTTTGTAGTTAAAATTGTATATTTTTTCGGGAGATTCTCGTAAATTGTAGGATTGCTATCACTCGCCATGAAAAACAGTACATAATCATCAAACTATTGCGGAAGAAACACCTTAAAATCAACAAACATACATTCTCCGGAGACAATGCAACGAAGACTAACGGAAATGAATTATACTATATATAGTCCGTTCATTCTTGGTTGGGCAGAAATCGTAACATCTAACCTCTGTAACTCAAAAAGTTCTAGAGCAAATGAGCTGTCAATTTATACACATATTCCCTAGCCAAGTCTTCCTATTTGGTAGAAATAATAGCTCGCTTACTCTAGTCCTTTTTTAGTTATGATTGGATGGGGGTTACGATTTCTGCCCAACCTAGAATGGACAGACTATAGTATACAGTATAGTTGTAAGGCTTTATAGTTGGCCCAGGGCTTGTTTTGATTATGGTCTTTAGCTATTTACAAATATGAAATTAAAATGTAAAACTTGAAAACTAAACAAACCAAAATTGGGACAAGGACAATATAAAGTCAAATTAAATTATCAAAATCGCTATGTGGAAACAACGCTTACTAAAATGAAAATTATTAAATAAAAGAACACAATCCACCACATAGGGTGTACATTACTACATGAGCAAGTTAATCTGTTTCCCAAGCAAACTAATCGCACATATAACAACGCACTATCGTCACGTTAAAGGAAGTAGTCAAGTTTGGGAAGTCCGGGACGTTCTGGCAAATTTTGCTAAACTCTGCATGAATAAAGAAACTACATGTTAAATGTCAAAATATTATTTAAAATCAAATTTGCAACATGACAAGACATTAACAATAGTACAAAATACAAATATTGATAAGATATCTATACTATTACAAAATAATATATCAAATACAGTACAGCACTCACTAACGATAGTGCTATCGGGTAGGTACCTTGTAAGCATAGCATGCCTCAAGTGACCCCTATCAATAACTACCCTACAAATAACCTACATTTATAGCACAAATAAACTAAGGAAATCGCAAATTTAAGCAATTGATACTATCTGTGGTGGAGGGGTGAGAAATTTCCACCACCGCTTTTCTCCGGTGAGACGTAGAAGTCGGCAACAGGGGGTCGGGGGCGGGGGCCGGGTATCCTTCTCCCCTTAAATAAATCTACCAAAAAAACGAGACAGAGATAGGGGCGAGGGAACGCGTTCGTGGTCCCGGACCCTAATAATAGGAGCTTTGAATGTGCGTGGATGTAGTAAGAATGAGAAGCGAGATGATATTGGAAGGTTATTTGAAAGAAGGATGTATGATGTCCTTGCACTGAATGAAACAAAGATGAAAGGAGAGGGAGAAGTGGATTTTGGAAACTTGATAGGTAGAAAGTCTGGAGTAGACGAGGGAGTCAGGGGGAAAGAAGGAGTGGCTATTATTATGAAGGAGGAGTTGAGAGAGTTTATAAAAGAGTGGAAAGAGGTGTCATCAAGGCTAATGTGGGTGAGAATGCGGTTTAAGGGTGAAAGGTGGGTTTTTGTAAGTGCGTATGGACCAGGAAGTGAAAGAGAGGTTGACGAGGTAGAGGGTTTCTGGGAGATTTGAGAGATTGTCTACAAGGGTTTGATGAAAAAATACAATGTTATAGTTTTAGGGGACCTAAATGCTAGGGTAGGAAATGAGCCTGTTGAGGGAGTCATCGGTAGTTTTGGTGTGGATGGTGTAAACGAGAGTGGAGAAAGACTGAAAAATGTATGTGAAGAGTGTAGATTGAGTGTAGGTAATGCGTTCTTCAAAAAAAGGCGTATACACAAGTACACCTGGCATAGACTTGTGAGGGGAGAGATTGTAGAGAGGGCATTGATGGATTATGTGCTGGTGACAAGGGAAAGATTGTGTAGACTGCTGGATGTGAATGTGATGAGAGGTAAGGCGGAGGGTATGTCAGATCATTACCTGGTGGAGGGAAAGCTAACAGTTAAGAGTTACAGGAGAATAAGAGACAAGCGTGAAGTAAGAGAGGTAATAACAGTTAGTGAGTTAGAGAAGAGTGAAAAAGAGAGGGAGTACAAGGAAAGACTAAATGAAAAGTGGATGGAAGTGAGAGAGATGGAAGAGAGAGAAGAAGAGGTTGAATGGCAACAGTTTAAGGAAGGAGTGAAAGCAAGTGCAGAGGTAGTATTCGGCAAAAGGAAAGTAGGAGGCAGAGGTATCAGGAAGGGAAGCGAGTGGTGGAATGATACGGTGAGAAAGGCAGTTGAGGAGAAGAGACAGTGTTTTGAGAGAGTTTTACAGGATGGTAGTGTTGAGGTATGGGAGAGGTACAAGGAGAAAAGGAGAGAGGCAAAACGGAAAATTAGAGAAGGGAAAAAATATGCAAACGAAAGGTGGGGCCAAAGGCTGAGTGAGCATTTTGAAGAACGAAAGAAGATGTTCTGGAAGGAGGTAAATAAAGAAAGGAAAGGAGGAAAAAAGAGGGAAGAGTCAGTGAAAGATGAAAATGGAGAATTACTAGTGGAACCAGTTGAAGTGAGGAAAAGATATGCCGAGTATTTTTAATCTTTGTTAAATACAAGAGATGGAAGAGAAGCAGTGATTGAAGCAGAGGTGGATGGAGATAGGGTACCCAGGCCACCCAGGTGGCAGGGAATGAATGAAAGGATTGAGGAAAATGAGGTGACGAAGCAGTGAAACAAATGAGAGCGGGAAAAGCAGAAGGTTTGGATGGTATTGCTGTGGAGTGTATAAAGAAGGGTGGAGATGTGATAATAGATTGGTTGGTGAGACTTTTCAATGTGTGCTTTGCTGTGTCAATGGTACCAATAGACTGGAAGAGTGCATGTATTGTGCCGTTGTACAAGGGGAAGGGAGATCGGCAGGAGTGTTCAAGTTATAGAGGTATTAGTTTATTGTCAGTGGTTGGAAAGCTGTATGGCAGGGTGTTGATAGAGAGGATAATAAAGTGTACGGAAGTTGCAATAGGAGAAGGACAGTGCGGTTTTAGGAGGGGAAGAGGGTGCGTGGATCAGATGTTTGCAGTAAGACAGTTATGTGAGAAGTATTTAGAGAATCATAAGGAGATATTTTGGGCTTTTATGGACTTGGAAAAAGCGTATGATCGTGTGGACCGTGAAGCAATGTGGAAGGTGTTAAGGATTTATGAAATAGGAGGAAATTTGTTAGAAGCAGGTAAGAGTTTTTATGAAGAGTACAGTGCATGTGTGAGAGTAGGAAATGGTGAGTTGAGTGAATGGTTTGAGGTAAAGGTAGGTTTGCGACAGGGTTGTGTAATGTCACCATGGCTGTTTAATATGTTTATGGAGGGTGTGGTGAGGGAGGTGAAAAGGAGAACTATGGGAAGAGGATTGGGTTTAGTAGGAAAGAATGTTAGAGATTGGGAGTTGAATCAGTTGCTGTTCGCTGATGACACAGCATTGGTGGCGGATTCTGAAGAGAAACTGCAGCGGGTAGTCAAAGAGTTTGGTGTGGTTTGTGGAAGGAGGAAACTGAAGGTGAACGTCACTAAAAGTAAAGTAATGGTGTGTAATAGGGGAGAGCATAGGGTGAATCTAGATGTGAGGCTGGATGGGGAAATATTGGAACAAGTAGAGTGTTTTAAATATCTAGGAGGAACAATAAGCAGGAGTGGAGGTATGGAAGTGGAGGTAAAACAGAGAGTGTGTGAAGGAAGGAAGGTTTTCGGATCAATGGGAAGTATGTGGAAGACGAGAAATCTCGGAGTTAAAGTAAAAAGTGCACTGTATCAAGGAATTGTTGTGCCAACAGTGATCTATGGGGCTGAGACATGGGCTCTGAAGAAAAAGGAGAAAAGAGGGCTGAATGTGATGGAGATGAGCTGCTTGAGGAGTATGTGTGGAGTTACTCGTAGAGACAGATTGAGGAATGAAGAGATACGTAGGAGAGTGGGGCAGCAGGAACATTTGTCAGCCAGAGTGGACAGAAGGGTGCTGAGATGGTATGGTCATGTTGAACGAATGGGAGATGAAAGGCTTACAAAGAGAATATGTGAGTCAGGTACAACGGGAGATAGAAGGGCAGGAAGACCCCCATTGAGATGGAGAGACTGTGTAAGAAAGGCTTTGGATGATAGAGGAATTACTATAGATTAGGCAGGGGAAGTGGTGGTGGACAGGAGTGAATGGAGAATGCTTGTGAATAATTGAGTGAACACGTGGTCATTTGGAGTAAGGGGTCGGGCGCAAGATGGAGTAGAAATAGTCCACCAGGCGCCTGGCCCGGGGCGACGATTAATATGAAGGGTGTGC
The DNA here is from genome assembly GCA_032716605.1 of Paralithodes platypus. Taxonomy (NCBI): domain Eukaryota; kingdom Metazoa; phylum Arthropoda; class Malacostraca; order Decapoda; family Lithodidae; genus Paralithodes; species Paralithodes platypus. The sequence continues at coordinate 835,288 of CM064484.1, forward strand.
CTGGAAGTGTGGTGGGAGGGCTTGTGGCTTTGGCTCCGCTGCATGTCTGCCTGCCGAGATCGGAACCTCTCCGGGTGGTCAGGGGCCGGGGGAGTGCTGGAGCGACCTTGGTAACCCTGGTCTCTGGGTCTTCTCCTGAGTGACCTGGATGTGTGAGAGTTTGTGTTTTTTATCTGTGTTTATTTTTTTTGTTTTATGTTGTTTTTGTGTTTTCCCTGTTCTTGCTCTGTCTTGAGTCGGCTACCCCCAAAGTGGGGATTGGGCCTGAGCATATAGATAGATAGATAGATAGATTTGTAAATGTAATATGACTTATTTGTTGTGTCTTAGTATTTGTTCTGTAATTATTAACTTACAGTATGTACTTATGTGTTATTGTTTTAGTCAGCTATCCCTTTATGCAGCAGTCCAACATCATGAATACTTGTGCTGCTTAGTAACTCCTGTTTCATAAGAGTTTACCTCTGACCTACTGTTGAGATAATCGTTTCCACTTATAATACTGGATTTGTTATTCTCCCTTAATAGTCTCTCTCTCTCTCTCTCTCTCGGATTAGCCACGGTTCATCATTCTCTTCAATATTCCATTATTTGTTTTTCCTGATCCACCTTTATATTTGAATTGTTTGTTTTCATCTTTCCCTTCACTCGCATTCTGAAGCTTTGATCTGTTTTGTTCAATCGATAGTTCTTGGTTTAGCTGTCAATGGCGATTGCATATGTGTTTTGCTTTCAACATTGAATTCGTCAAACAAGCATAGTCATAGGTCAAACACTATGATATAGTGTTTTACTTACGATTTATCTTGTTCGACGAATTCAATGTAAAAATTAAGCTATACACATGTGTAATGTCAAAGCTAAACCATGATCAAACTAATGATAATAAAAGTTTTATTTGTATAACTATATTATTGTAGCTATATTTATTGCCACCAACATAATTATAATAATCTACTAATGCCTGTAATAAGTTTGCCTCATCTGTGTACACGGCAAATTTAATACTGGTACTGTACTAGTAAAATATAATATAGTGGCGCCAATAATTATAGGTAAAAGTTGAACAGGGCATATAAATATTGATTCCTCAGGGAACATAGATAATAATTCCTCGAGCACTACGCTATACAGGTTTATGTGGCGCAATTGTTATATTAGTAACACAAACTACTTGGCTATGTATTAACTTACCGGTATAGCAAGCACAATAGTTGGCAATACTGTATCGGTTTAGTAGATTTTTCGTCAGTGTTTGGAAGTGATGTAATACATTTAGAATTTATGGATGTGTTAACTCCATCGCCCATCACGTTTGTGACATCTAGACATGCCTTCTCTCTATTTACTTGCATTCTATATCTAATCTGTCAAATCCTGTAAGTATCTTAATGCACTTGATAAGTTTGCCTTGTAACCCTCTTTTCTGCAACGAGAACACATTTATTTTCATTAATATTTTATATGATTTTTTCTCAGTGAGTGGATTAGCTTAGTTGTTCTATGCTGCACGGATTAGAGTTTGTCAATGTTTTTCTTGAGATAGCGGGACCAGAACTGAATTCCATGTTCAAGAACAGGGCTAGTAATGCATATTTTGAATAACGGCACAATAATGATCTCGTTTATAAAGATAAACTTTCTATTGATAAATCTCAAGGCTCTGTTAGCCTCACTTGCCGCAACCGCACATTTCTCTGAAGATTTTAGGTTTTCAGATATTATAACCTCGAAATCTTTATCTTTAGAGTTTGATATTATTGATTACCTTATTATTTGATAATCATATTTTTTGTTTGTACCACAAGGACAATTTGACCTTTGTCAACTCTAAAAGGCATTTGCCACTTTTCTGACCATTCAACTATTTTGCTTAAGTAGGATTGAAGGCTATCTGTCTTCCTCACTTAAGACTATGTTCCCGGTTTTATAATTATCATCCACAAATTTGGAGATTACGGACAGACCCTTGAGGCTCACCGCTGGTAACAGGCACCCATTTCATTAATAATAACTCTTTGCTTTCTGGCTGTAAGACACCTTTTAATCCATTGATATATACTATATATTACCCTTTATCCCAAACATTTCTAACTCCTCTAATAATTGTTGTGGTGTACCAAGTTGAACACCTTTTTGGTGTAACATTGTATGCCAGCCTGAGCTGGGACTCCTGTACAGAGTTCGAGAATTCTTCACTGACAAACAGTTGGGAATTATATATAAAATTCATGTGCGTTCTCAGGAAACACTGTTCACCCTTGTGGAATAGTTGCATCGAAATTTTGCATCCCTTGCATTACTCTACATACATTTTCACGGCAAACGGTCAGAGGAACTTGCTTCAATTGTGCCACCTTTCCGCATCCTTCCGTGCAGATTTAGGGCAGCTGAAAATGATCATGAATTTACACTATCTCCTCCACAATGTAGAATTTCCACTTATCAAAACTCATTTACGCCCAGAACTTCTACTCTCTGGAGTTCACTTCCTTGGATTGCTTTCACTTTATGAATGAAGGAAGCCTTTAGGCACATGGAGCGTTTTGGTTTTGTCTTTGTTTTTCCTTCCTCTATGCATTGTCTCTTAAAAATATTAATAATACTAATACGATAAAGTCTGTTTCCCCTTTCGTTTCTAGATAAACCAACAAACAAAATGGTAATATTCTCAGCACATACTATTTGTTTACGCAATCTGGTATATTTCTGGGTGTTGTGTTCCGAGTTCGAATCCCGGGAGGACCGTATGCTTTTATTAGTTTATTCTAGTGCATTGGTGTTTGTAAAAGCGGATAATTGTTAAGAACGGGGTGTAACTTAATAGTTCAATCCAATAGCACGCATGAAGTGAGTAGGTGATAATAGGGTTTGGAATATTATATCTAGCCACTCTCTAGTTTTAATATCTTTGAGTGTTAGTACTTTTCTTCCCAGCTCAGAATAATAAATAATTTATTTCAGCGCACAAACTCTCTTTATATGTAATTACTTTTGGGGGAAAACTATGTTTCGATTCCCGTATTTATGATGAATGGAAGTATGTGTTTTCAAAAACCTACGCTAGTTTTCAATATCAGTTTTAATATTAAAACTGTCCCTCTCATGAGCTAAACTCTTTGCTCAAACTTTTGCTAGAAACTCCACCTTGGATGATTCCGGTGCTATTCCTCCCTCCTCTCTCCTACTTATGCCTAATATCCTAATCTCTTCTAAAGATGTATTTTCTACCCTCTCTGGGCTTAATACTAAGAAGGCGTACGGTCGTCCGGACGGTGTTCCTCCTGTTGTACTCAAACCCTGTGCTTCCGTGCTGACTCCCTGCCTAGACAAACTCTTTCATCTCTGTCTATCCTCTAACATCTTCCCTTCATGCTAGAAGTTTGCTCTCATTCAACCTGTCCCAAAGAAGGGTGACCGCTCTCATCCCTCCAACTATCGTCCAATTGCTCTCATCTCTTGTATTTCTAAAGTTTTTGAAACTAATCTTGCTTCCAAATTTCTTAAGCATTTCTCTTCTCATAATCTACTCTCAGATCGCCAGTAGGGCTTCCTTAAAGGTTGCTCTACTGGTGATCTTCTTTCATGTCTTACTAACTCTTGGTCATCCTCTTTTCGGGACTTCGGTGAGACTTTTTCTATTGCACTAGACATATCGAAAGCCTTCGATACAGTCTGGCACAAATCTTTAATTTCTAAACTACCCTCCTTCGGTTTCTATCCCTCCATCTATGCCTTTGTCTCTAATTTCCTTTCCGGCCGTTCCATAGCTGCGGTTATGGATGGCCATCGCTCACTTCCTCACCCTATCAACTCCGGTGTTCCTCAGGGCTCTGTCCTATCTCCTATTATCTTTCTAATTTTCATAAATTATCTTCTCAAATGTACCTCAAGTCCCATCCATTCATACACAGATGATGTAACCTTACACTACTCAATTAGTTTTCCAGCCATCAATCCCTCAAAGACAAACGTAATGAAGCCATAGAACACTTATCTTCTGATCTAACTACTATTTCCAACTGGGGCAGAGAAAATCTTGTTACCTTTAATGCTTTCAAAACCCAATTTCTCCATCTATCTACCCGTCCGGAACTCCCAGCGGACTATCCCTCATTCTTCAACAATACAAAAATCAATCCTTCATCTTCTCTCAATATTATTGGTGTCTCTTTTTATTCTGCTCTCATTCGGAATGATCATATTACCAGTCTTGCTAAGGCAGCCTCCCAGAAGCTGGGTGTGCTCAACCGCCTCTGGGGGTTCTTTACCCCTGCACAGCTTCTTGCTCTGTACAGGGATACAGTGCGTCCTTGTATTGAGTACTGTTGACATGTGTGGGGAGGTTCCTCTCACACTGCTATCTAAGACAAAGTTGAAAGGAAGGCCTTTTGTATCATAAATTCCCGTCCACTCACCAACTCTCTACAATCTCTCTCTCTCCGCCGCAATGTTGCATCTCTCTCCCTATTCTATCGCTACTATAATAATCAGTGTTCCTCAGAACTTTCCCAGTGTATACCACCTCCTCTACGTAGGGCATGTGGTACCCGTCTTGCAACGCAATCCCACCCCTACTCTGTGTAACTCTCCGTCCCAAGAGTGAAACATTACTCTGAAACTTTCTTCTATTCAACAGCTGAGCTCTGGAACTCTCTCCCGGAATCCGACTTTCCCTCTTCCTATGACTTAAATTGCTTCAAACTCCGTGTGTCCAGGCAATTTGGCTCGAACGTCCCTTGATTTTGGCCCTGTTACTCTTTCAAATATATGGAAGGCACTCGCTACAGGCTGTTCTGCCTTTTGCCTCCCTCACTCACATAGAACAAAAAAACTATAATGTAGTGTGTTGTTTGTGTTACAGGTGAGTGTTGGTTACTGCTGTCCTGTATAGTGTGAAGTCTTTTTAAGTAAGTTCTAGAGGCCTTAGTCACTCTCTCACTCTCTCTCTCTCTCTCTCTCTCTCTCTCTCTCTCTATCTTTAAAAAATCACATTGCTCCTATGTCGTTATCTTTAGCTTTTGTGTGTTCAGTACTTTACTAGTTTCTGATATATTCTTACTACTAGAATTTGAAAACAAATATATATTGTTTCGGAATTATTTACTGATAATGTAGACTAGAGGATCATAATAATGGCCAGCGTATCATTCACATACATGTTGTCATGTTTATCTAAATGAGATCATATCATCTGATTGAATAGCATGATTATACTATAAGTGCATTTATCGGCTTGACATATTACCTGTCATGCCATTTATATTCATGTCTGCCATTATGTTGCTTGGCAGCAGTCTCTAATTGGCTGATTTTGTAGTGGATAAAATATTTTCGATATAATATACAAAATCGTGTTGTTTCGTTTTTGTCTTCATAGACTGCCATGCTTGGCTTAATACTATCACAGTTCTTATCCATGTGGCAGTATACAGAAATGCGAAAGGAGGGGGGGGGGGGGGGGGGGGGGAGGGATGATAGTGTATTAATGAAATAATTACAAGGTTCCACATCTAAGATGGGGATTTCATGAATTTGTTTACTTATTAAACTCTCTACTATAACATGTGTATACATAAAGTTTTATTTACAAGAATATTCATTGTGGTTTACTTCAACATCGCTTTACTTAGGAAATAATGTGTCTATAGTTCATCAGCAATGTTAGATGTGTGATGTTGCTAATCTCGAGTATTCGGATACAGCTCGTCGATACGATACGCTGGAATATTCCTATTGCACAAAGTGGAAACAAAACGCAAACCTAAATTAAACGTACAATTGAGAGACAGAAGAAAAAGAAGGTGAGTGAGCGAAATAAAGACAAATATGAGGTTGAGGTAGTGACTGCTATTATGTAGGAACGGTAATGGAAGGTTTTGTGTCAGAAGAATGGTGGGGATATGGTGGCTGATATACTTTAGACAGTGGTAGTGGTGGTAGTAGTGCACCAAAGTACACATATACAATGTGTCACATTCATCTGCAGTGACAAATGTACTGTATACTAATTTATTGAATCTGAGTCAAACGAATGTTATATTACCTGACTAATATAATATGATCATGCAAAATGGCTTATTTCCATCAGGAGATGGCTTAACGAAGGAATGAATGGGACATACCGAATACAATCTCTACGCTTTTTTCAACCACATCATTTGATAACATTATCTAGATTATTATATTGCACCAAATATGCTAAATTGATTAATTGACACACACCCGTTCTAGTGCTTCACTATAATTTAATTTACAAATAGATCAATATAAACTTAATATCTACATTCAACTTCATTAGTAATTGACCAAGCTGGTGTGTGAGAGAGGCGAGGCACCGTATTATCAAAGTGGACAGTTTAGTCCTCTGGAGTATTATATAAGGTCAGGATTATACTGTACCATGTTTGGTAGGTACCGACCCAGTTTATTGAGGTTCAAGGTGTTGGGGGGTTTGAGGTGTTAATATATACGTCAGATGGTAAATATGTTTATTATGTGATCAAAGGTAAGAACATATTAACATAATATAACCTAGTTTAGGCTAACTGTTTCCTAGGTTCGTGGATTCATTAATATTTTGGCTATGGGTATCAGGTAATTAGGGAGAGGGTTTTGGGCTTCAGTTTTGTGGATTATGTCGGTCTG